>FR997853.1:1840229-2449472 GCA_905475405.1 Schrankia costaestrigalis | reverse complement strand
TTATATACACAGCCTTATGACACCCTACCATGCGCACTCCAAACTTTTCGTATGGATCGCCATTCAGTCTAACACCGGCCTTCTACGAGACACCATGCATCGGTGAGTACCACTCCTAACTATTATAATTTAACTCAACAATTTCTATATAAAACAACATTTTTTACATAAAAAATAACGAACTTTTTCGTGTAAAATCATCGAATAAGAGTTGAATTTGAAAAAATAGAATGAGAGGAATAAACGTTCTTTGTTCGTCATTTAAATTTTTGAATGTTTATTTTAACCTTTCGTGTTATCATTTGTTTTCTTTTTGTATAGACTTTGACAATGAAGTAATAGGTATGATTGATTATCGTAATTCGTTTTTTATTGATTATTTTTTAAAGTGAGTTTGTCTAGTTAAAAATAGGCTATAAAAGAAATAACGTAGTAGTTTTGTTAAATTTGTGTCTTTCCGATTTTCTACGATTATTTCTTTTTTTTATGTGTAAATTTTTAACTTGTTAAATATTAAATTATTACGTCACATTAACAAAATGATAAAGAAGTTTATGATTAAATTACTTTTAATTCATCATAACAGCCCATTAATTTCCCACTGAAGGGACGGGCCTCCTCCCGTGACGGAGGGTTACTTGGCCTACTTATACCACGCTGGCCAGACGGATTGGTATAGGGTTTAATTTCAAGTTTTCCTTCTTTATATTTCGTAAAGATAATATTCACGGATAGTCCCTTAGTCGGTTTTTACGACACCCATGGGATGAGAAGGGGTGGTGACATATTGTATTCTTACTCCGTCACCACACGGAGTTTTAATTCATTAATAATTAATTAATTATTTCTAACTAAAAGTAACACCTAACACTAAAATTAAAGTACTAAATATTCTAACACCATAATCCATACTAATATTATAAATGCGAAAGTAACTCTGTCTGTCTGTTACTCTTTCACGCCTAAACGGCTGAACGGATTTCGATGAAATTTGGTACAGACAATCTTTAGACCCTGAGAAAGAACATAGGCTACTTTTTATTAGCAATCATATTATATTTTGATTTCATAGAATTTTGGCGGGAAAGCTGTGTCACGTGACCTGTGACGTCATAGGTCACGTGACCTGTGACGTCATAGGTCACGTGACCCGTGACGTCATAGAATTTTGACAGATGAGTCGTGACGTCACAGAATTTTGGCGGGAAAATATTTTTTGACAGTTGAGTCGTGACGTCATTGAATTTTTGACAGATGAGTCGTGACGTCACAGAATTTTTGACAGATGATTTGTGACGTCATATTATTTTTGCGGGAAAATATTTTATACCTCTGTCACTTTTGACAGCTGTCAATTTTGACAGATAGGCGTGACGTCACAGAATTTTGGCAGGAAAATATATTTTGACAGCTAAGTCGTGACGTCATTGAATTTTGGCGGGAAAAATAGTATTTAAACAGCTGAATCCTGACGTTATCACAATTTGGCGGGAAAATAAATAGTTTTGTACAGGACCCTCGGTGCGCGAGTCAGACTCGCACTTGACCGGTTTTTTAGCTGTGGGTCTGATATATCTAGAGAGCTTAAATTCGTAATTGTCAACTTATTTCATCATAACAGCCCATTAATGTCCCACTACAGGGACGGGCCTCCTTCCTTGTCGGAGGGATACTTGGCCTACTAATACCACGCTTGCAGACGGATTGGTATAGGGTTTAATTTCAAGTTTTCCTTCTTTTTATTTAGTGAAGATAATATTCACCTTATTTGTTAGGCACTAAAGTGACACACCTTTGCTTATCCTATCCTACTAATATAATAAATGCAAGTTTGTGAGGATGGATGGATGTTTGTTACCCTTTCATGCAAAAACTACTAAATGGATTTTGATGAAATTTGGAATATAGGTAGTTTATGGTGTAAAATAACAATTAAGCGGGTAATACCGCGGGCATCAGCTAGTAAATTATAATTACGTGTTAATTGCAATAGTGTTAAAGTAGACTAGGACACGGAATTTTACCATGTTTTGATAATCTGGTAAAGCGGTTGTGTAAACGGCTGCCGTGCGTGTAACAGGTTTGAATCCCACGCAAAATATTTTTTTGGACTGATTCGCAAATTATTTAAAATCTAAATGTTCTTTAAATCGCCTTTAAATCTGAATGTTCTTTATGTCGTTGTTTCTTTATCGAATTTTTCGTCTTTAAGAATACCCGCGACACTGAGTTCGATTCCTAGTGCAGGAGTTATCTTTTAAAAACCTTTAGGTACGCTTAAATGTCCCACTGCATGGATAGTCATATGATACCCAAGACCAAGATAAGAATAAGGATTAGCATTTTTTATGCTTAGTACGTCACTAATGGATCTTACAATATTTAAATAATTTTACTGTCCCAATTGTGTGGTGACAGAGTAAGAATACAATAAGTCACCACCCCATCGCATCCCACAGGTGTCGTAAAAACTTACTAAGGGACTATCCGTGAATATTATCTTTACGAAATAAAAAGAAGGAAAACTTGAAATTAAGCTCCTATACCAATCCGTCTGGCAAGCGTTGTAACAGGTAAAATTTCCCGCTATCACTGCAGAAGTCCTGTTTTTGTATTAAGACATTAATAGGTAATTATTTATCATAACAGCCCAATAATGTCCCACTGCAGGGACGGGCCTCCTCCCGTGACAGAGGGATACTTAGGCTACTAATACCACGCTGGCCAGACGGATTGGTATAGGGTTTATTTTCAAGTTTTTCTTCTTTTTATTTCGTAAAGATAATATTCACTGATAGTTCTTTAGTAGGTTTTTACGACACCCATGGGATGAGATGGGATGGTGACATATTGTATTCTTACTCCGTCACCACACGGAGGTAATTATTAATTTCCTGTAATTACATACAAACTTGCTCCAGGCATACCTAATTACACGAAACCAATTTATATGCCAATTATCTTATGTACATACTTTTGATATAAAATATAATTATTATCGGAATATTATTCTGGCGAACAATGTTTCTTAATTAACCGACTATCAAATAGATTATGAGGTTATCAGTTTTTTTATGATTGATACTTTAAAACTCTATTATTTTATGTCAAAATTAAATTAAATATTAAGAGCGTTTATAGGCCTCACTAGCGCCGCGCCAAGGAAAGACTGCCTCATATTTAATTTAATTTTTTTTCAAAACAACGAACCATGTAGTTTTGCTGTCAGTTAAAAACCTTACCACCTTGTACCTACAAAAACTTACAAACTCTAGCACTATTAACGAGGTCCCTATAACCCCTAACAAAATGTATTATCCATACAAAAACGATATTATCTCTTAGTTACCCAATTACATACAATTTTGCTCCAGAATTTCTGAACATACGATTTTGCTCCGGGGTTTCCCAATTACATACAACTTTGCTCCAGGCAGTCCCAATTACGGGAAAGAGAGTAATAAGTACATGATTTTAATATTACATAAATTTCTGCTTTATGTTTAATAAAGTAAGGTATAATTTCCGGTACCGGGGCTCAAAGTTATTTTGTACTAAATGAATTTTACAGCCTCCGGGAATTCGTGGAGGGGTGTATAAAACGTTGATACAATTGGAGTATTTAGGCTTTGTTGCATTTAAATAAGTGTTTTTTTTTTGTCGCAGTCCGTGTCGTAGGTATTATCTTTGTCGTAGATTTTTTTGTAATTAATAATAGGAATCCATAATGCCAGGCGCGCACTACGAGTTTTTCGCCGCGCGGCAGAAAAGCGCAGCGGTATAATGTCGCACTGTAATACTGTACCAAACAGTTTTACATTGTATTGCGCGCACTTGACGGCAGAGCCACCGCAGCCCACCAGTATTAGGCCAGGCGCGCACTACGAGTTTTTCGCCGCGCGGCAGAAAAGCGCAGCGGTATAATGTCGCATAGTAAGGCCAGGCGCGCACTACGAGTTTTTCGCCGCGCGGCAGAAAAGCGCAGCGGTATAATGTCGCACTGTAATACTGTACCAAACAGTTTTACATTGTATTGCGCGCACTTGACGGCAGAGCCACCGCAGCCCACCAGTATTACTGTGCGACATTATACCGCTGCGCTTTTCTGCCGCGCGGCGAAAAACTCGTAGTGCGCGCCTGGCCTAATACTGGTGGGCTGCGGTGGCTCTGCCGGCAAGTGCGCGCAATACAATGTAAAACTGTTTGGTACAGAATTACAGTGCGACATTATACCGCTGCGCTTTTCTGCCGCGCGGCGAAAAACTCGTAGTGCGCGCCTGACCTAAGTTTCTAAATAAATCGTAGTAAGAAAAATCTCTCCGTGTGGTGACGGAGTAAGAATACAATATGTCACCACCCCTTCTCATCCCATGGGTGTCGTAACAACCGACTAAGGGACTATCCGTGAATATTATCTTTACGAAATATAAAGAAGGAAAACTTGAAATTAAACCCTATACCAATTCGTCTGGCCAGCATGGTATAAGTAGGGCAAGTATCCCTCCGTCACTGGAGTAGGCCCGTCCCTGCAGTGGGATATTAATGGGCTGTTATGATGTTGATATTAGATGTGATGGGATGGTGACATATTGTATTCTTACTCCGTCATCACACGGAGACTAATATAATTACTATAAATAAATTATTTCCAAGGCAACTTCTAACACTATAATGTACACACAGCAACTAATCAAGCTAGACACTCATGTACCTTAATACCTTGAAATAAGACACAATTTCAAATGAAAATGTTTAACTTGATGTGTTGCTGTATGTACAACAAGAAACTATGAACTAAGTTCTAATAACTAAGTTTTAACTAAAGGTAAGAGTAACTTAAACGTAGGTACCCAATTAAGAGGGTTATAAGATTTGCTCATATTGTGTATCATGTTTTTAACAAGTAGTTATGTAACGAGTAGTTGTTACCCCAAGACTACACGAAAAGTTTGTTTCAGTACTAGGTAAAATGGGCACAGTTTTTCTTAATTTGCTTTATACTCGTAATAACGTTAGCTAAAATCCGGAAAAGCTCTGTGATTTAACCTCCTGGGGCCTTGAACATTTTTTAAAATTATGAATTTTTTTTTGTAATTTATTATTTATTCAATAAAAATAAAAAAATAAAAAATTATTATTATTTAAATTACTAAAAGTTAGTGTTTAAATATTAAAAGTTTACACGAATTTTATTAAATAGGACTGTATTTTATATTAATTTTTTTTGGTATGTATTATATATATATGACGCCAGGCCCCAGGAGTTTAAAACATATTTTGTTAAAATCTTTATTATTTTTATTTTATTGTGCAATATGTGCGATGGCCTCTGTGGCGCAGTCGGTATATTACATGACTGCTACGCAGAGGTCTCGGGTTCGGTTCCCGCTCAATGCAAATCTTTGTGTGCATGAACATGATTGTTTGCATTGGTCTGAGTGTTTCTATGTATAATAAGTATGTATTTACAAAAAAAAGTATTTATGTATGTTTATCCGTTGTCTAGTACCCTTAGTACAAGCTTTGCTTAGTTTGGGACTAGGTGACGATGTGTGAATGTGTGAGGATTATTTATTTATTTATTTAATACCCAATATTTTATCTTATTTATGCGGAACTCAAAATTTTGATAGCGTGCATATTATTAATTTATTTTTATATACATTATTACAGTTTAATAAATAATATATTTTTGCCCACAGCTCTACCATGGCTGTAACAGCGATGCTGGTGATGACGGTCGTGGGGACAGCCCACGCGTGGGGTGGACTATTCAACCGCTTCAGTTCAGATATGCTCGCTAATCTGGGCTACGGACGCTCTGGATACCGTCATTATCCTTATGGGCAGGTGAGTAAAATAAAAAAATAGTAATCGACTTCAACAATAATATTTATGTATGTATTTACAAATAAAAAAGTGTTTAAGTATGTTTTATCCGTTGCCTAGTACCCATAGTACAAACTTTGTTTAGTTTGGGACTAGATGGCGTTGTATGAATGTGTGAGTAACTACTACATCATATAGGTCACAAGTCTAAATGCTTTCATTATAGATATACCTATATAGTCAAACTTGGCCACCAAATCCAGGCAAGACAGGTTGATTTATTAACACGTTCGCAGTGCAGTGTACCATATGTGGTACACGTGCATTGTTTTACTATTGGGTCTGCTGGCGGCACTGTGAAAGGGTTAAGATGATGTCTGAATCTGAAATATTTTTTTAAGTCCGCTGCACTAGGGATCATACCCTGGGTAACGGGGCCTTTTGAAGACATAAAATTTACGGATACGTAGTGAGCCTATGTGTCCGTAAATTTCAGGAATTAAAGTAATTTGTGGATCAAACAAATAATCCGTCTTTCGTGATATAATATGAAGCTGTAGCCTTGGGCACAGTACCACTACAACCAGTATTCTATCTCGGCCGAATATTTATTATAAATGCCTACGGCTGCGCAGTACGTAAACATGCGATAGGGCTGCCCACCTCCAGCTTTTTAATTACATATACCTACTTTCCCGCTCGTTACTGCGGCACAGTCGCGACTGTTCACTTCGCAAAGCCATCGCTATCGTGAGAGTGTAGGTATAACTCGCGTTTCGTCCGTTTCTATGAAGTCGAAATACTGTATATTTTTACCCCATGGGATGAGATGGGGTGATACCATATTGTATTCTTACTCCGTCACCACACAGAGAATTTACCTATATAAGTACCTAATTTTAAATTTATACGAAAATCCAAAATATAAATATATTTTTCATTACATAAATATACCCAAATGACTTTTAAATTATACCAAATTATCATCCGTACAAAAGGCAATTTACCCTTTTCAAAATCTAATACCCAAATAAACATGGCATTATATTATCGTAAATTTAAATCTGGCAACACTGTAACGGGTCGCGTAATTTCAGAACGAATTTTCGCGCGTAAATCTATATTTACGGGTCATCGAGCATTAATGTGGGCGTAAAGGTTGGTTATAGATCGAATGGCAATCGTATTTTTATTAGGAGAATATTTTTCTGATGGAGAGATATGTGTATAGAATAACCTACTTTATACTCGGCAAACGTAGTGTAGAACGCCCCCCAGCTAGGTGGACTGACGACCTCAAAAAGGTCGGCATGGATGCCGAAGGGATAAGACCGTGTTTTGTGGCGCGTGTTAAGGCAGTTAAGAGGCTGGCACTAAAACTAACTTATCTTGTCACCAGGTGGAACCCGAGGAGGTATACGCCGAAGCCCTGGAAGGAAATCGTATCGATGACGTCATAGATGAACCGGCCCACTGCTACTCTTCGCCCTGCGCCACCAACGGGGACTGCTGCCGTGGACTACTTTGCTTAGATACTGGTGAGTGGAGTTTCAAAATGATTATGAAACTTTTTTATTCTTTTTTGGAAAGAGGTTTTTTGTTAAACCGAAACACGCTTGTATGATACGTCTTCATATAGAAAGTACTGCTAACAGAATAACAGCCGTCGACAACACGTTTCGTCGAACAATGAAACAAATAAAATTCTAATTTCGGTTGAAGATACTTTAATGTTTTATGATTTGCGAAATTTCAAGCTTGCATAAAAAATATTTTACTGGTTAAAAAATCTACTAGGCCGCAATAAAAACGGGTCGCTTACAAAAACCTTAATAACTTCCAAAATATTGGAGCTAGCTTTGTGAAGTAAAGACTAAATAATAGACAATTTAACTATAAATAGTGACGAGAATAATTTTTTTTAAGTTATTTCTAATTACTGTATAAAATCCATAAATAACAAAATTAAGACAAATTCTAAAATTTTAAAAACAGTTTCGAAACCATTTTTTTACTTTTATATTTGTTGTGTCATGAAAAGGAATCATTTTATATACTGAAGGTCATTATTCTGATCAAATTCCAATAAAAACATGCCTCTAACCCCTGAACCAGTCTACCAGGATTCTAACAATGCTAGAAAAAGGACACATAGCATTGACTAGAGGAAGACCTTTCAGAGGCATTATAGGTTATATCAATCACCACATAGAGTGGAATAATATTTATAATACCCGAGCTTTGTTAATAAAAACTTGTATGTTAATTGAATTTATAGAGAAGTAAATAAAAGTTAATTAAAAACGGCCAAATGCGAGTTGGATTTGCCTATGAAGGGTTCCGTAGTATTATGATGTCTTATAAAAAACTATAGATTATCTTAACCAAAGATGTCCCACCTTCATCACCGACGACTTAGAGATGTCTTGGATTGGGTGATATGATGTCTTTTTAGGTCTCGTTTAAACCAATTTTGTGTGAACAAATTTCTGAAAATCTACGATTCACAGAGCACATCTATTTAGCAAGGTTCATCATTACATAATACGTAGGGTATAGTTTCCTTGTATGTTTATTATGAAAAATATTATCTGTTTATTAATTACCTACTTTAAATTTATCATATTATACTCTTTGCCTTATTTGGCTTGTAGAGCCTTAAGGCATTAAGTTTGAAAGAAGAATAAACGAAACGATGAAATCTTTTAAATGTGCGGTAATATAATTTTCTAATTAAAAAACCGACTTCAACAGGAGTCGGTTAAAAACCATGCTGATAACAATTTCTAAGATTCGTATTAAATAAATTTCTGCAGTCGTCTTCATCATAAGATCATGTTTGTGTAAAGTTTTCATTAATACGAATAAAATAAGCCCAAACACTAGGTAGCTGCTATATACCGTTGAGAAGTTTCCTCGACCCTCAGTCGTCTTCATCATCAGATCATGTTTGTGTAAAGTTGTGTAAAGTTTCCATCAATACGTAAGTAATATATTAATTTCTAAAGAAAGTTATTAAAAGAACTTACAAAGTTACGAGAACTCCGTAAATAGAGTACAAATTAATAATAAAATACACATAAGCTAGTCTTACGCTTACATTAAAGCGTAGGAAGTAATTCCAAGTAAAGGAATAATTAAGTAAAATTTTGAAATCAACGCCTTATAGAAATGTTACGGCAATTACCAAGATTGTAATTATGTATGATAATTATGTGAGGCGCTGAGGCTGTAACAGTCGTATTTTTAATCGATTGGTCTTTTTAATTAATGTGATCTTTAGACTATCAGTCTGTAATTTAATTTATAATGCTAATTAATTAAGTTAAAGGTTGCTTTGAGTAGTCAATTACTAGTCCTTACTATGTGACGAATAGGTATTTTGCGTTATACTCGTGAACGGGTGCTACTTGGGGTGACTGGTCGACCCTGACATTAAGTAATTTTCATTTTTGGTACACCACTTATTTATCTAGGGGATAATTTAGTTGAGCGACGTTTTTATTACTAGAAAACTTTATAAATGTGATTTGGTGCTCCCACTTTTGTGTACTACCTACAGGACGAATCTTCTAGTTTAAGATATTTAAAAATGTATATTGATCCTTTAGTGCAATCCTTTTTATTTGGTATACAATGGTTGCAGCACTTTGTTACAGTTACAAAATTGTTGTAAAATTATAGAGACGTCTAAAAAATGCTGCTTTAGAGTTTGTTACGCCGCTTCTTCTCTACTAGCGCCTTGGAAGCGGTGGTAAAGTTTGGAAAACTTTTAATATGTAAACTTAGACTAAGTAGTTTTAAACTGACGTCAATAAGCTGTTATTTTGTAACATTATGTTGAAAAATAAAGAAACTGAAACTATTGGGATGAGATGGGGTAGTGACCACACGGATTTTTTTAGTTTTTAGTTAGACCTAAGCTATAAATAACCATTTAAAAATAATCTAGGTTAGTAATATACACAAAACATCCCAACTATAATAATTAAAGTCAAGCTTAAAAGCCCACTAAAAGCCGTCGTACCACTAATTGATATTTTGACACAAGATGGCCGCCAACTAAGTGCTCGGTGACATAAATGTTTAATTAAAGCCTACATTTATTACCACTAACATAGAATAATACAAAATCTCTGTCTATTTTTTCCTAAATCTTTATTACTATGCAACGGATTGAAAAACGTTTTTTTTTAATAGATAGAGGGATTCAAGATAAAGGTTTACTAGCTTTTGCCCGCGACTTTGCTTGCGTTAAATTCGGAGTAGCACTGTTCCTCTTTCTTGGACACAGAAGAAAAAAAAAGTAGCCTATGTTACTCTCCATCCCTTCAACTAGGCATCTCCACTTAAAAAATCACGTCAATTCGTCGCTCCGTTTTGCCGTTAAAGAAAGACAAACAGACAGACACACTTTCCCATTTATAATATTAGTATGGATGTGTATAATACATGCATATTTTATTTTAGAGTATAATCAAAGCACCCATGCAAATCCGGAGCGGGTCGGTAGTAGTTCAAATTTTTTTTAAAACTTAAAGATTTCCACAATGATACATAAACCTTTAATCTTTCTAGACACAAGAGGCAAGACATTTGCTATATGTAAGCCTACGACTGTATTTAAAAGTGTCGTAAATATGGACTTGGGAGACTTAGAAAAAAGCTTCCTTAAATTGGTCCCACTGCAAGGATGGACTTCTTCCAGTGATACGTAGAGACAAATAACCTCGATAAAACAAAATGATCTTAAACTTCAAGATTTCCACAATGTTACAGAGCCCATTTATCTTTCTAAATACAAGAGGCAAGATATTTGCTAAACACAATTTATTTTTACTTCAAAGTATTTCTCCATCTTTTATAGCCAAGTCACGTCGACAACGTTCAAATACGTTGAATAAATATCTAGGCAGACATCTTTGTCTATTTGTAATGTGCAATGCTACGACTGTAGCTACGTATTAGTGTCATAAATATCGACTTAGGAGACTTAGCAAAAAATTTGTCATGAAATTGTTAATTTGTGTAAGAAGCAACAAATATGTAACTCTATGACTGAATTTAAAAGTGTCGTAAATATGAACTTAGGAGACTCAGCAAAAAAGATTCCTTAAATTGGTCCAATGTCATACCTGTAGATACAGGCGTGTTGTAAATATCTACTTATGAGACTAACCAAAAAATTAGAAAGAAAGAAAAAACATTTATTGACCATAAAGAACACACACAACAAATACACAAAAAATAAAATACAAAACAATAAAAACTACGTCTAAATGGCCAATAGGGCTCTGCCTCAGCTGTAATGCTGGTACGGCATGGTTTTATTTCGCACCAGCGCTGGTATTCTGGCAGCGCCCTCCCTTTCTTTCGGGCGGATACCATAACATTGTACTAAATTTTAAATCCAATTAAAACAACATACATCACATAAAACACACAAAAAACTAATTATAAAAATAAAAGAAAAACAAAGCGAAACAAAAAGAAGAGCAACACAGTAGTAACGAAACGTTAGATTGCGGCCGACATGACAGTGAAACTAACAAATGACATTGACAACTCATGACATCAAATTGTCACGTGTCCGCACGTGTGACTGTCTGTCAGTCAACAAAGTAATTTGAAAAATGTTTACAGAAACGTGGCATCGTTTCTGTAAACATTTTTCAAATTACTAACTACAAACTGATTACTTATAATTTAATAAAGATCACACAGTAACAAATACATAGCACATTGACATAAGGAAAGGAATAGTTGGAGATCCCATGGGACTTAAATTACTTACCATGCCGCCACACACAATGCATAACGTGCATACCTAATTAGTGAATTTACCCTGGGAAAATCAGGTCCTTTCACCATAACAGCCCATTAATGTCTTACTGCAGGGATGGGCCTCCACCCGTGACGGAGGGATACTTGGCCTACTAATACCACGCTGTACAGACAGATTGGTATAAGCTTTAATTTCAAGTTTTCCTTTTTTTTATTTCGTAAAGATAATATACACGGATAGTCCCTTAGTCGGTTTTTACGACACCCATGGGATGAGATGGGGTGGTGACATATTGTATTCTTACTCCGACACTACACGGAGAAGGTCCTTTACTAGTCCTAAATTATCCCACTGCGAGGACGGCCCTCTTTCAGTAAAACGTAGAGAAAAAATTTGACGTAATTCTGTACCCAAATCCTATACTATTCAGATGATATTTTAAACTCTTCATCACTAAAGAAAATCCCTGCAATGGAACATGAAGCCTCTGGTAGAAAACAACATCAAAATGTCGAATTAAATATGCTGCCGACGGTACTATCTGACTTGTATAATTTGCTGACGCTACCAGAATAAGGAATGACAAAATTGACAAGGGTAAAATTGATATTATCTATCTACAAGAAATCTATAATGACATTCATAAAATGTATTGAAATATATAAGAAACATTTATAAAGATAATACTTTTCTTATGTTTTTAGACATAATATAACGAGTACACTCTGTGGCGTAGTGGTTATATAACATGACTGCTACGCAGAGGTCTCGGGTTTGATTCCCACTCAATGTAAATCCTTGTGTGCATAAACATGATTGTTTGCATTGGTCGGGGTGTTTTCTATGTATGATATGTATGTACCTATTTACAAAAAAAAGTACCTATAAGTATGTACTTTTTTTTTTACAGTTGTTTAGTACCCATAGTACAAGCTCTGCTTAGTTTGGGACTAAATAGCGTTGTGTGAATGTGTGAGGATAATTTATTATTTATTTAAACCTGCTGTCTATAAATAGTTTTTCTATTACTGCACTTTCTACATGCCGCCAAATGGTACAAGCACAGTACAAGCAGTAGTCTATCTCGGCCGAATATTTATTATAAATGCCTACGCTGCGCGGTACGTAAACATGCGACAGGGCTGCACACCTCCAGCTTTTTAATTACATTTACCTACTTCCCGCTCGTTACTGCGGCACAGTCGCGACTGTTCACTCCGCAAAGCCACCGCTACCGTAAGCGTGTAAGTATAACTCGCGTTTTGTCCGTTTCTATGAAGTCGAAATACTGTATATATTTGTACTATGAACTCTTAAAAATTCTAACATTTATTTTTGTCCACAGAGGACGGAGGCCGTTGTCTGCCAGCATTCTCCGGGAGGAAGTTCGGCGAGATTTGCAACAGAGAGAACCAATGCGATGCTGGACTTGTCTGCGAGGAAGTTGTACCTGGTGAGTGTCTTGTATTATGTCTAGGCTCAGGACTGTTGTTTGTGGATCATCACAATTAGGGTCGTAGCACATGTAACGTAACGTAAACGGATCGGCACCGCCTCGCCCTTTTACTCGGTGTCAAACGTCAAAAATCCGATTACGTTACGATTCCGATTAGTGTGCGGTGCAGTAAGGAGTTTCATACAAATAATACTGAACGGCTCGAGTTGATACGGTGACGATCCGTTTACGTTATATATACTTATGTGCTACGACTCTCGAGTATTTGTTTTGTAAATCTTAAGATAAATAAATATTTTATACCACAAAATATTGGCCTCATCATAATAGCCTATTAATGTACCACTGCAGGGACGGATCTCCTCCCGTGACGAAGGGATACTTGGCCTACTAATACCACGCTGGCCAAACAAATTGGTATAGGGTTTAATTTCAAGTTTTCCTTCTTTTTATTACGTAAAGATAATATTCACGGATAGTCCCTTAGTCGGTTTTTACGACACCCATGGGATGAGATGGGGTGATGACATATTGTATTCTTACTCCGTCACTACACGGACACTTACACCATATTGTTGCGCGTTTCATCAAAATAAAACTATTCACAAAAAAATTGCCTGATTGTAATCAATTTACAAAAAGGGGTCATAGACTATTATTATGGGTAGCTTCATATCCGTACCCTAAGTTTCCTTTCATATTGGGCAGCTATTTCTGCATTTGAAAATAATAAACGGCTTTAAGAAATAAGAAAGAAAGAAAGAAAACATATTTATTTTGCACCTCTCTGCACAATACAAGAATAAATATTAAAATTACAAATAAACATAATAAAAAGTCACATGAGGTGTAAAACTAGGACCAGTCTCAGCATGATGCTGCAACGTTGATAGCTGCAGCGCTGTTATTCTGACTGGCCCCTTTAAGCAGTGTTTTAACAAAATAAACTAACGCCTTATCCCATCCGGGGTAGGTAAAGACGACAGAACGCCACTTGTCACGATCCTGACAAACAGATTCGGCCTCGTCCACAGTGTTTTAACATAGCAGACAGTGAAGGTGACCGCAAACGCGTTGTAAGGGGACCTCCTTAAACCTTTATCTGGGTCGTAAGTCCCAGACGCTGTTACGCCAGTGTTCCGTCCTCTATCACGCGATGGACCCGGCACCCGCACGGAGAATCCATGGAATGCTAAGATTAGGTCTTATAGTTCTTTCTTGTTGTTGTAAAGGAGAAATGCACGTCTGCCGCCCACCATCAGCCGGTCGTAAGCAATACAACGAAGACTGCGCGTCGTCAAGCGAATGTGACATCACCAGGGGACTCTGCTGCATCATGCAACGTCGTCACCGTCAGAAGCCACGGAAGGTAAGTCGAGATATCAGTGCTTCTTTGAAAGCCTTTCCTTCTCTCTTCTACACGCGTATACTGCACCCATTATTATTTTTTAAATAAATAATACATCATTATAACAGCCCATTATTGTCCCACTGCATATCAGTTATGCATGTCCACTGGTGGGCATACTCGTATGTCTTCTCCAAATATTTCCACTTTACGCAGACCTGTCCTTCATTCGTTTCTTTGCCGACCTTACAACGACATGCTGTATTACCTCCGCGTAGTGACGGAGTAAGAATACAATATGTCACCACCCCATCTCATCCCATGGGTATCGTAAAAACCGTCTAAGGGACTATCCGTGAATATTATCTTTACGAAATAAAAAGAGGAAAAACTTGAAATTAAACCATATACCAATCCGTCTGTCCAGCGTGGTATTAGGCCAAGTATCCCTCCTTCTTGAAAGGAGGCCCGTCTCAGCAGTGGGATATTAACAGGCTGTTATGATGATGATGATGATTCCTCCGTTTTTTTTATATCACCTCTCAAGCCAATCCATTCCAGTTCAGGCTGCAGAGCGTACCATGCAAACCAAAAACATACTCTTATGCATAAATACCGAACCCTCCTTTTAGCACAATCAGGTAAAAACGTACACTTCAATCTTCTATCTACATAAGTAGGACTAAATTTGATGTCTCCCTCGGGAACTATTTCACAAGATATCTTTTAAGAATTTTCTCTCAAACGTAAAAGGTTTTTTCGTTTACAATATTTATGTTTTCTTTACTTTTGAATATAAATAGGTTTTTACAACCTATTTACTTCAGATTTTTGGATGTAATAGAAATAGATTTTGAAAATGCCGTTGATTTATTTCTTACTAGCTGATGTTCTCGGCTACACCCTAAACTACCTATATTCCAAATTTCATCAAATCCATTCCACTGCTGGACTCCTCCAAATATTGTCACCTTGTACGGTCCTGTACCTCCCTTTAATCTTATAGTAAAATTAGTAGTAAAATTGATTCTAAAAATATTTTGTTTTCCATATTTTCTGAAAGACTGATAGATTATTTTAATAGACAGATGCTTATATTGACGCTTGTGTACTTAACAAATCAATAAAAGTATTGTTCAAGGCAATACCCCGTGTCCTTGATTACTTAAGGTAATTGAATAATATTTACCTACTCATTTTTTTCTTTGGCTTACAAAACGGCATTGTTAGGTGCATACCAAATTTGGATAGGTAGCGAAAGGAACATAGCAGACAGTGAAGGTGACCGCTAACGCGTTGTAAGGGGGCCTCCTTAAGGGCCTTTACGTTGCTCACTAGCGCCGCCAATAGAAAAAAAATCATAATTCGCAAATACGATAAATAATGTTAAATGTTGATAACAAAGTCTTGAGAAAAGGCAAGAAAGTATTTATATAACACACTCTCAACACTTTAAATGTTTTTAAATTAGTTAAACTTCGCATTCGAAAAAAAAACGGCCGTTTTTGTTTATAATGCAATATTTATTTAATTTAAAAACATTTAAAGTGTTGAGAGTGTGTTATATAAATACTTTATTGCCTTTTCTCAAGACTTTGTTATCAACATTTAACATTATTTATCGTATTTGTGAATTATGATTTTTTTTCAATTGGCGGCGCTAGTGAGCCCTATAAACGCTCTTAAACCTACATCTAGGTCGTAAGTCCTAGATGCTGTTATGCAAGTGTCCTGTCCTCTATCACGCGATAGACCCGGCACCCGCACGGAAAATTCATGGAATACTAAGATTAGGTTATTTAACAATTGAAGAAATGAAGAATAGAAAGAATAATTTCGATTTGGATCCCAAGACATAAAAATTCAATTTTCTCCTTGGACTCACTGGGTCACTAGTGGTTTTTTGAAAGGTCAGCAAAATTGATACTAGGTTACAGGGGTCGGAGTTAAGGGAAAAGAGAGTGAAATAAATCCAATTACCACAATACAATAACCAAATTGACTGCTTAAGCAATGCGACTATCGTCCGCGAGTTCAAATCCCAACCCGTCCATTAGCCTTTTTCCGTCCCCTGCTGGACTTAGGCCGCCCCATAGAACGCTAAAACGCGCAATCTTGATTCACCAATATCCAATGGTTTGACGTGACCGATCCCAAGCAAGACAAATTATTTGTGGGTTCACAAAATGATAATTAATCTATCATCATAACAGCCCATTAGTGTCCCACTGCAGGAACGGGCCTCCTCCTATGACGAAGGGATCCTTGGCCTACTACCACGCTGGCCAGTATTGCAATAGGGTTTAATTTCAAGTTTTCCTTCTTTTTATTTCGTAAAGTTGGTTTCTACGACACCCATGGGATGAGATGGGGAGTGACATATTGTATTCTTACTCCGTCACTATACGGAGACTTATAGTCTATATGTAGTGGTAGATCTAATATTATAAGCCTATGTCCAGCAGTTGACTGCAATAGCCTAATTGATTCATTGATTGATTGATGCCTATATTCCAAAGTTTCAGTTCAGTTTATCCGTAAATTTCATGTCTGTAAAAATCCACGCAACACCAATTCCAAGAAAATAAAAAATCTACAAGTATAATATGAAGTTTTTCTTTCGTCACAACATTAAAAAGCAGTGCTTAAGTATAATGGGTTTTTAAAAGCCTTGTTAATTATTATTCAGGGTTAAATAATACACTACAAACATAAAATAGCTTTTATCGTAATTAATTTATGTAATACATGCTTAAGGGTGGCGTTCGCTTTGAAGTGGTGCTTTGCATGACGTCGTGGGTTCTAATTCTAAGTGAGACTATTGTCATAGTACAAATATATAAAGTATTTCGTCTTCATAGAAACGGACGAAACTCGAGATACCTACACGCTCACGATAGCGCCGGCTTTGCGGAGTGAACTGTCGCGACTGTGCCGCAGTAACGAGCGGTAAAGTAGGTAAATGTAATTAAAAAGCTGTAGGTGGGCAACCCTATCGCATGTTTACGTACCGCGCAGCCTTAGGTATTTATAATAAATATTCGGCCGAGATAGACTACTGGTTGTACTGTGCTATTGTTTTTGCGATTCACAACTTATTGTTCTAAATCTGGATATTCTATGCGTTCGTAAAATTTTATAGTTGTTTGTCTCCGTGACACAGAGTAAAATCTCTAGTGCGGAAATAGTATTTAAGCGCAAATATTTTGATTTCCAAAAATAACAGCAAAAGCTCAACTTGGTTTAATTATCTAAAACTGCTAATTTGAAAATTTATTTTAATAAAAACCCACCTGGCTATACTTACTTACTACTTCATTCGACTCCAAAACCAGAGCGTTAATATGCAATTATACTTGGTAAATGTTTTTAAAAGTTAACAATAATTATAATATATTAATTACTTATTTTTTAATATGAAAAACTAAGTTCTACGTAATTCAATTTTTTTTAGAACAGAATCGTCTTTAATCAAAAATAGTGTTTCAAACTAAATAGGTTTTATTTAAATTAGTCACGTAATTACATAAGTAGTTTTTACGATAAAAAACATTAATAAGCTTATAATTACTTAACAAAAACAAATCTCACTTAACGTTCATATTTCGAAACACATTTTCAAAAATTCAAATTCATTAAATTAAATTATTTTCAAAAGAAACAAAAGCAAAGAAATACCACAAAGGTAATCCGCAAATCGCAAATGTAAATTCTGGACGAAAACATTTTTATCAAAAGGGGTTGTCCAGCCTTAATTATGTAATTAACAGATCAAAGCTACTTAGAATCGTGATTAATTAAAAAGAATTGTTTTTGAATTTGGAATGTGGTAATGTTGTTCATGTTTGAAATTTTAAAACGTGGAAGCCATTTTGAAAATCTTATCTTATATTTTAATATACATACGTTTTAATACATTTCTTAGTGTCTTTGTTTGATCTCATGGGGGTTGATAGTGACTACAAACTGATAAATAAAAAAAGTTTTTGTAAATCAAATTAATTAACAAATTTACTACTGTTACTGATAAATTAATTGGTGATTTATTCATCACAACAGCCGATTAATGTCCCACTGAAATATAACCCGGTCACATAATCTCGAGACCTGGCGTCGATGACGTCACATCGCGTCGGACCTTACGGATGCGCCCGTGGCGAGCCCGGGGGTTGAAAGGAGAACGGGGCGCGAGGTTCGCATTCCAGCGGGGTCTCTAGATAATTGATCCCAAGATGTGCATCTTTGTGTGCATGAACATGGTTGTTTTCATTGGTCTGGGTGTTTTCTATCTTGTATGTATATACACAAAAAAAAGTATTTAAGTATGTTTATCCGTTGTCTAGTACCCATAGTACAAGCTTTGCTTAGTTTGGGACTAGATGGCGTTGTATGACTGTGAATGTGCGAGGAATATTTATTTATTCAGTTTTGCAACCTAGGCAATAAAAATGCCACCAACTGATGAAGAACGTTTCTATTTATATTTATTTATGTTTCTTTTTCATTGTCAACAGAGCTGCGGATATTTCAAGGAGCCTCTAGTATGCATCGGTCCAGTCGCTACGGATCAGATTCGCGAGTTCGTCCAACACACTGCCGGCGAAAAGCGTATCGGAAACTTCTATAAATTCCATTAATTTAACAAAAAATAATAAACATCATTAAATGGTATAAGAATCCAGCGAAAATAAATTATTTATTTGATAAATCTGTCTGGTTTTTTTTGATAAATTTATCTGGTTTTTTTTTATTTCGATAATTTATTTTAGTTTTGTGTTTTTTTTATTTCTTGTACCATTTATTGGTGTAATGATGTTAATAAATCAGTCTTTTTTACTAATAAAAATTGATTAAATTGAACATCTTCTATCATTTGCGACATAAAACAGCTTGACCGTCTAAAATCACGTTTTATTAGTAAAAATGGAATATTTAATTCTTAGTATTTTGTAATTATGCTCATTAATTTATTGTTATTATATTTTTTATTTAACTTCAAGCTATTTTTTATAATTTATTTTTCAAATAACAAAATGTTAATTTATTTTTATTGAGTATAATTACAAAATAATAAATGGATTTAAAACAAAAAACAAAAATGAAAATTTGCTTCGGAATACGGTTAAACGATTTGCTGAATTTTATTTAAAAAAATGCTTTAAAAAAATACAAAAAATATAAATAGTAAAAAACAAAATTGCGACATTTTATTGTTGTTGTTTTTTTAAATATCTTATATTTTATTTATTTATTGTGTAGTTTTAGAGAATATCGAAAATATTAATGTTTCAATATTAAAATACTTATGAATGTCATATTAAATAATTAATTAAATATTACGACGGTAATTGTCGTATATCATTATAATTAATATTTTAAATGTGTTTAATCTCTAATTATGAATAGATTAAATATAAAAATTAAATTTAAATAAGTCTTCATTGAAACATATACATATCTAACTGGCTGAGGCATTTGTACTAGTAATTATTGATGTTATTATTAATAAAATAAAATAATAAAACATATCACTATATTCTAGATATTATAATAAGTAATTAATTATAAGAAAAAAAATATTATTAATTTTTCGCTTATTTTAGTGAAAGTTTCGATCTATGCTAGGTGCTTAGGTAAATAAAACACACATATCAAAAAAAAAAATTTATTAAATTAAAAATTTCAGATTTTTTTGTCATATTAAAATTTCTATACCTACTTAGTCTATATTAAAAACATGTTTTTTAAAAATAATGTTTTTTCAAAAATAAATACTTCCTCATTTTCTAAACCCGTTGATGTTTTGAGAAAAATAAACCAAAAATAAATAATAAAAATTAAATTTATTGCCTAATAACTGTGATTCACGTATTTTCTGAATAATATTTTCAAAATATTATATTTTTTCGCCAAAACACTACGTTTGTTAAGGATATGAAATATCTTCTAAAATGTTATAATCTAAGGCCTATGACAGAGTTATGCAAAAACGTTATAATCTAACTATAAGATTATGTTGTAAACCTGTATTATTAATAAAATATGTGTTATAAATTATATGAATTATGTCAGCAATGTCGTTTTTATTATGTAAATACTTAACCTTTCCCGCAAATTGACCTATATCTATACTAATACTAGCAAATCCGGCGAACTCCGTTTCACCACCAGCTGGCTTCGTTTTATGTAATGTGAAAAAAGATATTCCCGCGTTACTCTTGAAATTTTTTCTGAACTATCTTGGCTATAAACCTAACGGAGCCCGAGACCTTTCCAATGAATGCAAAACCGTGGAAATCGGTTCTTGCGTTCTGGAGTTATAGCGTCAGGAAGGAAAACCCGACTTATTTTTAGATTGGTAGATTATAAAGAAGTGAAGTTAGTGTGTTTGTGAATTTGTGACGTTCTAGGGGGTAATCTCTAGATCTACAGAACCGATTTTAAAAATTCTTTCTTTGTTGAATAGTCCGTTTATCAGGGAGTGTCATAGTATCACGCTATGACTAATAGGAGTGGAGCAGTAATGAAATATATTTAAAAAACGGACGACGTTTTTTTGCCGCCCAACGAAGTGGGCACGGGTCAGCTAGTTTATAATACTAAACCTACCAACAAAAATACCAACGCAATGTTTATTATGCACTTCAGGCACAGATGGCCAGAATAATTGTATAGGTAAGTATGTAAAGTGAAGTTCTAGATTAGATACTGGTAGCGACCACAACCCTTGCAAGTTGGCCATAACGAAGGAGAAGAACCTAGGTATTTATCTTAATAGTATCTAGGCCACGGAAATGGTGATCTAGGTCACAGGCACACATCTACTGGTTGTCGAAGCATTCATGAAAGAAGAACTTTAATTTTCTTCTTAACTATTCAATATGCCTGTTGCCTGGTACCTACCCATAGTACAAGCTCTGCTTAGTTTGGGACCAGTCAACATTGATAAATTATATTATAAATACCTTAATATATTGGTATGTAATATTTTTATATCTATATAAAATAAATTTAAAAAAAATAAAAATTTGAAATACATTTTGCGAATGTATATACATACATTTCTTAGTATAGAATAAATAATATCAATTTTACCCTTGTCAACTTTGTCATTCCTTTAACTGGTAGCGTCAGCAAATTATATAGTATTACCATCATGTAGTACCGTCGGCAAAATATTTAATTGAATATTTTATTATTGTCCTTACTAGCAGATTAATGTCCCATTGCAGAGACTTACCAATTAGAGGATAAAAAAGAAAAAAGGCTAAATACAAAATAAACACATTTCTTTATTTATTCAACCATACGCTCTCATATTATTAAAAGGCTGTTGATACATCATAGGCATTTGAGGATTCATTGGTTGATAAGAAGCCATGGGATTAAACGGTGCCATAGGTTGATATGGTGGGGCTACAGGCATTTGCTGTCCTACGCGTGGGTAGGAAAGGTATGGACTTCCAGCCATTTGAGGGTATGCTCCTCCGGGGTATGGCATAGGATATTGGGAACCGTATCCTGGATAATACATTGGACGACCTTGCCAGTTGCTTGTTGATTCCTGGAATAATAATTAAGACTTAAATTAAATAAATAAATATAGATAAATAAACACCGGAAATCGCAGGGTGGGGAGACCCCTCACACGATGGACCGACGACCTGGTCAAGACGGCGGGAAGCCGATGGATGGCACAAGACCGCGCAGGGTGGAAACGTTTGGAGTAGGCCTATGTCCATCAGTGGGCGTCTATAGGCTGATATGAGAGATAAATAAATAATCGTGAGGAACAAAAATGTATTTACAAAAAAAAGTATTTAAGTATGTTTTTATCCGTTGTCTAGTACCCATAGTACAGTCTGCATTGTCATTGTTTCTGGGCTGATTGCATTTGACCACCTGATGGTACTGCATCGTGTGCCTTACGACTCGAGAGAAGAAGTCAGCTGCAAAGATATCTAACCCCTTTAGCGCACTGTTTTATTCATAAAGGGGGTTAGATTTCTCTGCAACTGACCGTACAAGCTTTGCTTAGTTTGGGACTAGATGGCGATGTGTCAATGTGTGAGGATTTTTTATTTTTTTATTTGCATAGTGCTCGTGTCAAAGCCCTAGGGCACACGCTCCAGTGCAAAAAATGTAGTTAAAAAAAAATAGGGAAATATAGTCAAGCTCCAACAAAAACTGTCTACAGAAACCCCATAGAAACACACGTTTCTACGTGGTTTCATTTGACTCCACAGCCTCCAACGCACCAAGCAGTCGCAATAACCATTGTTATCAACTTTTTTTTTTTTTATTTAATTGGCCTACCAGAATGACTCTATGGTGCCTGATGTTAAGCATCCAATAGAGTCTAAAAATGGCGAGCACCATGCCAGCTACAATATTTTATTTTTTTAAATCAATTGACAAACTTTTTAACAAACTGACGACCTCGGTGGCGCGCCGGTAAAGCCAGCGGCTGCCGCGCATGAGGTTGTGGGTTCGATCCCCACGCAGGACAATAATTTGTGAGATCCACAAATTATTGTCCTGAGTCTGGGTGTTATATGTGTCCGTTAATTGATGTTTGTAAAAGTCCCCGCGACACAGGGCATGATCCGTAGTGCGGGAGTTGTCTTTTTTGAAAAAGAAAAGAAAATTAATTATTCAATTATACCAACCTTGACGAATAAAATCACAAATAACACAACATTTATATGGAATAACATAATACAAAATACAAGTAAACTAAAATTGAAATAAAAATTATTATGGCGAATTGTTATTTATGTTAGGTAAAGTAATAAAAATAAATTGTGTTCAATAATAAAAACTGCCTTTGTGGCAAAGCGGACGTCTAAGTATATGCCGCTGTCCTCTCGTATGTCTCTCGTATATGTGGTCTTGGGTTCGAAACAAGTCATGTATGCGTCTAAAGTCTTGGGATCGAATTATACCATCTTAACAGCACATTAATGTGCCACTGCAGGGACGGGCCTCCTCCCGTGACAGAGGGATAATTGGCCTACTAATACCACGCTGGCTAGACGAATTGGTAGAGGGTTTAATTTTAAGTTTTCCTTCTTTTTATTTCTTAAGGATAATATTCACGGATAGTCCCTTAGTCGGTTTTTACGACACTCATGGGATGAGATGGGGTGGTGACATATTGTATTCTTACTCCGTCACCACACGGATAATGGATTGTAGAGCTCATTCTTAGAAAATCAAGTAATACATATTTATGTAAATAGGTCTGTAGGTAGGAGCTTGATTTGTTTCCACAAATGTGGTGCAAATCGATCGAACGCAAGATCACGCCGCCCGGCACACGTTGCAGTTTGTAAGAACCCGAGCAAGTAAACTGTTCAGCATCTAAGTACTTTTACGAAAAGTAATTGAAATTTTTTTCTATAAATATTATAAATGCGAAAGTTTGTGAGGATATATGAATGGATGGATGTTTGTTACTCTTTTACGGAATAACTACTTAATTTTGATGACATTAGGAATATAGGTAGTTTAGGGTGTAGAATAACATTTAAGCTACCTATACAACGTGGGAGAAGCCGCGGGCGTCAGCTAGTATTATTTCATGCTATTTAGTTATTTCATCTAATGCCCGATTTACACATCGACAAGTACAGTAGCGAGTTAAGTAGTAAGTTGTTGATTAAGTTGATTTAAATAGATCTCCATCCTATTTTTTGCCGATTTAAGTTGGCGAGACGCGAGAGAGGGGGCTACTTCGTACTTAACTCGCCAAAAAATAGGATGGAGATCTAATTAAATCAACTTAATCTTAAAATACTACTTAACTCGCTACTGTACTTGTCGATGTGTAAATCGGGCATAACTTGAATTGACACAAAAGTAACTCCAGATCTGGTCTTTGTTTTCTTTATTTGAACGGTGGTCTTTCATTACCTATCCCTAAAAGATTCAGGTATTAATTGACGGCCTCTATGGCGTAGTGGTTATACAACAGACTGCTACGCAGAGGTATCGGGTGTGATTCCCGCTCAATGCAAATCTTTGTGTGCATGAACATTATTGTTTGCATTGATTAAGGTGTTTGCTATGGGTACTAGACAACGGATATACATACATATTTTTATACATAGAAAACACCCAGACCAATGCAAACAATCATGTTCATGCACACAAAGATTTGCATTGAGCGGGAATCGAACCCGAGACCTCTGCGTAGCAGTCATGTTATATAACCACTACGCCACAGAGGTCGTGCCATGTTATTAATCCGTCAACAAAAGAAGAAAAAATAAAACATCAACCAACCCTTAATTAAACGGAAAACCGTAGAAAATGGCGTCTTTGTTAAAATGATTAAGTTGTACAGACCCGCGAACCGTAATTAAACCATTAAAAAGCGATTTATGAATAATTAACGCTAAAAAGATTTAATTCAACAAAGATTTTCAAGTACCTTTTTAACATTTAACTTTTCCATAATACCAAAAATAATTCCTCTTTAAATGTTATATTTAAAATAGAAATTAAACTATTTAAAACACTACAAACTAATCTCGACTTTATTCAAAAGGAATAAGACGTAATTTATCTTAATGAAATCTCGTTGAAAATGCAGTTAAGCGATATTAAGTCTTACTGTAGGTAATAAAGGTGTATTTTGCATTAATATAGTCTAATGTTAGGTTTTAGATCGCAAATTATCAGGGGTCAAGAACGGGTATGACGTAAACAGGACGATTAGGGATGGGAAATAAAGATATCGATAAACCCACATTACTCATTATGGAGTTAGATTATACGGTGAGTTAAATAATCTGTTATAACAATTTCTTTGTCCAAAAACTGAGTTGATTTTTTGTGAAACTCTTATTTCTCATCCTCTTCTCTAATTTACAGTCCAGTCAAAATAGACCAAATTATGATTACAGTTTGCATTAATTCCCAACAAGCTGGATTTTTGTGCAGGCCTTGAATACGTCATTACAAATGATATGTCAAAAGTCCCCATCGATCCCGCTTGTGCGTTGTTTTTTATTCGAGGTCAAAGGTCACAAATTTGCATTTTTGCGTAGGTATATCTCTGAAACCACGAGGGCTATCGAAAAATGGTTCAGACAAAGTTCGGTCGTAAAATTGTCTACAAAAAATATCTGAACACTTTTCTACTACTCGCTTTCGAGATATCGTGACTTTAGAACGCAGGAATGTCGTATTTTCGACTGTATGGAATTCGTGTACTCCTTGCTATGTATGGAGCTCTAAAGACAAATGGAAACGAAAGACAAGTAGGTATAGATATTTGAGTTTTGTGAAAAATACAACAAACAATTAGAGAGTGCAAACTTATAATTAAGATAAGGTAACAATCGATAATATTGTAACTCTATACATCACTACTTGTAGTACCTACACGTAACAGCGCAACTGCATCGCGTCGCAATCAATGCAGCTCTGGATGTGCCCCACTCCAAAAAGGGGAGAGGGGGTGAGGGGGAACGTACTGGGAAACCTATATTTACTGTCTTGGTTCCCGTAGCTAAGGAAACTAGTATTATTAGGTATGAAGCAAACTAATTATTACGCAGAGGTCTCGGGTTCGATTCTTTGTGTGCATGAACATGATTGTTTGAATTGGTCTAGGTATTTTCTATGTTTAATTTTTACATGTATATTTCTAAAAAAAAATGTATAGGTAAATACGTTTATCCGTTGTCTAGTAGCTATAGTACAAGCTTTGCTTAGTTTGGGACTAGATGGCGTTGTGTAAATGTGTGAAAAAATAAAAAAAAAATATATCGAGTTATATCCCTCCGACACGGGAGGAGGCCCGTCCCTGCAGTGGGACATTAAAGGGCTGTTATGATGATGATGATATAGAGTTAAATAAAACAAAACAATCGATATATAACTCTATACATCACTACTTGTAGTACCGTGTAGTAACAGCGCAACTGCATCGCGTCGCAATCAATGCAGCTCCGGGATGTGCCCCACTCTAAAAAGGGGAGAGGGGGTGAGGGGGGACGTACTGGGAAACCTATATTTACTGTCTTTGTTCCCGTAGCTGAGGAAAACTAGGATTACAAACTAGTATTACACTTCCTTTTTAAAAGGTCGGCAACGCATCAGTGATTCCACTGGTGTTGCGGGTGTCCATGGGCGGCAGTGATCACTTACCATCAGGTAAACTGCTGGCTTGTTTGCCTCCCATATACATAAAAAAAAATACTAAGTAAGGTTTGTAAGATGGCCATTGCGTAGACATTGGGGAACTCTCACATGGTGAAGAGATGGATTGGTAAAGATTGCAGGGTCTCAAGGCTCAGGAGGCCCCATCTCATCCCATGGGTGTCGTAAAAACCGACTAAAGGAGTAACCGTAAATATTATCTTTAAGAAATAAAAAGAAGGAAAACTTGAAATTAAACCTTTACCAATCCGTCTAGCCAGGCGTGGTTTTAGTAGGCCAAGTATCCCTCCGTCACGGGAGGAGGCCCGTCCCTGCAGTGGGGCATTAATGGGCTGGTATGATGATGATGATGATGAAAACACAACTTCCGCACTAGGTATTAATCCCTGCTTTACGAACAATTTTACAGATATGAAAATGAACGGGCACAAAGAACATCCAGACTTAAGACGAACATTTTATGAATCGCTCGAATAGTCTTGCGTGGGACTCAACCCGTGACCTTTTGCAAACGCTGCTTTGAATAAATATATTGCAAAAAGCAATTCGATACAATATATTTTCTCGATATACCTATATTTTTTGACGCGTTCGATTGATGAATTGGATTCGATCGTAGTGCGCAAAGAAAATATTCTATTTCGGTTAGTGCTTTCGATATTCCTATTACTTTTAATACTTTTAATTTGTTATTCTTTCAGATCATTGTTAATCATGTCTCAGTTTCGGTTCCCGCTCAATACTAAACTTCGTATTCATGATTTTTTTTTTACAAACTTCCGTAATTTTTATGTGTTTTTACAAAAAGTATATAAGTAGTTTTACAAGTTGTAAGTTTGTCTTTATAAACCAAAAACATATATACTATTTACGTAAGTTGATTATAATAATATTCCTCACACATTCATACCACGCTATCTAGTCCCAAACTAAGCAGAGCTTGTACTATGGGTACTAGACAACGGATAAACATACTTAAAAACTTGTTTTTGTAAATACATACATATTATACATAGAAAACACCCAGACCAATGCAAACAATCATGTTCATCGCACAAAGATTTGCATTGAGCGGGAGTCGAACCCGAGACCTATGCGTAGCAGTCTTGTTATGTAACCACTACGCCACAGAGGTTGTCAAAATGTTAACATTAAGTACTAAGTAAGTACCTAATTCTATTTATCAAAAACTTTCGTATGAAACAAGTATGTTACGTAAACCGTACATCGCTTAATTTACAAACAACTAATACCCCTAGGGGATGAAAGTTTCCATCCTTAACGGTTCAAGTATAGCTTGATAACAAAACAATTGTATAATGTTAACAATGTTGTTCGTAACGCCTACAGTTTAAATCATAGCAAATGTTTTTATTGCGTTTGTGTTTTGTGTTTAATAACTAGGAGGTCATAGGTCATGATTGCGTTTTTTTTTGTACTTTATTAAGGTGTTTTAAACAATTTATCCACGGCTAAGACACTGCCTACAATATGTCACCACCCCATCTCATCCCATGGGTGTCGTAAAAACCGACTAAGGGACTATCCGTGAATATTTTATCGTTACGAAATAAAAAGAAGGAAAACTTGAAATTAAATCTTATAGCAACCCGTCTGGCCAGCGTGGTATTAGTAAGCCAAGTATCCCTCTGTCATGGGAGGAGGCTCGTCCCTGCAGTGGGACATTAATGGGCTGTTATGATGGTGTGTATAATAAAATAATACTGAAAAAGTATAATATAAAGCTTCTTCTAATAGTTCAATTCATCCCAAATGCCATTTATTCCCAAGCTAAGCAGAGTTTGTATTAGGCGATATAGACAACGGATAAACTTACGTAAATACCTCTTTTTTTGTAAATACAAACAAAAATCAGGTCAATGTAAATATTCATAAACATGACCTCCAAAATTTACAACGACCAGGAATCGAACTCGAGACCTCTCAACAGACAAGGCCTAAGGGTATAAAAGCCGTAACTATAAAAGAACTAAAGTTCTAAATACTTAGCTCTCTTAACCTTCTAAATAGGTTTATACGAAACATTCTTAACTTGTTTTAATGTTATACGAATACGTGTTTTCATTTAGTTAGAAACAACTTTAATGTATTTCAGTAAATGGCTTTTTAATGGTACATATAAGACTAAGGAAAAGTTTACTATTAGTATCTCTACAACTACTAATTTTAATTCTCCGTGTGGTGACGGAGTAAGAATACAAAATGTCACCACCCAATCTCATCCCATAGGTGTCGTAAAAACCGACTAAGGCACTATCCGTGAATATCATCTTTACGTAATAAAAAGAAGGAAAACTTGAAATTAAACCCTATACCAAAACGTCTGGCCAGCGTGGTATTAGTGGGTCAACTATCTCTCACTGTCACTGGAAAAGGCCCGTCCCTGCAGTGGGACATTAATGGGCTGTTGCAATGATGATGACTTATTTTAAAACAAAAGAAGGCAAATCCTTATCCTGCTAATATTATAAATGCGAAAGTTTGTGAGAATGGATGGATGAATGTTTGTTACTCTTTCACACAAATCTACTGAGGAGATTTTGATGAAATTTGGAATATAGGTAGTTTAGAGTATAGAATACGACTATATACGAATATACCTTGACGACCTCGGTGGCGCGCCGGTAAAGCCAGCGGCTGCCGCGCATGAGCTTGTTTGTTCTTTGTTCTTCGTTCTTCTTTGTTCTTGATTGTTTCTTAGCCAGGTCCAGAACCGTAATGAAGAATTAAAATCGGAATTCGTTTTTAAGTTAGAGGATTATATTCAATTAGGAAACAATTTATTAAAATTGGAATACATAGTAAAATTTTTGTGGTTCAATTTATTATTTTCACTAGTAAACTAGTGAATAATAAAATAAGATTGATTTTTTTTTTATATTGACTGATTTCTACAGACAGGCACTAATTTATAGTACTTACGTAAGTTCGATACAGTCGCATTAAAAAGTTTTTGACGACAAAGAGCTATGAGAACTTAATACACCTCCAAATAGTAGTGTGCTAATATCACATATAGTAAAACTAGAGAGGTTGATAGGTTTTTTTTATAAATATGCTGGGAGGCAAACGAGCCAGCAGGTCGCCTGATGGTAATTGATCACCGCTTCCCATGGACACCCGCAACACCAGAGGAATCACAGATGCGTTGCCGACCTTTTAAAAGGGAGTACGCTCGTTTCTTGAAGCTCTCCAAGTCGTAACGGTCCGGAAATATCGCCGCAACGAGCTTGTTCCACAAAACAGTTGTTCGCGGTAGGAAGCTTCGCACAGTGGATGACTGCCAACCATCAAGGTGATGACGATGGTAAGACAGTCGATTGCGAGTAGTTCTGTGGAGAAATTCAGCTGCGGGTAATGTCCAGAACGGCTACTCAGATCACTCCTCGTGATAAATGCGGTGGAGAAAAGGCAGACAGTATAAGTGTAAGTTAATAATGTAGGTAAAATGGACTGGTGTTACCTACTTACTGTATATATATAAATGTTTGTACTCTTGTCCGTATGTGTACACCCACTCCTAATTCTTGTTAATTGTATTCATAGTGGCCGAATACTGGTACATTGACAGGTCAATGCACTAAACTGGTTTTAAGGATTGACGGACTGTATAACAGGATTTAAATTGTAATTTATTTGACTCCTACGAGCAATGGCTTTTTTACAAAATGGTGACGTCACGTACATGCTCTCCCTATTGGTAAAGTAAGTACCGTTGAATGGGGTTACTTTAATAAGCAGGGGCTACATTGATCAGTCAATGCTCAGGCTACATTAATCTTTGAATATGCTAAGAGAAGGATGACCGATTTATAGTAGTAGCCCTTATCAGGATTGTAACATGTATGGCGTGCGTCATTTGCACGAAAATAACATTTCTATAATAAAGAAAATTGAGATATCAATGTTACCCCACGACAATCAAAGTAACCCCTTTTTACCAGTAGTAAAGGTAGGTTTCACATTTGTTCATACTAGACAAAACTCTATCTCCGTGTGGTGACGGAGTAAGAATACAATATGTCACCACCCCATCTCATACCATAGGTGTCGTAAAACCGACTAAGGAACTATCCGTGAATATTAACTTTGCGAAATAAAAAGAAGGAATACTTGAAATTACACCCTATACCAATCTGTTTCGCCAGCGTGGTATTAGTAGGCCAAGTAACCCTCCGTCACGGGAGGAGGCCCGTCCCTGCAGTGGGACATTATTGGGTGATGGGGTGATTATGATGATGATAAGACAAAACTCTTTGCTTAACAAATTGATCTGTCTGTACTGCGCTCATCAATGAAACTCAAATTGTTATGTAAACTTTTATAAACTTTAAAAAGCGAACACGAAGAACATCCAGACTCAGGGCAATAATAAAATAAAATAAAATAAATAAATATTCACGGACATCTCTACATAGCGCCATCTGTTTCCAAAGTAAGTTAGGCTTATTATATTAACCTGCTTGTGTTATGGGTTAAATAATAACCACTTCGCCTCAGAGGTCGTCTTATCATTGAGACAAGCTGTTAAGGCATTATCACTAGTAACTTCACTACTACGCTCCTAGCAAATTAAAAATAGTTACCGAATGAAGAAAACATTAAAGGTTACCTCTGATTTACGAATGTCAGATCAACTAAAAATCAACTAATCAAGTGTCTGTACTGCGCTCATCAATGAAACTCAAATTGTTATGTAAACTTTTATAAACTTTAAAAAGCGAACACGAAGAACATCCAGACTCAGGGCAATAATAAAATAAAATAAAATAAATAAATATTCACGGACATCTCTACATAGCGCCATCTGTTTCCAAAGTAAGTTAGGCTTATTATATTAACCTGCTTGTGTTATGGGTTAAATAATAACCACTTCGCCTCAGAGGTCGTCTTATCATTGAGACAAGCTGTTAAGGCATTATCACTAGTAACTTCACTACTACGCTCCTAGCAAATTAAAAATAGTTACCGAATGAAGAAAACATTAAAGCTTACCTCTGATTTACGAATGTCAGATCAACTAAAAATCAACTAATCAAGTGTCAAGTGTATTATCTATCTTTTTCGGGAACTAAAATGACAGTTTTGACACTTGATTAGTTGATTTTTACTTGATCAGACATTGGGAAACCGGAGGTGACCGTTCTTTCTTTAACACCTGTCTCTACCTCTTTTCATTAAAACTCAGACCTTTCTACAAGTATTGCTATAATTTCTACAATACCTTACTAACAGGTGACCACTATCACATACAAAACAACATAATACCTAATATCAACTACAAACACATAACTCTCCCTTTTGTAAGTCGGCATAGAGTAATAACGTTAACACGGTTGCAACTCAAAATTATATTCAAAAACATAACCAAAGAAACTTCAACCTTGTTAATAAAAAATAAAGTTCAAAATCTACTGCAAGAAAAGTTAAAGAAAATCTTTATTTGAAAATGAGTCGTAATGTAAAAAGCTCTTCACTGGAAAACGAGTTTTAAATCTTAAATATAAGGTGTATTTTCGCTTGTACTGTGTTGGTAGTTAGGCTGTTTTGTAGTTAAAGTTGACACAGCCTTCAAAAGCCTCGGCAATCGTAATATAAAGGTAAGTACACAATAGGCTATTGATTTGTAATTTGTTGATAAACATTAAGCTAGGGTTAAGCAACTTTGTCAAGTTCACCTAGTAGATGGGTAATTTTACACGGGTACCTCTTAATAATGGTAAAGTTTACACTTTTTTTTTCTTGCAAGACTGCCAAATACAGGACTATTTTGAAATCATCAGTTACGTAAACAGTCTGTGTTGAAGTAGTCTCCTAAAAAACTGTTATAAGTATACCTGTGTATAGCGTTGTATTAGTAGGCCAAGTTTCCACACGTCACTGAAGGAGGCCAGTCCCTGCAGTGGGAAATTAATGGGCCGTTATGATGAGATGTAGTTTTCATCATCAGAAAGGGAGACTCAAATTTTTGTTAAAATTGTACCTTTTTGAAGAAATAAATTATCTGTACTTATTGCATTTTTGGATAAGTTAAAATACTTACAATTTATGTTAATCTGGATCAGGCTTTGTCCATATCTTCTACTATATAAAAATAAGTCGGGTTTTCCTTCCTGACGCTATAACTCCAGAACGCACGAACCGATTTCCACGGTTTTGCATTCGTTGGAAAGGTCTTGGGCTCCGTAAGGTTTATAGCAAAGAAAATTGAGGAAAAATTACAACAAAAAAGCGGGCAAATAATGCCCGTGCGAAGCCAGGACGGCCCGCTAGTTTAATATAAAAATATAGCTTATAGCATCAGGTGTAAAAAACCTTTTTCAAATCTTTATGAAAAATGTTCTCTACAACTTCGATCGCCTATTATGACCCTCAAGAGGCTCTATGGAAGGAGAGGCAAATTTTTATTCTACAGCCGTCTCATGTTTTAGAGGTCAAAGGTGCTTACTCAGAGGACTCAGGTTCGATTTCTGTCTCCGTGTGGTGACGGAGTAAGAATACAATATGTCACCACCCATCTCATCCCATGGGTGACGTAAAAACCGACAAAGGGACTATTCGTGAATATTATCTTTACGAAATAAAAAGAAGGAAAACTTAACATTAAACCCTATACCAATCCGTCTGGCCAGCGTGGTATTAGTAGGCCAAGTATCCCTCCGTCATGGAAGGAGGCCCGTCCCTGCAGTGGGACATTAATTGGCTGTTATGATGAAAGGTTTTTTGTTTAAAATCTTTTAAGGTTGGCTTTCTAGGTTTTTTCTTTTTTTCTTTCTTTCCTTCAAGCGAGGCGTGAAAAAGCATCTTCTGAAGCCGCCATAGTGGAGACATTCATGCCTCTACAAATATTGTAGCTGGCATGGTGCTCGCCATTTTTGGACTCTAATGGATGCTTAACATCAGGCACCATATAGTCATTCTGGTAGGCCAATTAAAAAAAAAAAAAGTCTTTTGATGCTCAACGAATTTGTTCTAAACTTATACATTAACCTAAAGTCACTAATCCTCGCAAACAAAGGCAGCAGCTAGTATTTCATACACGTTCACATTATCTTGAGACCTCGCTGGAATGTGAATTTCCCGCCCCTGTTGTATTCACCTCCCCGCGTTCGCCACAGCGCTTCATTACGGTACGGCGGACTCGACGTTACGTCATCGACGCTAGGTCTCGAGATAATGTGACCGGGTACTAGTTGTCTATGTATTGTTAAGAATAAAAAAACTAAAATAAAATTCTTATTTACTATTCTAATAATTAAGTCATTTGTGTGTAATAACATAAATCGTGAGCCTATTGCTCATGTTATTTAGGCATCGTTGTAAACAAAGGTATAGTTAAAATGTTTTGTGCATGAACATAAATTTTTATTTATTTATTCATTGCACAATGTTTTTTTTTGTTTTTTTTTAAAAAGACAACTCCCGCACTGGGGATCGTGCCCTGTGTCGCGGGGACCTTTTACAAACATCAATTAACGGACACAAAGAACACCCAGACCAGGACAACAATTTGTGGATCTCACAAATTATTGTCCTGCGTGGGGATCGAACCCACAACCTCTTGCACGGCAGCCGCTTGCGCTACCGTCGCGCCACCGAGGTCGTCAAAATGTAATGTAATGTACATATGTTATCATTATATCAGTTACAAAATTTATAACTAAACTATAACCCATACATACATGACCTTGTAAGGGTATTTTTATTTATTTTTTTTATTTATTTATTTAAAAGCAGCTATTTTACACATATTATATTATATTTATATATTTGCATCATTTTTTGCATCTATATTTAACTGCCTCGGTGGCGCGGTATGCGACTCGAGGTGGCGAGTTCGATTCCCTCGCAGAATAGCTCTTTGGTCATCCACAAATATTGTCCTGAATCTGGATGTTCTTTGTGTCTGTTAGATTGATGTTTGTAAAAGTCCCCGCGACATATGGCATGAAACATAATAGGGACAGAAAAAGCGACTTAACTTTATACTATGTATAGATATAAACATTACATACTTCCACAAAGTAAAAGGCTTTACTTTTAAAGAAACAAGGCTCTACATTTCACTTCCAGTATTTTTATACTAAACGTAGTATACTTACATTGTATTATACCATACCATCTGTTAACCAGTCCTATTAATAACAAAATGACAAACAGTCCAGTCCAATTGGACTTTAAAAAACCCACCTGCGTATACGCACCTTAAGACAATCACATATTCGAGTCAAGGCAAAAGCCAGTCGCCACACAACCGTCTTGGAAGACGGTCGCGTCTTAAGAAAATAAATAGTTTTATAAGTCTATATGAACAGTTGTCAAAAGTTTTTGAGGTTATTTTATGTTTATTTTGTCGTGTTGTGTTTTTGTGTTTTGTTGTTATTAAGTTTAATTAGCGTAAGTATTGTTTTTTTTGTACTAATTCTAAGTTAAATGCGAAAGTAAGTAGTTTAAGTGTGGATGGATGTTAGTTACTCGTTCAAGTAAAAACTACTGAGTGGATTTTAATGTAACTTTATTATAGTTATAGCTTATACATCAGAATAATACATAGGGTACAAATTAAAACGATATTGTGTGTATTGTCCAAAATAAAAGAGGAAATCGCAGGCTAATGTAATAATAAGGTTTTTAATAGTTAAGTATACAATGCATTTACTTCAAAACCTAATTCATTTTATCAATAATTATTTCTAAATAAAATATAAAGTATTTTTATAACTTCTTAATTGACAGTAAAATTCTTATGTCAAATTGAAAAAAAAAAGCTTCTGTTGGCATCTTGACTTGACATAACCTAAAGCCATTGTGTAAAGTTTAAAAAGAAAAAAAAGTGACAAGACCATAGTGTTGCGTTCCAAGAATTTTATCGAATTTTAAACATGAATGAAAGAGATAAATATGTTTTTAACTTTATGTGTGAAAGGGATAGTGAATTTTTATTTATTTTGGTTATTTAGATAAAGTCGTGATTAAATAATCATAGTAGTGTAAGCGTGTAAGCGTAGTGTTTTTACTATGTTTCGTGTGCTGATGTAATGTAAATGTAATCTTAAAGTACAGAGTATCAGTCCGTCGTCTTATGTCGAGGATGTCGTAAAAAGAGACATAATCAAAGCCTAAACAATAAAAACACTGTAACACTCCTAGACAATGGACCATATACGAGTAGATGGCGCTTATTAAATGAAATGTTCGGAATCGATCGAAATATTCATCCTTGGCCATAAATCATTCTCCGAATTATTGATAATATTATACTAACTGAACCGTGCCCACTTCGTTGGGCGGCGAAAAAAAAACGCGTCTCTATTTTAAACATATTTAATTACTGCTCCACTCCTATTAGTCATAGCGTGATATTATATAGCCTATGACACTTCCCGATGAATGAACTATTCAACACAGAAAGAATTTAAAAATCGGTTCAGTAGATCCAGAGATTACCCCCTACAACGTCACAAACACACAAACTTTACCTCTTTATAATATTAGTGTAGACAAATGGCAAATTGCAAATCACGAGTTATGGACTCTATTTACGTGTTTTCGTCTTCTTATGATCCTGGGTCCTCCTTAAAGCCCGAGTTCCGACTCCGGAGAATCAATACCAACATTAATGTTGACTTAAAAAACAAACTATACTTAGTTAACCAGTTATAAAACTCATCACCATCGCTGCTACTACTATCTACTGCTTGTACCACAGTACAAGCAGTAGTCTATCTCGGCCGAATAAATGGCTACGGATGCGCGGTACGTAAACATGCGATAAGGCTGCCTACCTCCAGCTTTTTAGCTACATTTACCTACTTTCCCACTCGTTACTGCGGCACAGTCGCGAATGTTCACTTCCCAAACCCACCGCTATCGTGAGCGTGTAGGTATAACTCGCGTTTCGTCTGTTTCTATAAAGTCGAAATACTGTATATATTTGTACTATGGCGGTACCCGCTTAATTCACATTCAAGCGGTAGTGTGCAAATGTTACTGAGTTTAAGAAGTTACATTAAGTAATTGAAATACAGACTTATGGGATATAACCCTGTTATTTCAATTATAATTAGAGATTAAAGTAGCTGCTTAAAAAGCAGGGCAGGTATTGCATTGTTGACGACCTCTGTGGCGTAGTGGTTATATAACATGACTGCTACGCAGAGGTCTCGGCTTCGATTCCCGCTCAATGCAAATCTTTGTGAGCATGAACATGATTTGTTGTATTGGTCTGGATGTTTTCTATGTATAATAAGTATGTATTTACAAAAAAAAAGTATTTAAATATGTTTATCCGTTGTCTAGTACTCATAGTACAAGCTTTGCTTAGTTTGGAACTAGATAGCGTTGTCTGAAAGTGTGAGGAATATTTATTTATTTATAAGCAATGCCAATTTAATGCAAGAAAAAATAAATGCAATGTCTGTAAATAGACGCCATTATTGTCTATTTTAAGTCATGACATAAGTGACCTCTACGACTAGGTATAGACTATTGATTTTAGTATCTAATTATCTTATTCTTAAAGCTAGTACAACCTGTTTGGTAAGCAACACGTAATTTATATCTGATATGGCGGTCAAATTGTCAACCAGAATGAATGTTATTTCTTTAAAAAAAAAAGATAATTCCCGTACTAGGGACCGAAAGAATATTCCCACTTTAGGGATTAATCTCTATGTAGTAGAGACTTTGATTTAACGTATATAAAGTATATGTATAGAGGCTCAAGACAATAATTCCTGGATCGTATAAACTATCATGCGTGATTTTAAATGCTGGTTAAAAAGGCAGTCTATAGCTTTAATCTTTGCCTATACCTATGGAAGAATACATAAACTTCAAACTTCAAACTTCAAAATGCTTTATTTCATAAAATTTATCACAAATTGTTTGAAATCATAAACTCACGCCTCAGAGTTTATGTATGATCAGATCTGAAGTCGAACCTCAATTTTCGGATTCGATTCTCGTTCAATGTAATTCTTTCTGTGCATTCTTGATGTAAACTTATTGGTCGTTCACTACCCAAAGTACAAGCTTTACTTAGTTTGCGACTAGATAATGTAGTAGGAATATTAAAAACTCAATGCCTGAAAAGGTATAATTGACGACCTCTGTGGCGTAGTGGTTTTATAAAATGACTGCTACGCAGAGGTCTCGGGTTCGATTCCCGCTCAATGCAAATCTTTGTGTTCATAAACATGATTGTTTGCATTGGTCTGGTTGTTTTCTACGTATAAGTGTAATATGTATGTATTTACAACAACAAAAAAATTTTAGTATGTTTATCTGTTGTACAAGCTCTGCTTAGCTTACAACTAGATGGCATCGAGTAAATGTTTAAAACGAGACACTTAATAATATACATATTCATATTCCGTACAAACACTTTTAATATAGTAATTTAATTAAATAAACAAAGTTAATTAAATTAAGAGCCACCATTTTGTCTCGGTTATGAATAAATTAGTAGTAAATTTGTCTCGTAATACCATATCTAGAATATCTTAATTAATATACCTAAATTAGATTTAGCTTATCTCCGTGTGGTGACGGAGTAAGAATGCAATCTGTCACCACCACGTCTCATCTCATGGGAGTCGTAAAAACCGACTAAGGAACTATCCGTGAATTTTATCTTTACGAAATAAAAATAAGAAAAACTTGAAATTAAACCATATACCAATCCGTCTGGCCAGCGAGGTATTAGTAGGCCAAGTATCCCTCGGTCATGGGAGGAGGCCCGTCCCTGCAGTGGGACATTAACGGGCTGTTATGATGATAGTTTTAAGTCATGTTTACCTTTTATCTGTCTGTCTGTCGCAGAAAACTGTGCTAGACAAGAAGACAGCCGACTTAATGGTGAATGGTAAACGACACTTATGCCCGATTTACACATCGACAAGTACAGCGAGTTAAGCAGGCGACGAGAGAGGGGCCTACTTCGTACTTAACTCGCCAAAATATTAAAATAGAGATCTATTTAAATCAACTTAGTCAACAACTTACTACTTAACTCGCTACTGTACTTGTCGATGTGTAAATCGGGCTTTATGGACGTCAAAAAAGACGGTGCATTGCCCAGCCACTATATATCATAGACAGAAGTTTTTAAGTTTTCATAGCTCTGTAATGTATAAAAATGCATTTATAATATTAGTTAGTAGGAAGGATAGTAGGATTCTACTATAACACGTTAATAAAATCCCAAACGAATAAAATATTAATGTTAAGTATAATGAAACTTAATTATTTTTAGACAAAAAAAGAGTTAAGTTCATTTCAATTATAAATTTTATAGCACTGATAATTAATATTTAATAGACCCCTTAATGTGCCTTTTAGAGATTATATTATTACCCTTTGTAATGGGTATTTTTATTTAGTAAAACGAATGTTTTTATTTAGCGGGACTTTAGAAAATCATTAGTAATGTTTTATAACTAAAATGTATGATTGAATACATTTATATCAGGACCATCCCTGCAGTGGGACATTAAAGGGCCGTTATGATGATGATGATATCAGGAATTACTGATTCAGAATAATAATTGTTTTTTATGCAACTCTCTAAAAGCAAAAGTAAATATAAAAAGAAAATTAAATATTTATAATTTGTATAATAACATTAATTGAAAGCTTACTACATAAATATAACAGCAAACCTACATAGCATAATACTTTTGGTATTCACCCGGATTCTACCAAAGCGGAAATGTATCCCATCTCATCCCAGGGGTGTCGTTTTTACGACACAACTAAGGCCAACCAACTAAGGGACTATTCGTGCAAAATGCAAGACGAAATAAAAGAGGGAAAACTGGAAATTAAACCCTATACCAATCCGTCTGGCCAGCGTGGTATTAGTAGGCCAAGTATCCCTCCGTCACGGGAGGAGGCTCGTCCCTGCAGTGGGACATTAATGGGCTGTTATGATGACTACACAAAACGAGAAGGAGGCCCGTCCCTGCAGTGGGACATTAATGGGTTGTTGTGATGACTACACAAAACGAGGGGGAGGCCCGTCCCTGCAGTGGGACTTTAATGGGTTGTTGTGATGACTACACAAAACGAGGGGGAGGCCCGTCTCTGCAGTGGGACATTAATGGGTTGTTGTGATGACTACACAAAACGAGGGGGAGGCCCGTCCCTGCAGTGGGACATTAATGGGTTGTTGTGATGACTACACAAAACGAGGGGGAGGCCCGTCCCTGCAGTGGGACATTAATGGGTTGTTGTGATGACTACACAAAATTTATATATAACTGCATACTTTTTAAACAAAATATATTATTAGCGTTTTCTTAAAATTCTTGCGGAACCCTAAAAAAATTAACTTTACTTAACATTTATTGATGGCAATAATACAGTAATAGTTCTCAGATATCACGTAAGTTCCATTAAAAGCGTTAAATGCTATTAATGGTATTTGATAGCGTATAATGCATTTACAGTGAAAATAAACTTGTGGGATGTATTTATTAAGAAAATTAATAATAATTTCGATATAAATGAACTATAAAGCTTAGCTTTGATATGTATCGAAAATCAATTGATAATAATTATTATTTAAGCCTGGATTTGAACTTGCTTCCTCCTTGACAAGGTTTAAAGTGACGTTATATTCGAAAAGAAGAAAGACAATAGAAAAAACCAAGTGTACAAGTTTAAGTGACCTTATAATTAATAGGTCGGGGAAAAAGTCTTTTCGCATAACGTAGGTATAAACTTATTATAAAATTTCTTTGACTGTACTACTTGTGTCTGGCTGGTTTTGGTATCATTAAAAAGGTTACATTATAAAGAAAAGAAAAAAATAAAAAAAGTTGTTTCCTACTATTTTTCATTTGTTTTTCTCTCCGTAAAAATGAGTGAATCTAATGAAGAAATTCGATACATTTTAAAATTTTATTATAAAAAAGGCAAAAATGCAACTCAAGCAGTGAAAAAAATTTGTGATGTTTATGGACCTGATGCAGTGTCAGTAAGAGTAGCACAAATTTGGTTCAAACGTTTTCAGTCCGGAAATTTTGATGTTAAAGATGCACCTCGCTCTGGTCGCCCTGTTACGAATAAAATGGACGCCATTTTTGAAAGAGTGGAGCAAGATCGGCATATTAGTAGTTGGGTAGATCTCCAGAGGCATTTTTTATCGTGTCGGACTGGAGAAACCCATTTTGAAATCAATAAAAGTTTTCATTGCATTTTTTTATGTATACTTTGGTGTCTAATCTATGTGGTGCAGGGCTGAAATTATGAATTAGTTTATTAGAAATATTTAAAAAAAAATCATAAACCCTAAAATCCTGATTGCTCTGGGTTGACCTAACTCCCGATTGAATGAGAAAACATTGTGTAACTTTTTATTGAGAAGGTTCATATGTCCGATGTTATTTCATATTACATAACAAATAGTTAATCTTCATTGTAATATTTTTTTTTAAATTATATTAACAATATTTTTGGCACAATTTAAGTTTATCGTCATGACCTGGCATTTTATCTCATCGCTCTGCGCTGGAGTAAAACACCGCGCTCATCCCTCGTTTTACGAAATAGAAACTCTATTCCCCTCCCCCGGGGTAGTGGCTGTAGTGGTCTAACCGCCGAGGAAGATACATTGGTGCCACGGTCCCCCACTACAACATTACGAGGGTAAGTTTATGATTTATCTGGGTTTGGTTCTCGAATTTGATGATTGATATGGCATGTTTTATAAATCAAATAGTAAGGTTGTAAATGTGCTTATTAAGTGAATTAAGTGATAGTAATGATGTTCTTTATGAGGCGTAAACTCAACTTTCTACTGTTTTTATTTTGGGCTATATTAATGCTTTTATGACTTTTTTTGATCGCTATGGCTATGATTGCTCTGTCCAAAAGACCAGAGCGATGATATTTTGCAATAATTTTACGTTATAAAGCTACTTTAAGTTACCATACCAGATTGTTACAACGACAAATGACACGACTCAGCTGTAAAAAATTCTGTGACGTCACGACTCATCTGTCAAAAATTCTATAACGTCACGACTCCCCTGCAAAAATATTTTCCCGCCAATATTCTATGACGTCACGACTCATCTATCTAAATTCTATGACGTCACGTGTCACGTGACCAAAATTCTATGGCGTCACTAGTCACGTGACTCAGCTGTCAAAATTATTATGACCATGACGAAATTATCAAAATATAATATGATGGAAGCCAAAATTCCAAGTTTTCGAAATTTTTTCTTTACATGCACTATAAGACCTTGCTTCATGCCAAATTTCAAGTTTGTATGTAGACTGGAAGTACCCTGTAGCTTTTTGCCCTTTGCTCATCGAAAATTTGCGACATAAACGGCTATATGTCTTGATTTCGTTAGATTAGAAGTTTGATTTTTTTACAGCACTAAAAGGCAACAGACCTTAGTATTTGTTAAAAATTTCTGCTTGATACCTCTACGCGTTCCTGAGATAAATAGTCTTGATAGAGAAACGGACAACAAAGGGTTCCGTTTTTCCAAAATCGGTACGGAACCGAGTGCGAGTCTCACTCGCGCACCGAGGGTTCCGTACAAACCTATTTTCTCGCCAAATTGTGATGACGTCAGGACTCATCTGTAAAAAATTCTGTGATTTCACGACACATCAGATGTGAATGTGAGAATTTTTGACAGATTCTGTCAAAAATTCAATGACGTCACGACTCATCTGTCAAAGATTCTGTAATGTCACGACACATCTGTCAAAAATTCAATGACGTCACGACTCAGCTGTAAAAAAAAAAATCCTGCCAAAATTATGTGACGTTATGACTTACTTATCTGTCAAAAATTCTATGACGTCACGTCTCGTCTCATTAATAATATTTGTTGAAAATTGATACCTCCACGCGTTCCTGAGATAAATGGTCTTGACAAACAGACAGACGGACAACGAAGTGATCCTATAAGGGTTCCGTTGTTTCAAAATCGGTACGCTGCCCTAAAAATGAACAAGTTTCCAACTGATGAGCTCTCAAAAGCTCTAGATATATCCCCTAAACATAAAATCATAAAATCTTGTAACACGCAAGACTAAAAATGACTAAATAAATAATATATTACCAATTTTATTATTTTTGTTTCACCATTTATGATCGCTCTAGCGCCTATCATGATTGCTCTGGACGCGAAAATGTTTGAACTTAAATATTTCCATAACTGTTTGTCAAAAATGAAGGCCAATAGTAAAAATGTAGTATTTTAATATCATTATTTTCAATGAGATACATTTACCAAAAAATATCAAGATCTGAAAAGCACCAGAGCGATCACACGAATACGCCCGATTTGGAGATTGACCCAGTTACGATGTAGCTGAAGAACTGGGAATTGACCACAAAACAGTTTTGACCCATTTAAAGAAAGCTGGTTATACAAAAAAGCTCGATATTTGGGTGCCACACGAGCTCACTCAAAGAAACTTAATGAACCGTGTACTCATTTGCGATTCATTATTGAGACGTAATGAATGTTTTTGAAGAGATTGATAACTGGCGATGAAAAGTGGATCACGTACGACAAGAACGTGCGAAAAAGGTCGTGGTCGAAAGTTGGCCAGGCTTCACAGACTGTGGCCAAACTTGGCCTAACACGAAATAAGGTGATGCTGTGTGTATGGTGGGATTGGAAGGGCATTGTTCATTATGAGCTTTTACCGCCCGGCAAAACCATCGATTCTGATCTTTACTGCCAGCAACTGATGAGATTAAAGGAAGCAGTCGAGAGAAAACGGCCGGAATTGATCAACAGGAAGGGTGTGGTCTTTCATCACGATAACGCTAGACCACACACATCTTTAGCCACTCAGCAAAAATTAAGAGAGTTCGACTGGGAGGTCCTAGTGCATCCACCATAATTATAGCCCTGACCTTGCGCCTTCAGATTTTCACCTGTTTCGGTCTCTTCAGAATTCTTTAGGTTCTGTAAGGTGGACCTCAAGAGAGGACTGCCAAAACTATTTGTCCCGTTTTTTTTATCAGAAGTCCCAAAGTTTCTACAGTAACGGGATAATGTCTCTGCCCACAAAATGGCAGAAATTTGTTCAACAAAACGGTACATATATATTGTAAATAAATGTAAATAAACTTTGAAAAAAATGTCTTGACTTTTCATACAAAAATACGAAAAGACTTTTTCCCCAACCTAATATTTAATAAGGTCACTTGAAACCTTGTCACATTTTCTAAAATTTGTCTATTCGTTCAGTCCACTGCTGCACATAGGCTTCCTTTAAACATTTCCACCTTCCTCTGTCCGTTTGACGACCTTTGTGGCGTAGTGGTTGTATAACATGACTGGTACGCAGAGGTCTCGGGTTCGATTCCCGCTCAATGCATATCCTTGTGTGTATGAACATGATTGTTTTCATTGGTCTAGGTTTTTCTATGTATAATATGTATGTATTTACAAAAAAAAAGTATTTATGTATGTTTATCCGTTGTCCAGTACCCATAGTACAAGCTCTTCTTAGTTTGGGACTAGATGGCGTTGTGTGAAAGTGTGAGGAATATGTGAGGTATGTCCTGTGCCTCCCTCATCCATCGGTTGCCCGCATCCTGTACCATATCGTCGGTGGACCTTATGAGGGGCCTGCTCACCCTGCATCTTCGTGTGCAATACGAACCCTAACATCCCAACGTGTGTTGACGAAATAAGAATACACAGTATCACCATCCCATCTCATACCACTAGTGTCGTGTAAGCCAGCTTACGCGGTGTCCTACGTGGGCGACGAACGCGACGTACGCGATCCAATCAACGGCGCGGCGTACCCTATACTTCTACCCTATGTGGTAGTCTGCGACGAGACGCGACGTAATCATGTAGGACACATGTCGCGTCGCGTCACATTCGTCGCCCGCGTAGGACACCGCTTTTGCGAATTTTATCTCTGACAACTGTTAAAGCCACGACATGGTAGTAACCAAAGTTATCCTCTGTCCCTGACGTAGGGCAATCCTTGCAGTGGGACATAAACTGTTACGATAACAACGGAATACCAGTTTCTCAGTAAATAACTATAATTGGGTTAAGCCGTTTAGCGTGTGTAATGTAAGCTATTATTACAGCACTTTTTCTTTGGCTCAGGGAGCACGTTAAGTTGGCTTAGTTTTGTATGTCACTGGGGACGGGCAATCAATCAGAATAGTCACTGTAACCATTTGGTATAAAAGTCGTTTATGACATAAAACGGTTATTGATACGTACACCGAACCAAACCCAACTATAGCCTTCACATCCTCACCTCTTTTCTCTTAGGGAAGATAGAGAGAATGTAGTTTCAGTTTCTTTTTTTTTCAACATAATGTTACAAAATAATAACTTATTGATGTCAGTTTAAAACTACTTAGTCTAAGTTTACATGTTAAAAAAAATTTCAAACTTTACCACCGCTTCCAAGGCGCTAGTAGAGAAAAAGCGGCGTAACAAACTCTAAAGCTGCATTTTTTAGACGTCTCATCATAACAGCCCATTAATGTCCCACTGCAGGGACGGGCCTCCTCCCATGAGGGAGGGATACTTGGCCTACTAATACCACGCTGGCCAGACGCATTGGTATAGGGTTTAATTTCAAGTTTTCCTTCTTTTTACTTCGTAAAGATAATATTCACGGATAGTCCTTTAGTCGGTTTTTACGACACCCATAGGATGAGATGGGGTGGTGACATATTGTATTCTTACTCCGTCACCACACGGAGTTTTTAGACGTCTGTATAATTTTAAAACAATTTTGTAACTGTAATAAAGTGCTGCAACCATTGTATACCATAATTATAAAAACTAAGGATTGTACTAAAGGATCAATATAACTTTTTAATATCTTAAACTAGAAAGAATCGTCCTGTAGGTAGTACATAAAAGTGGAAGCACCATCACATCGGTTCTTCCTCGTGGTCAAACTATTTTGTTTAACTGGTTTGAGACATTAACAAAGTTGTCTAGTAATAAAAACGTCGCTTAACTAAATGATTGATGTAAAGGTGCCTTGGCTGAAGATAGGCAGCGGCCCGTGACCTGGCGTTGTTGGAGTAGTTCATGAGCAGTGGTTACCACTTACCATCTGGAGGGCCGCTTGTCAAGAGAGAGTCAACTATCTATCAATCAAAATAAATCGATACACAATGCTAATAAATAAATAATCCTCACACATTCATACAACGTCATCTAGTCCCAAACTAAGCAGAGCTTGTACTATGGTTACTAGACAACGAATAAACATACTTAAATACTTTTTTTGTAAATACATACATATTATACATAGAAACACTCAGACCAATGCAAACAATCATATTCATGCACACAAAGATTTGCATTGAGCGAGAATAGTACCCGAGACCTCTGCGTAGCAGCCATGTGATAAACCGACTGCGCCACAGAGGTCGGTCGTGCCTAGTACAAGCAGTTGATTTAAGACGATATTTTAACCGATCACAATAATAATATATCGTTTTTGAGTGAAAAAAGAAATCCAACAATTTCATCATAACAGCCAATTAATGTCCCACTGCAGGGACGGGCCTCTTCCAAGACGGAGGGATACTTGGCCTACTAAGACCACGCTGGCCAGACGAATTGGTATAGGGTTTAATTTCAAGTTTTCATTCTTTTAATTCCATAAAGATAACATTCACGGATAGTCCTTTAGTCGGTTTCTACGACACCCATGGGATGAGATGGGGTGGTGACATATCGTATTCTTACTCCGTCACCACACGGAGAAACTCTGCATAGTTTAATATAATACGCAAATTTACTTGCAAGGCACAATAATTGCAAACTTATATCGACTCCAAACATAAGTACTCTTTTGAGAGTCGATCAATTAAATACTTTTTTTTATCCATCCTTAAAATGACCGCGCTACCATTGCTTAACCTTACAACCAACATAATCCCTACAAACACATAACAACTTAACTAAACTACTAAAGTCTAAATACCGTAAACATTATTTTGTAAACGCATCGTTGGTCATCGTCAGACCGGAACGGGTTCGATTCCCGTGCCGTGATTGGTAATTAAAATAATCATTAGTCTTATGGTGTGTTGTATTTAATTGTAGTTAACTGACCGGGTGTTTCCGGGTCATATACTTTGTGCTTTTTTTTTTGTAAATGGCGCTGAAAGAAATTACTTAACTTACAAACTCTGCTTATATAGGGGCTAGATGGCGTTGGGAATGTTTAGAATATTATACCTTAACACGTTCCCAGTGCAGTGTACCATATATGGTACACGTCCATTGTTTTACTATTGTGTCTGCTGGCGGCACTGTGAAAGGGTTAATTTTACTTTATTAACTTTTATCACATGCTCTTTACATAATGAAATAGGTATATAAAAGATAAATAAATTAAAAACATGCATCCTACTATCCTACCCTACTAAATTGTAAATGCGAAAGTTTGTGAGGATGGATGGATGATGTGGATGTTTGTTACTCTTTCACGCAAAAACCTCTGGATGTACTAAACCGATTTAAAAAATTCATTTTGTGTTAAAAACTAGTCTATTTATAGGGGAGTGTCATAGGCTATACAGGGTGGCTCATTCAAAAGGGTCAGTATGGGAAAGTCTCAAACTATAAGTCATACGAAGATTTGTTCTTAGGAACCATGACACCGATTTTGATAAAAAGAAAAACTGCATTCATACATTTGAGAAAGATACTATACCCAGCTCGGGAATCAAACCCGGTTGTTTTGCAAAAATAAACCTATACTTTTTCTAAAATATGTTTAATAAAGGGACGCGTTTTTTTTTCGCCGCCCAACGAAGTGGGCACGAGTCAGATATTAATAATTTGTAATACTTTATTCTTTTGTTACAGGTAATACATTCCATAGTGATTTTAAGTGACCAGTGATTTACAACAAAAAGTTTATATAAATGAACAAAATTTCCAAGATGGCGGCATTGAAACTTCTAGTTTGTTTATGCTTCTTACATACTGCTTTTGCCAAAGGTAAGTTTGTTTTTAAATTACTGTTTCTGTTAGCCCACATATTCCCACTGTAGGGCAAAGGCCCTTGCCCTTGGATTTCCACAGGTATCTTTATACTAATAATACTATACCCTTTTTTTATATTTTTAAATGTTTTTATTTTTATATTTATATTTAAAAATGTAATAAAATGTGAAAAATGTAAATAAAGAATATTACTATTAATCGTCTGCGTCGAAATTGGAATATATTTTGGCCTACAATCTTCTAAAAGACCAAACCAAACTAATTCTTCATAAGAAAACAAGCTACAATTTAAGTTTTACACAAAATTACAAAAGCACGATTAAAGTCTAAAAATAAGTTCAAACAAAAAACCAGTTTAATTTAAAAAAATATGAAATGTATGTAAATCATTCCCCTAGGTAAGTAGGTAAACAAAATTACAAATACACGAAAAAATATTTTCATATTATCTTGGTTAAAAGTCTTTTTTTTTATATTCAGAAAATTATTTGTGATTTATTTCGTCTATATCCATCACTGGACGACCATTGGCTATTGATGATGATGATTTCGACAGAAGTAGGGAGGAATTTATGGATCAACACAGACAGACAAGTAGATTTGAGTAGTAGATTGGTTTTATTTTTCTCCTCTAATTTAAATTGGACAATACAACGCGGGTTTTTTTAGTGATGGGGCGTTTCTCTTTGTCGATCTATAAATTTTAACTGTAGCTTCAATTTCAAGTAAATTGTTAAAGAAGATTTTAAACAATTTGTGATAAATTTTATGAAATAAAGCATTTTGAAATTAGAATTTGAAAAAAATTAAACCAACTTTTTAAAAGCACTCCTTCATGGGAACCAACCACAAATGAATTGAATTAAAATAAAGAGGGCCTTCGTATAATGAACTGACCATTTATGGATCGGGCATCGATCGTGTGACCGCCATTGTGCCGTTAACCAATGAGTCATATAAAAAGTTATGATATTTAATTATGTTCGTGTGTAGGTGGACTGCCTACACGCGGGCCTTGGGTTCGATTACAAGTTACAGAGAAATGTACAGAAGTGTATTTAGTAAATGCTTTCGAAAACAGGTACTTAGGTCTTTTTAGAAAAGGTGTTTCAAAGTTGGTACTGTTGCTGTGCATGCTTAATCCATCTTAATGTCCGAAAATAATTAATAATATATAAATATTTATCACTCTTTCAACACAACGCTATCTAGTCCCAAACTGAGCAGAGCTTGTACTATGAGTACTGGACAACGGATAAACATACTGAAATACTTTTTTTTTGTAAATACATACATATTATACATAGAAAACACCCAGACCAATGCAAACAATTATGTTCATGCACACAAATATTTTCATTGAGAGGGAATCGAACCCGAGACCTCTGCGTAGCAGCCATGTAATATAGCCACTACGCCACAGAGGTCGTCATACTTAGAAGCCTATGTCCAGCTGTGGGCTAGCTTAGATAGATAAAGGGAGCCACAAAACAGAGGTAGAGTCGTTTAACCCATTAACGCCCAAATTAAAACTACAGTAAAGTTTACATAAGTAATGTTTAATTTCGTTTTAAAAGTACTTTTACTTTAACACTAAAAAGACAAAATAAAAAAAAAAATAATAAGTTAGGTTTTTGGGGGTGTACTAAGTTTAGTACAATGGGCGGTTAAGAGTAATATTGGGCAAAGCCGCCTCTATCAAGGCACAGTGTTTTCAGACACTTTCCACAAGCTGTTTTGACTCGATTGGAGAACACAGTACATTTTTAAGCTGGTTTGGTATTTTATCCGGATTATGACCATTATTTTTCCTTTCTTCGCCATCGGTTTTAGAGGAAGAGGGTCTACTTTTATTGACCCTCTTCTGGCTCAAATACGGCGAATAAAATAAATATATAATAGCTATATGACAGCGGAATGCCAGCATATCCATGCGGCCATCTGGGTTTGTGATGCAGTGTAGTCTCCATGAATTTGAGATAGTAAAGTCCACCATGTAAGTAAATAAGACCCACCACCATTTTTTCCTCTTCACTCTACTTCCTAAAAGCGCTATGGATGATATCGAATCTGTGATCATGTTCTGCTCTTGGTTTGTTGGTTTTTGTGCATATCCTTAGATGCAATCAAAGGAAAACAAGTAGCTCTGAAACCCAGCCTCTTTAGATCAACAAGCAGTTCGTAATTGGTAAAAAAGTTGTCAAGGTGGACTACGTGTTCTTTAGATTTTGTTAGCGTTTTGTTCAGCAAAGGTTTCACAACGCGAGAGCCAAGAGGATCAATGGTAGCTTCGGAAGATTTATCATAATATACAATAGCTGTCGTAACTAGTCAATAGCCGTCGTAACTGGTCAACGTTCATCAATAGCTGCAAGCTCCTACTACGGAGCTGAGAAACTGAGTATAGAGGTTGATACATACTTTCTTCAAGTTGGCAACTCATCAACTCTTCTTCTCTTTGGCACATTTTGAGAAGAAGTCGATGCCATTGTTGTAAGTGGTTCATCATCGTCGCTGCTCTATACATCTTCGACGGCAGTGGTACGTCTATGAGTAACAACTTCGATATTACCTGGAACATCCTGAGGTAAATCATTTTCATATAAGTTATCCTCACCACCTTCCTCTTCCTTGGTGACAATATCTGGATCAGATGGCAGCATAATCACATCGTAAGTGGCGTGGCATCTTTGTCACTATCCTGGTTAACAATGTCGTGTATAGCTTCTTGTAAACCAAAAGCGTTATTTTCTTGGGTGTAAATACGTTTGTTAGTCATTTTATAATAATGGTAGTTCCCTATTGTCTCATGAAAACCCATAAATAAAAAGGGGCGTGGTATTGAAAAAGAAAACATATATTTAACAAGTAGATAATATAAATAACAAACTTAACACTCTTACAAAAATGTCTTCAATGTATTATCTTACACTATGTTGCCAAGCGCCCATTGTACTAAACCTAGTACAGTGCCACTTTGGGTGTTATATCATAAAAGACATTCTATGAAATAAACTTTTTTGTATGTTTTATGGTAGGCTATGATATCTGCAAGTAAATAAATACCTTTTTGAACTATTTGAATAACGATAACTTTAAAAATAAAATAAAAACAAACTCCCCAATGGATACGAAAATATCACTGACACAAAATATGGGAATATCCTCATAGTATTTTATAATTACGTTCAGTTTTATGTATACACCTAATGCATGAACCACTAGTGACTAATTAAAATTATTGCCAGATTGATAATATTAATTAAGTAACTTTTATCGTCATTTAAAGTTGTGTACTAAGTATAGTACGGCGGGCGACAATGGGTTAAAGGTTGCCTATGCCCAGTAGAGGACATCTGTATCTGCGATAAATATACCCACATGACTTTGACTTCTGTACCTAAGTATCTCTTATGTGTTTCACGTGGGCTTTAGGTTCAATCCTTATTATTTCGTTCTTTAAAAGCGACTTAAGCGCTCAAGTTTAATATTATTTTAAGATGAGAATTATTTATCTTTGTAGTAGTAATTAAAGTAAGATTATCATGTATTGGGAAGTATTTGTACTAATACTTGTTAACCCCATGCTTAGCTTGCTTAGAAAGAGTAGCTTATATATTAATCCAAGGTGCCAGCTAACTCCATACCATATTATTATGTTATTCAAATCAGTTGAGCCTTTTAAGCGTGATTGAGTGAAATATGGCCAACCTTATTTTTAAAAAATGTCGCGTTTGTAGGTAATACTTATTAGTAAGCATGTGCTTTTCTTTTCACATTTACACAACGCCATTTAATCCCAAACTACGCTGTGCTTGTTAAATGATATGTATACAACACAGCAGACAAACATACTTATACATTTTTTATTTTGGAAATACATACAAATGATAATTATATAAAAAATACGTAGACTAAATTCGAACTTTCATTTTCTTGTAAATAGATAATTGTATTGAGCAGGAATCGAACCCGAAATATAATTCTTACACGTTCACAAAACGACTTCTAGTCCCAACCTAAACAGATCTTGTACTCGTACTATGGATACTTGAAAAAGTTTAATAACTTAAAACCTAACTCATTAAAAGTGATGAACTAAAAAGTGAAAAAATGTCAATCGTTTTTGGCAATAAGTGTAAAAACAATAGTACAAATCTATGAGAGTTTTCCATATTTATGCAGATTTGTAAAATAGTGTCATACATTCATAGAAAACGGTATTCTAAAAACAAGAGCGGTTCAAAATAATAAAAATTCACGCTACTTAACGATTTACATTGAAACCGTGACTTTTGTTCTACTGACCGTATAATATTCATCTTCATTTTAACTTAATGACCCATTGCAGAGATGAATATCTGCATACCTATATCATCTATAATCCATACAAATATTATAACTGGGAAAGTGTGTCTGTTTGTTTGTCTTTCTTTCACAGCAGAACGGAGCGATAAATTTACGTGATTTTTAAGTGGAGATAGTTGAAGGGATGGAGATTAACATAGGATACTTTTTGCCCCTTTTTAACCCTCCACTGTGCTACACCGAATTTAAAGCGAGCGTAGCCGCGGGCAAAAGCTAGTCTAGAAATAAATTACTGTTCAATATTACAGAAAGACTCAGGGTGGGAAGGCCCGTCACACGGTGGACCGATGACCTAGTTAGGACGGCGGGAAGCTGATAGATGAGGGAGACGCAGGACTGCACAGGGTAATATTTGGAAGAGGTCTAAGTCCTGCATGGGACGTCTATTGGCTGATAGGAGACATAATAGTGGCGCAGCAGTTATTTATAGCTGGCGTGTGCGGGTATCCAACTTAAGATAATTAAATACATAAAATATTCCTCACATTTTCACACAACGCCATCTAGTCACAAACTAAGCAGAGCTTGTACTATGGATACTAGACAACGGATAAACATATTTTAATACTTTTTATTTTGAATACATACAATTATTATACATAGAAAACACCTAGACCATTGCAAACAATCATGTTCATGCACACAAAGATTTGCATTGAGCGGGAATCGAACCCGAGACCTCTGCGTAGCAGTCATGTTATATAACAACTACGCCACAGATGTCGTCAAATTTTTATTATTATCCACAAATTATTGTCTTGAATCTAAATATGATTTGTGTCTGTTATTTTTTCTGTAAAATACTCTAAACCTAGGCACTCCTTAATCCGAGTTAGGTCACCAGACGTCAGTTTCTCTAATTGGTAATTTTCTCTAACTCGTCAGTTTCCTTATTCGTCAGTTTATTTAGATTTCTTAATGTCTTTTTCTACAACAAAAATTATTAAGTCTAAAAAACTGATTTCCTTGATTAAATAAATAAGGATATATTAGAAAAACTTGTTGCCATAATAATAATAATTAGCATACAAAATAATCATCATTGTATTAATGTAAATACTGTGTGTCATTGCCATTACTATTATAATACTAGTGGCTAGTAATATTATGTATGTTTTATGTGCAAAACGTAAATAAAGCCATGGGCATTGTAGTTATAAAATCAACGTTGTATAAATGTGATATTCAACACATATTTTCACAATGCCTATAAGTGCAAGTACATTAGATAACTGATAAACATATTTTGTTCTCCTCCGTGTGGTGACGGAGTAAGAATACAATATGTCACCACCCCATCTTATCCCATGGGTGTCGTAAAAACCGACTAAGGAACTATCCGTGAATATTATCTTTACGAAATAAAAAAGAACGAAAACTTGAAATTGAACCCTATACCAATCCGTCTATTATTATTATTTATTTATTATTGTATATTTAATAATAAATAAATAATGTACATGTACACACACAAATGTGGTACATGAAAAAAACTTATAAAATAAAACTGTGTCTAGCCAGCGTGGTATTAGTATTTTTATTTTATTTTATTTTTTATTTTATTTATTTGGAAAAATAAACGTTATTACATAGTATAATGCATAATTGATACAGTTTTCGGTAGTCGGTAGTTAATGCAATAACGACGACATTATTCACACATATTCCAAAAACATTGCTGTGATAGGATCATAAACTTAGATCTAGACAGTAGTAGGCCAAGTATCCCTCCGTCACGGGAGGAGCCCCGTCCCTACAATGGGGCCTTAATGGGCAGTTATGATGATACAACATTACGTATAGTAAGTTAACTGTAGGTATTGACTAATAGGTAATTACAAAGATTAACACGAAAGTGTGGGTGGAACGTATGTAGGTAGTGAACTTAACATGCCAGATACGAGCGTGGGTGAAATGTCACGGGATATTCTTTGAACTTTTATATTTTTTTGCATTTCGATTTTGTATTAACAAAGTAAGTAATTGAATAAATACCTAATTAAAATTATAACAATATATATTATACACGTGTGGTGACGGAGTAAGAATACAATATGTCACCACCCCATCTCATGCCATGGGTGTCGTAAAAACCAACTAAGGGACTATCCGTGAATATTATCTTTTACGATATAAAAAGAAGGAAACTTGAAATTAAACCCTATACCAATCCGTTTGACCAGCGTGGTATTAGTAGGCCAAGCATCCCTTCGTCACGGGAGGAGGCCTGTCTCTGCAGTGGGACATTAATGGGCTGTTATGATGATTCTAAGGTAAAACGTTTGCCCTTTGTCAGTATAAAAAATACTGACTACTAACTTTTCAATAAATCAATTAATCAACTAGCCTATTGCAGTCCACTACTGGACATAGGCATATCCCACCACGCGCCACAGAACTCGGTCCTGCGCCTTCCGCATCCAGTCCGACCCAGAGACCTTTAGGAGTTCGTACTAACTTTTATTCCAACCAATTTATAAAAGAACGTTTGTATAAAATTTGTTATATTATTCTTTATTTTAAAAGTTAAAAACTTTATAAAAGCTAACGGTGTTCATGACAGCTCAGTGTTAAGCCTCGAGCAAATAATGTTTTTATTTTTTTTTAAACTAATTAGACTTTCTGTTGTATCAAATGAAGGCACAAAGCTTTTTAAAAAGATAAAACTTTTTCTATCTTTTTAAACTTAACAAAAAATAGGACACCTATTTTTTAAATAAAATAGGTGCCTTATTTTTTGTATCACGAGATATTATTCAAGCTTTCGGCATTGTCATGCGTGAATATTACCTTTACGAAATAATAAAAAGAAGGAAAACTTGAAATTAAACCCTATACCAATGCGTCTGGCAAGCGTGGTATTAGTAGGCCTAGTATACCTTCGTTACGTGAGGAGGCCCGTCCCTGCTGTGGGACATTAATGGGCTGTTATAGTGATATCGGCATTGTCAAAGCTGCACGGAGAAAGTACTTATGAATACCACTGATAATACAATCACCGTGGCCAAGTTCTGGGCTAAAAATTTTGACAATCGATGGTACTGCATTGTGTGCCTTACAGCTCGAAAGAAGAGGGAAATACAAAAAACAGTAGTCAGTATGATAATATAAATAAATACTTAATAAATAAATAATCCTCACACATTCACACAACGCCATCTAGTCCCAAACTAAGCAGAGCGTGTACTATGTATACTAGACAACGAATAAACATACTTAAATACGTTTTGTAAATACAATACATACTTGTAATAGAAAACACTCAGACCAATGCAAACAATCGTGTTCATGAACACAAAGATTTGCATTGAGCGGGAATCGAAGGCGAGACCTCTACGTAGCAGCCATGTAATATACCGACTGCGCCACAGAGGTCGTCAAATTGAAATTAATGAGCTGTTAAGCTGCATATCTACTTAAGTAAAAAGATTATATAGGTAACAAAGTCAAAAATAGCCACGTCACTGACCTTGCAAAGTAGTGAATCAAACATTATTTGTTTAAAACAAAAAACTCAAGTCGAGATGACTGTATTTAAACAGTGCAATCACCTTGAATTCTGTTGAGAATAGTTTATAATTATATAATCATTATTTCATCTTAGCATCTCTTAAATAAAACTAACCTCTACCTAACTACCGAATGACTGATCAAGTAAAAATCAACTAATCAAGTGTCAAAACTGTCATTTTAGTTTCTGAAAATGATAGTTTTGACACTTGATTAGTTAATTTTTACTTGATCAGTCATTCAGAAACTGGGAGTAAGTGTAGGGAATACTTAAACATTGTTGATTTAGTTAAATTAGTCAAAATCTACAAACGTATAACCTAACATAGTATATATGTCGCAGGGAAATGAGGAAACAAGGGATTGCACGTAATCACTGGGGATATCACGAAATCCCGGTACATGTAGAAAATGCCTTGCATTATGGTCACAGTTCTAACCTAACCTAACCTACAGAAGTTGGAATGCTTGTGTTTTTTTATCGTACAAACAAAAATATGAGCATTTCTTTTCTAGTACAAACGGTATTTCGTCATTTTACTAGGGATTTCGTACAATTTGTACTAAAACTTCTAGCAAAGAAGAATAACTTAACAAGAAGCCAGATACAAACTGAACACTGAACACTATCCCTCTTACTCATAAACGCCTCTTAAATTTAATCACTGTTTAGCGATTATTATTAGTAAAATCAACATTATACCGAACCAAACCGTAAGAATTTAAGCTAATCAATTGACTAAAATATTATATAAACGGGATATTAACGCGCATTTAATTTGACCTGACTGGACCAGTCAGCTTGCGACCACGGCCAGTGCAACCTGTGCCGAAACGTCAAGTAAAATAAAGGTAAATTAAATGCGCGTTAATATCCCGTTTATATAATATTTATAATAATGAAACGCGATAGTTTAAAAGTTACAATTGACTAAAATTTAAGAGGCGTTTTTGAGTAAGGGGGTAGGTATATCTTGTTCATCATTATATATGTAGTAAGCCTACTTTTCAAGCACACTTTTTTGGAACAAAATAATTTTGCTTAAACAAATTACGAAACTACTAATTGTACCTTATTTAGTACAAGGGTTAAAGTCTGTTTAACATCTAAGCACCCAAGGGATTTAGCTTTAATTAAACCTTTTCGTTGGTCATTTATTATTTAATTTATTAATATTTAAAACTTCCTTTTGTAGCAATTAAGTAAGGTTTAAATAATGGGACGCCTAGGTTTAAACTAACGTGGCTTTCGCTTATTAATACACCTCCAGGAAGTAGTGTGCTAATGCTACTGTGTTTTGAAATGGTACAGTAAGTTTTACCTTTCCAAAGGCTTACCTAGAGTCCCCGACATATGACAGCTGGGATTAGCTGGATGTGGTTTTTTGTCAGTAGCCTATGACACTGTCAGCCTATGCCACTGTCAGCCTATGACACTGTCGGCCTATGATACTGTCAGCCTATGACACTGTCAGCCTATGACACTGTCAGCCTATGACACTGTCAGCCTATGCCACTGTCAGCCTATGACACTGTCAGCCTATGACACTGTCAGCCTATGACACTGTCAGCCTATGCCACTGTCAGCCTATGACACTGTCAGCCTATGACACTGTCAACCTATGTCTGATTTTTGACGTTTGACACCGAGAAAATAGGCGAGGGGGTGCTCATCCGGTCCTCGTGTCACACATATCAAAATGTATACCCCCTACATTTTGATATGAGTGCTACGACCCTTAATACTACCCATTGAGTCGACCCATTCATGCAGTAAACAGAGTCACTCTACCACTAAAAAAAGTATGTCATAAAATCATATAAGGTATCGTCCACACTACAGTCTGTTGCAACTAGTGTCCTACATAACACACGTTGTCAGTTCCGTACACGTATATGGTAATGCGACGGTGTGCAATACCCTTTATTTGGTTACATTACCCTTAATAGATGTTACCGGTTTATTTTCGTTAGTAATGGATCTAGGTGATCCTGTGCCTTCATTAAATTTTTATGAAGTCTCATACAACCCATAAGCTTAAATTATACAAATTGACACGTCAAACTTCGACGTGGAAAAGTTATCGATAAAAAAATGGATAACATAGGAAGGGACGAAGTGGACATTCTGCGAAAGAGACATTCTGAGAAATGTTTATTTTACATATAATTTATTTACCTATTAGGTATAACTATAAAAAGCCGAAAAGTAAGAAGAATGCATATAAATAAAAAAAAAAAAAAAAAAAAAAAAAAAATATAAAGCAATAGTTAAATTTGGTAGCCGAGACGGATACTCGGGTGGCCTAGTAGTCATTGCACTGGAGTACAATTTTTTTCCAAAAGGTCATTTTACGAAAAGGACATTGGGGGCCTCCTCCCGTGACTGAGGGATACTTGGCCTACTAATACCACGCTGGCCAGACGGATTGGTATAGGGTTAAATTTCAAGTTTTCCTTCTTTTTACTTCGTAAAGATAATATTTACGGTTAGTTCCTTAGTCGGTTTTTACGACACCTATGGGATGAGATCGGGTGGTGGTATATTGTATTCTTACTTCCGTCACCACACGGACACGATTTGAATATGTGTGAAATTAAAAGCAATGGGTTCTTGCATAGCAGTGGGTCTTTAAATTGAAATTATCTTTAGTACAAGTTCCTTAAACAATCTTATTAACAACGAATTTAATACTAAGGCTATAAATACTTCACCTGTGTAGGTAGCAAGGTTTTACGTGGTTTCAACAAATACAAACTATTTTAGCACTTAACAACCTTGGATTAAAGTGCATTTTTCTTTACAGCTAAATCTAAGCACTACCTTAATGCATGTTGCTAAGTATAATTTAGTCTTTGTTGCAAGTGAATTAGGTTGTTATTCCTGTGCTTTTGCAGGCCAAGGTTTATGTGGGTGTTATGTTGTAATAATGAAATTGAGATAACTTACCTAAGTACATATGTGATTATTTGACAAAATGTACTGGTTTTTTGGATAAATATTTTGAAAATCTATAAAAGATTTTCAATCTATACTAATATTATAAAGTATATGTATATATATAATAATATAAAGTTTGTGTGTTTGTGTTTTTGTGACGTTGTAGGTTGTAGGGGGTAATCTCTGGATCTAATCAACCGATTTTAAAAATTATTTCTGTGTTGAATAGTCCTTTTATCGGGGAGTGTCATATATCACGCTATGACTAATTGGAGTGGAGCAGTAATGAAATATGATAAACAAATGACGCGTTTTATTCGCGGCCTAAAGCCCGATTTACACATCGACAAGTACAGTAGCGAGTTAAGTAGTAAGTTGTTGATTAAGTTGATTTGAATAGATCTCTATCCTATTTTTTGGCCAAGTACCTACGAAGTAGCCCCCTCTCTCGCGTCTCGCCAACTTAACTCTCCAAAAAATAGGATGGAGATCTATTTAAATCAACTTAATCAACAACTTACTACTTAACTCGCTACTGTACTTGTCGATGTGTCAATCGGGCTTAACGAAGTGGGCACGGGTAAGCTAGTCGAATATACAATGTGATGTTTACTTATTTAACACCTATAAGGCACTGTGCCGACCCCACGCAGCTACTTACTATGTACCGCATGTCATTAGCAATTAATTTAAAACTTTACTAACATATTTCTAGTTGATTAGAAATTATAATTCCCTTGAGTCATTTACAAAGAAGGTTAAAGCTTATTGGTATGACTTTCATATCATCATCTAAAACCACGCTGGCCAGACGGATTGGTATAGGGTTTAATTTCAAGTTTTCCTTCTTTTTATTTCGTAAAGATAATATTCACGCATAGTCGCTTAGTCGTTTTTTACGACTCTCATGGGATGAGATGGGGTGGTGACATATTGTATTCTTACTCCGTCAGCACACTGAAAGAGAATTAAAAAACGAAAGTAAAGGACCAAAAACCCGCCATCTTAAATCACAGATAAAAACATCTTTTTTTTTTCCCGCGCATGTAAACTACGTTCGCTGTTCAGCCATTAGGACATATTTTTCGCATACTCTGTGCTCGCCCCTTAATTATAGCTTAAATAACAAACAACTTCTCAGAATTGTGAGCGTCCATGCATATAATGCATGAACTTGGTGTATGTAAGCCTTGTTAGTTTACTATTCTTATTTTTAGTTGTTGGCAACACAGTACATTTTTGCGCGGTAAAAAACAAAATGAAACCGCGTCTTTATGTTTTTGAATCTATAGAGGTTTTAATAAAGAAATAAACATATTGTTAGAAGAAAAAAAAGTCGACTAAAAATCGTTAAAAGTAAAAAAAAGATAAGGATGGTCCCTTATCTATTTATAATGAGTGCTCTTTATCCATAAACACCCCAAATTCCACTTCTGGACACAGACCACAGATCATCAGGTGCGCCAATTACTCTTCTGCCGCACTTTAGCAACAAAACTCTACACGATTTGGCTGTATAACCCGGTCACATTATCTCTTAGACTTGGCGTCGATGACGTCACGTCGCGTCGGACGTATCACTGATGCGCCCGTGGCGAGCGCGGGGGTTGAGAGGAGAACGGGACGCGAGGTTCGCATTCCAGCGAGGTCTCTAGATAATGTGACTGTGTTATAAAGCATGTCAAAGAAATATACACTGACATCTTCTACTTTCTAACGTTGCCTGATAAAAAGGTGGTAAAAACATTAATATAGCTGAGCGAAATAATTAATTAACTATTCTTTTCATGTTACAATTAGTCATAATTAGGTTTTTAGGTAAAAACAAAAAGTAAGGCAATTAGCTCGTTTATCATTTTGGTGGGAACTTAAAATATTATACATTGTATTAAGCAGAGGTCACAGTGTCATATGACTTCTTGCTACTTAGTTGAGGCCTTGACATCAATACTACTCTTGTCATTGTGCTGTTTTAAGACTAAATTCAAATTTCAATAGTAGTGACATCCAAAAATTTCAATATTAATTATAACAATGACATAAATAATGCAATTAATTCAATCGTTCAATGGTTACATGAAAATAATTTACAGGTTAACCTATCTAAAACTCAATTCATGCAATTTAGTACCTATGGTAAAAGACAACAATCATTAGACATTAAATATTCAAATGAAAATATTACAGAGGTAAATGAAATTAAATTCTTAGGTATAATTATTGACAAAAATATAAACTGGAAGGCACATGTAGAGAAGGTTTGTGACAAAATAAATAAATTTATATATGTGTTAGCCAAACTTAGAAAAACTTCAAATCCTGAAACAGTTCTAATGACATATCATGGCTACATTGCATCAGTTCTAAGCTACGGCCTAATATTATGGGGAAATTCAACAGACGTAAACAAGGCATTTGTTGCTCAAAAAAAATCTATAAGAGCAATGTGTGGAGCTGCACCATGGCATTCATGTAAGCCTCTTTTTATAAAGCTTAAACTTCTAACACTGCCTTGCATGTATATTTATGAGGTTGCAAAATTTGTGAGACAAAACCCTACTTTTTTTGCTAGAGCAAGAGAGATGTTTCCGAGAAACACGAGGAATCCAGAGAGAATCGTCCTTTCTCGTGTACCAAAAACTATATTGTATCAAAAGAATTGCTTGGCAATGTGTGGTAAAATTTACAACGCCATTCCTGATAACATAAGGAACCTCATAACAAAGCAATTTAAAGTAAAACTGAAGGATTGGTTAATACAGAGATGTTTTTACTCTATAGATGAGTTTTTAAAAAATAAAAATAATAATTGATCATTTAATTTAAAATTGTTATTTAATTTATTTAATAATTTATTACTTGTTTGTTTAATGTTTATTGTGTTATTAATTAATCGAATGAAAAAATAATTGCTGTTATATTTTAATTTATGATTAATGTATTTTTGTTTTTTTTTTATTATTATTATTAATTTATTGTGTAAAAATATTTGTACGCCAATAACTTGGCTAAATATGTAGATCTATAATTATTGTAAGACCTATATGTATGCACCATATTTAATGCAAATAAATATCTTTATCTTTATCTTTATCTTTAAACCCACCTATTTCTACGTAACCTTTAATCATGTCCGTGTGGTGACGGAGTAAGAATACAATATGTCACCAACCCCATCTCATAACATGGGTGTCGTAAAATCCGACTAAGGGACTATTTATGAATATTACCTTTACATAGAAAGAAGGAAAACTTGAAATTAAATCCTATACCAATCCGTCTGGCCAGCGTGGTATTAGTAGGATCCCTCCGTCACGGGAGGAGGCCCGTCCCTGCAGTGGGACATTAATGGGCTGTTATGATGAAGTACTTAAATAAATCTCTTGTAAGCCAGGAGCCTTAATGCGAACGCTTTGGAATTCAACAAGCCTTTTCCATAGATGTGCGACACATAGTTCAATTCAGACAGTTTTGAGTCTGGATGTTCTTTATGTCCGTCAAATTGATGTTTGTAAAGACGCAGTGCAGAAGTTGTCAAAAACAGACAAAAACAGACGTTTGATCATTATGTTAAGTCGACTAACGAAAATTAATCAAATAATAATATATAAAATCAATAAATATAGCGAAATAAATAGGGACTTCATTATATCATAACAGTCATCAGGTAAAGTCAGTAGTGGACGCCCTAGAAAGATTTACAGCGATTTAAGCCCGATTTAGGTACAAGTAGCCCCCTCTTTCGCGTCTTGCTATTTACTTAAGTTGGCGAGACGCGAAAAAGGGTACTTAACTCGCCAAAAACAGGATGGAGATCTATTCAATTCAACTTGATCAACAACTTACTACTTTACTCGCTACTGTACTTGTCGATGTGTAAATCGGGCTTTAGGTGGTAACGTCCTTCAGAAATGGCAAGTATTTAACACTCGGAACTGACGAGTATGTATGAGTATTTATATTTATTCATCCTTGTACGTATAAATGAATAAGAGTCCAATCTTTTATAAGTTTAAAAGATGCATTAAGTCGCAATGCAGTAATTGACACTATTAGTATTGCCATAATAAACAGACGCTTTAACCACAGAATAGAGATAAAAGTTTTTATTGTTTATGGTTGCAAATGGAAGCTTAATTAGATCTAAAAGAGTCTATAAAACAGTGCTAAGATATAAAATATTTCATTGCATTCGTCACTATAGTTTATTACTTTTACAAACATCAATTTAATGGACACAGAGAACATCTAGGCTTAATATAATTTATTTATTTATTTATCCGTGTGGTGACGGAGTAAGAATACAGTATGTCACCACCCCATCTCATCCCATGGGTGTCGTAAAAACCGACTAAGGGACTATCCGTGAATATTATCTTTACGAAATAAAAAGAAGGAAAACTTGAAATTAAACCCTATACCAATCCGTCTGGCCAGCGTGGTATTAGTAGGCCAAGTATCCTTCCGTAACGGGAGGAGGCCCGACCCTGTAGTGGGACATTAATCGGCTGTTATGATTTATTTAGCTAACATTTATAGAAACAACTTTGTTTTTTTAATCTCATTTCTTTAAAAGTCATACATCGTATAGATTAAGTCGGCTTATAGACACAACTTTAGTACATACACATTATTTCATCTGACGAACTCTTTGGCGTAGTAACTTTAGGATAAGGTTCGATTCCCGCTCAATGTAAATCTTTAAGATTTGTTTTGGTAAAAAAGACAACTACTTCACTATGCCCTGTGTCTAGGGGACTTTACAAACAATGAACATCCAAACTCAGGACAATAATTTGTGGATCACACAAAGAAAGAACAGTCCTGCGTGGGAATCGAACGCGCGACTTCGTGCACGAAAGCCGCTTCCATGACCGATCGCGCCACCAAGGCACTTTGTTTGTCATAATTACAATATGCATAACACTGACAAGAATATCATAACAACAGCCTATTAATGTCCCACTCCAGGGACGGGCCTCCTCCCATGACGGAGGTATACTTGGCCTACTAATACCACGCTGGCCAGACGGATTGGTACAGGGTTTAATTTCAAGTTTTCCTTCTTTTTATTTCGTAGAGATAATATTCACGGATAGTCCCTTAGTCGGTTTTTACGACACCCATGGGATGAGATGGGGTGGTGACATAAATATTGTATTCTTACTCCGTCACCACACGGAGATTGACAAGAATATATGTATTAAAGTGTATTCACGGAGACGAGTTAGTAGAGCGCTATCTCACTCACACAATTTTTTAATTGCGATTGGTCAGTGATAAACGTTAAGGCGGTGTACACAGTACGAGTACTTTTTAGTCTACTCATACTTCCCGTTCTGTGCAGACGTGCTCATACTTGTGACTGTATGCTCGACTTGTGAACCGGCTGGTGTATTGGATTTTATAATTTATTAATGAACTAACGACTGGCTTGAAAACACCTTCAGGTGTGCATTTTTTTTTAATAAATGGTCCATGGTAATTTTTAAGCATCGCAGGTGTGCTAATGACCCGTTTATTGTTCTTTTGTCATAAATGAGCATTACCATAGTAAAATACTATTTCCCAATTTTGGTATATTAAACTGGTGCGCTACATCCATTGTTATTATTATCATTAAGTTATTGTTATATTCTCATTGTTGAAACACGTGTTTTATAACATTTTTATATTCTCGTTGAGAGTGAGGATGAGGATGGAGGATGGAAGGTGGTCTAAATATGTTTGAGTCGAAGAAACAAGGCGATTATCACAAGGAGATGAATGCCGAAGAATTTGAAAATTGGTTTAGAGAAGTTTTAAATAAGCTAGATGATAATTCTGTGATAGTCATGGATAACGCTTCTTATCACTCTAGAAAAATAGAGGGAATCCCAACGGCCCAATTTAAAAAACAGGATACTTGTAATTGGTTACGAGAAAAAAATATTAGCTATAACGCTGAAATGTTAAAACGTGAATTATTAAACATCGTTAAAAATCATAAAGTCAAAGTCAAAGTCAAAATAGCTTTATTCACTTAGGTTACAAAGTAACACATGCAAATCGTTATACATGTAGTAGAATAGTATAAAGAAAAATGTCTGCCAAACTACTACCACTTTCGCAGACGACTATAGTAGAGCTCTGAGAAGAATGTGGCCAAGAAACTCAGGCCACTCTTTTCAAAATAATAATTTGACTTTGTTACAATTACCAACAGCAGCGTGAAGAATGATGTGTGCAAGCAAATCTTACATGCATAGCAATTTAAAGTTTAATTGATAAAAAAAAATTTCATTGTTAATAAATTGATTTAAAAAAAGCTTTAATTGCATGGCACGTTCATCAGTCATCTCGTCACTGCGATATCCGACAGAAATTAACACACAAGCATTTGTGTCGTCAAGTTGATTTTGTTAATCTTTAAGTAGTTGAGAATGGAATAGAATACCATTTAGATAATATAATTAAATACATTTACAAATGCAAGTGAAGTATTTCTATCGTTACAATAACAAATAAAACTGTAAAAGAAAGTAATAAGGTAGTAACATAACATCCGCACAACTACCTAGGTTAAGCCACAATCTACACCATGGAACAAGCAATAGACCGACCATACGACGCTTGCATTATAGACGAAATGTCAAAATCACAAATCAAAACTGTATTGAGACTGCCGCCGTATCATTGCGAATTAAATCCTCGAATTTATTTCTTTCCTTCATATCCATCAGATACCCATAAAAAAATTTATCAAATTAATGTCTCTCAATTTATACGACAGACGAAGCCGCAGTAATAAACTAAGCGAACTTTTAAGAAGCGCAGTGTGAACGCACATTTACATTTCTAAGGATTTGTTAACGCCCACCGACCCTAGAAAAGTATTTTTTGTCCTTGTCATTTGTATGATAATGTGCGATAAAGAAGGCGCTATACTAACTCGTCTCCGTGAATACACTATAGTAACTAACTATACCGCAACACAGAGCGGTACTAAAGCTGTCTTTTAAATTAAAAATAAATGTCTACTAAAGAGTACCTACACTACACATAGGTACTCTAAATAATAATAAAAAACATTTAAAAAAAGTAAAAAATACGAACCACAAGCATTGTTCGTTGCACAAAAAAATTAAGTTGACACAAGTTTGAAAATAGAACGCGTCTCCTCGCCTTTGTTTTTAATGGGGCGCCATTAATATTTTTTATACTGGCAGCCATCTTTTTATAACAGACTATGTGAAATATCTGGATTTCAACCTTTTTTTAAGCGGAGACAGTGAAATGTTACCAATTAAGCTGGCAATTAGGGCATATTTTTTCGAATGAGCGCTTTAAAAGCGAAAGCCTTTGGTTATTTTTCTTTTTGGTAACACCATAACAAGTTATTTGTCATCTGGCTGAATCTTTTCTCTGGTGTTATTAGTAGCCCATTAAAGTCCCACTGCAGGGACGGGCCTTCTCACGGGACGGAGGGATACTTGGCCTACTAATACCACGCTGGCCAGGCGGATTGGTATAGGATTTGATTTCAAGTTTTTCTACGTTTTAAATAAATACATACTATACTAACTATTAATTCTAACTTGGCAGTGTCGAGCAATTTTCATCTCGATTCATCGACATCTCAGTCAAAAGACATGCACTTTTGGACAATGGCCCCTTTTAAACGTATCTACCACCCTGATGCACGGGAAAGACTCATGTATCAATTAATTAATTGACACAGGTGTCAGACTTCCGTGTGGTGATGGAGTAAGAATACAGTGTGTCACCACCCCATCTCATCCCCTGGGTGTCGTAAAAACCAACTAAGGGACTATCCGTGAAAATTATCTTTACGTAATAAAACTAAAGAAAACTTTAAATTAAACCCAATAAGTACTAATCCGTTTTCTCAGCGTGGTATTAGTAGGCCAAGTATCCCTCCGTCACTTGAGGAGGCCCGTCCCTGCAGTGGGACATTAATGGACTGTTATGATGACATGAGTCGTGGTAAGAAAAATCCTGTTACAAAAAAATAATTAATATAAAGTTTGTTGCACTTAAACATTGTGAGAGATTCTGCCACACAGACATTTCTTGTATTCAAGTGTCAAAAGAATCATATTACAGTTCGAAAACATGATTAAAAGCTATAAAATTGTTTTAAAACCTTTAATTAAATTAATAACATATAGAATTCTGTAAAGTTATAAAAGATGGATTAGTTAATCAAAGTAATATACTCGTAAACTATTCTTAATCAACGGTTTAACAACTAATAGAGCCCTTACTATTATAAAATGATGAACGATTTCCATGGAACGGACCGCGGCGGAGAACATTTCATATTGACCATTGGAAATTGGGCCTTGTATATGAGCTTTAAATTTCACTTTGGCATGGCAACCAAGCGTAGCCGAACGCCTGTCAAAGCATACGCGCGCTTTCTTAAAATTGTTAAGTCCATGCAAAAATTAAACTTAAGAACTGTTTGCAAGGATCAATTTCCTTTGGTCAAGTTGAAACGCACTCCGACGCGCTAAATTCGGTGGTAATCGTTCATTAATGACTGTAGATGCGAAGAATTTTATATGACTAATTTATTTTTCCCTTTGATTGAAATAAAGAGAACTAAACCACAGTACAAGCAGTAGTCTATCTCGGCCGCATATCTATATCTATACTATTATATAAAGCTGAAGAGTTTGTTTGTTTGTTTGAACGCGCTTATCTCAAAAACTACTTCTTCGAATTGAATTTAGTTTTCAGTTTTGGATAGACCATTTATCGAGGAAGGCTATATTATTATAACATCAAGCTATGACAAAAAATTTTTTTTTTAAATTTAGAGGGCCTATGGGCCTACGTAGTAGGTTCATGGTCACTCAGAGGGCAATGGAGACCTATGTTGTAGCCTGACCTATGGGCCTACTCAGAAGGCTCATGGTCACTCAGAGGGCAATGAAGGGAGCTATGTTGTAGCCTGAATTATGGGCCTACTCAGAAGGCTCATAGTCTCTCAGAGGGCAATAGAGAGACCTATGTTGTAGTCTGACCTTTGGGCCTACTCAGAAGGCTCATGGTCACTCAGAGGGCAATGAAGAGACCTATGTTGTAGCCTGATCTATGGACCTACTCAGAAGATTCATTGTCCTCAACTTTGTATGAATTGAACAATTTTAATTTATTAGTTTATTTATTTTCAAATTTAATCGCGGACATAGTCGCGTTCACAGCAGCTAGTTTATTATAAATGCCTACGACTGCGCGGTACGTAAACATGCGATAGGGCTGCCCACCTCCAGCTTTTTAATTACATTTACCTACTTTCCCGCTCGTTACTGCGGCACAGTTGCGACTGTTCACTCCGCAAAGCTACCACTATCGTGAGCGTGTAGGTATAACTCGCGTTTTGTCCATTTCTATAATGTCGAAATACTGTATATATTTGTACTATAAAAAAGTCACAAGATATACGTACCTCTATAAGATTGCATCTCTTACTAGTGACGGAGGATTACACGGTTCGATTTTCGCCGTGAGGCTCGTCGCTTGACAAATCGCCTCACCAAACCGCCTTGCAAATTCAAGTTGTATTTGTATAACACACTCTCAACATTATTTAATTGAAAAACATTTAAAGTGTTGAGAGTGTGTTATCAACATTTTACATTATTTATCCTATTTACGAATTACTTGTCTTTTAGGCGCTATGTATGCATATTTAATTTTAAGGATGGAAACTGTTTTGGTTTAAGTGTATACCGTATTCATTCTTACTTGATTTATTTAGTAAACAAACACCACATATTGCAAATTCACTAGTTTTTACATAAATCACACACTTTGATATGGATGAAAATTTCTGGAAAGTAGCATTAAATGTGTATGCAATAAAAAACACGTAAATCACTTTGATTTATCCACTATCTTTCTTAAATTTTAAATAAATATATATTTTTATTTTTTTTTAAATCTCATTTATTTAAAATAGCCATACATAAAAAAAAAAAAAAATTCCAACGAAAAATTTCACAGATAATTTTATCATTTGACATTTTGTAGATTATAGAATTTTGTCCTTGATTCCCATACATTTTTCAAAGATCAAAGACTAAAGTCTTTAGTCTGTGGTTGACATGACGCCATATATGTTTACGTTTTAAAGCAAGTCCGTTTAAATAGACTATAGTTTATAAGCATAATAAGACTGTATGTTATAACTGTTTGTTTCCCAAATATATAAATAAATAAAGATTTTTTTTTCTATTAGCGGCACTAGTGAGCCACGTAAAAGACCTTAACCCTTATCTTATCTCGTATATCATTATATTGACATTGTTTTACTATTGTGTCAACGGGTAGAACATAAACCCCCTTACTTATAAAAAAATTCTCAAATTTTAGTCAATTGATTAATTAGCCTAAGCTCTTACGTTGTTTGGTATAAGGTTGGTTTTCGTAATAACAAATCTCGCTAAACAGTAATTAAATTTAAGAGGCGTTTATAAGTAAGGGGGAAAGTTAATAAGCTTAAAACCCATAACGAACATAATACACAACCGTGTGAATGATCCGCTAATCACTTTTAATCCACAATAGTGTTGAACCTATATCTCACGCGACTCAACTATGTATTGTTAGGTATTAACCTGAAACTATCATAGAGATACATTACCTACCTTTTTTAATTAGAAGAAGATTAATATTGCTTTTGTTTATGGTGGTTTTTAGTTCGCTATGATCATACTACAAATATAATAATATACAGTATTTTGACTTCATAGAAACGGACGAAACGCGAGTTATACCTACACGCTAACGATAGAGGTGACTTTGCGCAGTGAATAGTCGCGACCCGCGACTGTGCCGCAGTAACGAGCGGGAAAGTAGGTAAATGTAATTAAAAAGCTGGAGGTGGGCAGCCCTATCGCATGCTTACGTACCGCGCAGCCGTACGCATTTATAATAAATACTAGCTGTAAAACGCGACTTTGTCCGCGATTAAATTTGAAATGAAATTAAAAAAAACTTGTATAATTCATACAAAGTTTATTCATCATCATCATATCAGCCAATCGACGTCAACTGCTGTACATATGCCTTCTCCAAGTATTGCCACCTTGTGCGGTCCTGTGCCTAGGGAGGCACAGGACCGCACAAGGATGAGGGCATCCATCGGCTTCCAGCCTTCCACACCAGCGCTTTTCGGTACGCGGTCGCCATTCCAGAATCATTCTGCCCAAACAGCTGTCGGTTCTCCGCGCTATGTGCCCTGCTTGTCGCTACTTTAACCGGTTATGTCGGTTACTTTGGTTCTCTTGCGGATCTGCTCATTTTTGATTCGATATGGGAAACTCCCAACATAGCTCTCTCCAATGCCCCTGAATGACCATGAGTCTTTTGAGTAGGTCCATAGGTCAGGCTACAACATAGCTCTCTCCATTGCCCTCTAAAAGACAATGAGCCTTCTGAGTAGGCCCATAGGTCAGGCAGGCTACAACATATCTCTCTCCATTGCCCTCTGAGTGATCATGATTATTCTGAGTAGGCCCACAGGTCAGACTACAACATAGCTCTCTCCATTGCCCTCTGAGTGACTATGACCTTTTTGAGTAGGTCCATAGTTCAGGCTTAAACATAGCTCTCTCCATTACCCTCTGAGTGATCATGATTATTCTGAGTAGGCCCACAGGTCAGACTACAACATAGCTCTCTCCATTGCCCTCTGAGTGACCATGATTCTTCTGAGTAGGCCCATAGGTCAGGCTACAACATAGCTCTCTCCATTGCCCTCTGAGACACCATGACCCTTTTGAGTAGGTTCATAGGTCAAGCTACAACATAGCTCTCTCCATTGCCCTCTGAGACACCATGAGCCTTCTGAGTAGGTCCGTAGGTCAGGCTACAACATAGGTCTCTCCATTGCCCTCTGAGTGACCATGAGCCTTCTGAGTAGGCCCTTAGGACCCCTAAATTAAAAAAAAAAAATTTGTCCTAGCTTGATGTTATATAGCCTATAGCCTTCCTCGATCAATGGTCTATCCAAAACTGAAAACTAAATTCAATTCGAAGAAGTAGTTCCTGAGATTAGCGCGTTCAAACAAACAAACAAACTCTTCAGCTTTATATAATAGTATAGAGTATAGATTTGGCCGAGATAGACTACTGGTTGTACTGTGCTATGATTGTGGACGACCTCTGTGGCGTTGTCGTATTACATGACTGCTACGCTGACTGCCGTCAATAGCATAGTTACAGTAAGTCGGGTTTTTGTCAAAATTGAGTTAGGTATACAGCCGTGATCACGATAACGAGATCTACAACTGTATCTAACTCATTTATTTGTATCGTTTTTTAATCCAAAGTTAACAATTAGAAATTTGCAGTAAGTCGACCAATTTTTTTACATCACAAAGCATGATTACAGTCTGTATACTTACGGCAAAAGTTTTATTTAGAGTCTCACTGCATAAGAGCAGTATGACATATATACTGCTAATATGTTTGGTCATTAACAGTTTAAAAATAGAATATAGGCCAATCATAAAAACTTTAAGAAGATATACTGTTTTGATCTTAAGCAGCTTCCCAATATTTACTAAGTGTGTATCTAGTCTTACAAACAGTATGCAGCGATACTGCATGTATGCTTAGTAATTGATCCTTAGCGTTGGTTCCTTAATACTTACCACAAGGACAGTATGATACTATATTGAATTTATGTTAAGCAACGTAATCAAATCTAACGTAATGGTTACTTATTATACAGAGAGTATGTAGCCATCCTGTGTTCATGTTTAGACAGCAGGATAGCGATAGCGGACAGATGCACAAATCACGTGGACAGTAAATTAGCTATACTGTACTCATACTAAGCAGAACATACGTATAATATGATCTTACTACTAATTATAAGAAGTGTTTGTCTAGGTCTTGCATGTCTACATAGCTGCGATATAATGCCACGTCATGAATATACTGCAGTAAAGTTGCTTCACTGTGAACGTAATATGTTATTGTAACTAAAAGTCGTACAATTTCTCTTTTATTACAAACAGTGAAGTATAATAAATTATATAATAATCTGTTCCCCGAATACCTACATAATTTAATATTACATACACTACTACGATGGCGCGGGGAGGGTGCGGGGTTTTGAGAAAAAGGTGGTTAAAGTTTTGGATCGAAATTTTTACACAAATCTTTTGTTTGCAATCGGATCACAATGGTCACAAACTCCAAATACAATTTGTGCTTCATGTACTTAATAATTATGTTATACATCGCCAAAGCTATACAGACAGCAGAAAGGCTTACAAATTAGATAAGGAAAACGTAAAAGAACATAAATACACTTCTCATAAAAAAAATCGAAACAGTCTGCAAGTTTGTGTTTTGTATGGATTATGAGAAAAATGTGTACCTATATTTAGGAATATGTGTTATATGCCATTTAATAGGGAATTTAATGAGGTTTTCAAATAATAATGTTACTTAACGTTCTAAATTTAAATTTAATTTTCGTAGATTTCGTATTTTGTTTAACAAGTCGTTTTTACCCTGTACGTAGTTTGACGGACATTGATAAAATTACGCACGTTAATGAAAAAAAAGCTAGGAAGCGTTTATTTAATAACCCGTAACTCGCTTCCAGAGTTCCTCGCGCCTCTTATTAATGCATCCATGCGATTTTCACCCGCAAAAACCGCCAAGTGGTGGCATTGCTGAATTCTCGACTTACGGCGGATCCTAATATCGAATCTCTAATCGAAAGATTCTTCTAATCTAAGATAGACCTCAATCGGCCGATCGATCATCTATCTGCATCCCAATTACAAGAGAGAGCAATCGTCGATTGATTTTAGTAAAGGATTGGAGATCGATCCATTCCCTCTCTTGCGTTTCGTTTGAAGCAGTCTCTGTTATACAACTTCTGTATTATAACTTACTTTAAGAGTAGGTAAAACATTAGTGTAATATTAATATAAGGCTTTATGCTTAGTAGCATATTATCTTTAAAAATCAGATTTATTAACGAATAAATAAATAACGTTTTAAACATTATAATAATTACACCATACCACGTACCAACTTTAAGAACGGAACACAATGTCACTGTCAACTGTCAAGTTGTCGCCCGCCAAACAAACAAGAAAGAAGACTTGAATATTTTTGTTTTGAATTGAGGGCTTAACATAAATAATTTTTTTATCATAAAGTTTGTGCATGGTTAACCCTGCAGTAAATGTTACGATGTGCCAAGCACTACATTCACGTCGTCGGTATCCCAGTCGGAAAGTTGCTCCAAGGCTTCTAAATCACTGTCACTCATCAAATATTATATTGCGACTCATTCTAGTACCTAGATACCTATTATTTTTATCTATATTATAATAACAATACAATTTACTTTAAAAGATTGCACGTAATCCACCAATATTCTAGGATTGCCGAAACAATCTAAGATTCATGTAAACAGATCTGTCAAAAACGTATAAACCGTTATTGAAACCCAGCTCTTGTCATATTCAAAGAGAGGTCGATCCAAAGATCTCTAAAAATGGATTACACTCCTCCCACCGATCGATTACATTTTTGGATTGATATTACGATCTTTGGATTGGTTATTGCAACACCTCTTGTCACAAACGGATTAAAATCTCGATCCAAGATCGGTCAAAATGGATTGAGATCGGATATTGGGACCGGCCGTTAGTCAGCGTGTAACAGCTGAAAGATTGCATCTAAGCCAGTTATATTTTCATAGAATCTACAAACGCTTTTAAGAGACTCGACGACCTCGACGACTCGACGACCTCGGTGGCGCGCCGGTAGAGCCAGCGGCTGCCGCGCATGAGGTTGTGGGTTCGATCCCCACGCAGGACAATAATTTGTGAGATCCACAAATTATTGTCCTGAGTCTGGGTGTTCTATGTGTCCGTTAATTGATGTTTGTAAAAGTCCCCGCGACACAGGGCATGATCCCTAGTGCGGGAGTTGTCTTTTAAAAAAAAAAAAAAAAAAAGACTTGTTTGTTCACGTGCCCTTAGTGATCTGGCAGAAAACAGGTGATTTCTGACTGAAAAGATCGATTTATAGTTACAACTTCCTTCCAAAATCTACGCATTAATGTCTTTCAACCGCAGCAGCAGCTTCATGATGAACCTATGGTAGCTACATATAAGTGACTCTATAATTAGAAGAAGGTTGAAGGAACGTAAACTGTTACCATACAAGCCAGCAAATATGGAGAATTATCTGCAGATCATCGAAAAGCGTGTCTTAACTTTTCACGCAATTACCTAAAATGGTCATACATCTAGTGGAACAAATTTCTCCTTTCTAAAGAGTGTTAAATTATACTGTATGGTAAGGATGGAAAGACTAAGGTCTACAGAAGAGATGGAGAATACTTTGCACTATGCTGGATTGAAAGAAAAGGTCATCCATGGTGGTGGTTCGTGGACTATTTGGGGAGAAATTAGCGGCGACGACAAGACAGAGTTTGTCTTTGTTTTTGGGTCACGTCTGCCTTTATTTAAGTCATAGGGACATTGAACAGTGTCTTGAAGCTCATGTTATACCCTATGCACATTTTATTGACCGCGGTTTTACATTTACGCACAAGGATGCTAGGGCAAACACAGCGAGCGTCGTATGAGATTATGATTCCGTAGTAGATATCTCTATTATTGATTGGCCAGCAAGAAGCCCGAACATGAATCCGGTTTACCATCTATGCAATAAGTAAAAAAGACGAATTAGTGCAAGAGATCATGCCTTAAAAACACTTAGCCAGCTGTAAAATAAGTATAATCCAAGAGGAATAGAACAGAACGCCACTATATTTTATCGTGACTCTCATCCGATCGATGAAGAACCGTACAGAAGCAGTAATGAGACCTTGGGCAGGGACATATGAGTCATTAAATAAACGCTTCCTAGCTTTTTTTTTCATGTATGTGCGTAATTTTATCAATTTCCGTCAAACTACGTACAGGGTAAAAACGACTTGTTAAACAAAACACAAAATATACGAAAATTTAATTTGAATTTAGAACGTTACATTATTATTTGAAAACCTCATTAAATTCCCTATTAAATGTCATATAACACGTATTCCTAAATATACACATTTTTCTCATAATCCATACAAAACACAAACTTGCAGACCGTTTCGATTTTTTTGATGAGAAGTGTATAATGACACCGTTTAAGTGTGTTTAGATCTTCAAAAGGTGGTAATGCTACCTCGCATGGACAGCTACAAAGAATCAATATTCTGTCCTCGAATTATTGCGTTACGTTATGAAACGTTTGCTCCTTTATGTAAATCTAATAAAGAAAATAATCCTTACGCTGTCTTATGGCATGAAGCGATTTCAGGCCGAAATGTTTATGACATTGTGTCAACATTCAGAGCTTTTTTATACACCATCGGAATAAAAGTCACTTGGTGATTTGGCCAGATAATTGTTCGTCACAAAACAAGAACTAGACACTGTTTTCGTTTGTCAATATTGTAAACAGTGATTTAAGCTCAAGTTTCAAGTTGTACTTGGAGAGTATAATATGCTACATTCTTTATTTTAAATACAATGTTAAAACCATTAACTAGTTGTTTTATTATCACTGCAACCTAATAATATAAAAATTTTGAATCATTATAAGTTTGTATGGTTACTTAGCTTAAATACAGTAAAACACACACTTACTGTATTTAAGCTAAGTAACCCTACAAACTTATAATGAGGCAAAGGTTTGTACTGTACTTATGCTAAGTGTTCCCTATCAAAGAGCCTTTAGGAAATACTTAGCATAACAACAATAATGTGTTTATTTTTTCTTACAATTATTCAGTTTTAGTTTTTTAATAAGTTATAGATAGGTGCTGAAGTCTTCTATAATTTAAGGTATCAACCATCGTGATCCGATTTCAAACAAAGGATTTATTTAGAAAATTCAACCCAAAACTTTAACCGCGTTTTTCTCAAAACTATATAAAGCGTACTTACTGCAACTATGCTATTGACGGCAGCAGAGGTCTCGGTTCGAATTCCACTCAATGTAAATCTTTGTATGCATGAATATGATTGTTTGCATTGGCGCTATCATGCAAGCTTACTTTTCAATTTAGTCAAATTCGCAGCTTCTGTTTACCTTTAGTTAAATACCTAAACAAATGGAGCATAGACCCGCTAGTTTTGTATAAAGTTTTCTTTCTTCTTTTGATTTCATAAAATTAATAGCAACGAACTTTACCTTACTCTAATTTTAGAACCCTAATGGGACTAGACAAATAGGGTGGTGGATGACACTATCCGAACCCCATATTGTATTAACATATCCACGGACCTCTACACAGCGCCACCTGTTCCCAAAGTAAGCTAGGCTTAATCTGCTTGTGTTATGGGTAACGGAACAACGGATATTAATACTTAAATACTTTTTTTTTGTAAATACATACATAAATAATAATTATACATAGAAAACATCCAAACCAATTCAAACAATCATGTTCATGCACACAAAAATTTGCATTGAGCGGGAATCGAACCCGAGACCTCTGCATAGCAGTCATGTTATATAACCACTACGCCACAAAGGTCATCGTATTCCTACTCTATCACCACACCTAAAAATAGAGAAGTATTAACCAACAACCTACATAACATAACTTAATCATAACTTAACAAACTAAGTTCTAGCTAATTATTACTTACAACTTAGTACACAATAAGTTAGATATACATCAGTGAGAGTATGTGAGAAAGATTTATAATCTGTTATTGACATACATAGCATAGACAATAAGCATACAAGACAATAGACATAGATATTTTATAATTATAGACTTGTATCAGGTTAAATAACGTCTTTGGATTTCTGGAAATAGAGTTAGTACGTTGTTTTTAAAGACTCGACAATATGACGGTATCGGACTTGACGGAAAGCGCGACCAGAAATGAAGGGAACGGATGGTAATCTATATCTATACTAATATTATAAAGAGGTAAAGTTTGTGTGTTTGTGACGTTGTAGGGGGTAATCTCTAGCGCTAATGTACCGATTTAAAAAAATGTGTTAAATAGTCCATTTATAGGGGAGTGTCATAGGTTATATAGTATCACGCTATGACTAATAAGAGTGGAGCAGTAATGAAATATGTTTAAAAAAGGGACGCGTTTTTTTCGATGACCAACGAAGTGGGCACGGGTCAGCTAGTTATTTTTAATATAATGAATAATATACAACGCTATCAAGTCCCGAAATAAGCAGAGCTTGTACTATGGGTACCTACTATACATCTGATAAAAATACCACCCCATCTCATCCCATGGCTGTCGTAAAAACCGACCAAGGTACTACTCCGTAAATATTATCTTTAGGAAATAAAAAGAAGGAAAACTTGAAATAAAACCCTATACCAATCCGTCTGGCTAGCGTAATATTACTCGTAGTAGGCCAAGTAACCCTCCGGCACGGGAGGAGGCCCATCCCTGCAGCGGGACATTAATGGGCTGTTATGATGAGACGGTTAAAAAAAAACTCAACTCTCTTGGCTAACGTGGTATACTAAAAAAATCATGGATAAATGCCCATCTCTTCAGTGGGTCAGTTAACCGATTCCTTGTGAATTTGATACATTCGCAGCTGTTAGGCATCTTGTTAAAGGTAATACAATAAGGAATTTAGTTCAAAGGTAGTTGTATTGTTTTCCACTTTCACCTATCATCTATCATACGCCATAGTTGTTCATACGTGTCCCAGATAACCTAACTACGTACATTTATCTAGGTAGACTAGATCTAATGTGGCCTAGACTTTTCTATTAACTACCTAGGATGCTAAATTAACATAATGTATGCGACCTCGGTGGCGCGCCGGTAGAGCCAGCGGCTGCCGCGCATGAGGTTGTGGGTTCGATCCCCACGCAGGACAATAATTTGTGAGATCCACAAATTATTGTCCTGAGTCTGGGTGTTCTATGTGTCCGTTAATTGATGTTTGTAAAAGTCCCCGCGACACAGGGCATGATCCCTAGTGCGGGAGTTGTCTTTTTTAAAAAAAAAAAAAAAAAAAAAAAAAGACTGCCGTGAATCAGGTCGCGGGTTCGAAATCCAAGATAATTATTTAGTTGATCAACAAATTGTTGTTCTGACCCCCGGTTTCTGAATGACTGATCAAGTCAAAATCAACTAATCAAGTGTCAAAACTGTCATTTTAGTTCCTGAAAATGATAGTTTTGACACTTGATTAGTTGATTTTGACTTGATCAGTCATTCAGAAACCGGGGGTCAGTCTGTTTAATTGATGTATTGTAAAGCTTCTACGACATAGGGTATGATACTTGTTTCGGTAGTTGTCTTTAAAAATAAAAAATAAATAAAATAAAATGTCATCCCTACATAATATCTAAAAACTGTAACCATAATGTCATAGAGTATTATTAAACATAACGAACATCTAAGACACCATAGAGATTACGATCGTGAGATATTTTTTTAAATTACAGTATTAAAAACAAATCTTATTTATGATACTATCGTTTCTCGTCACCAAAGTGTCTCTCACGTTATTATGAAAGAAAGAATTTTCATGGGAAAATGTCTTGAGTTATTTTATGGTTTATAGGATTTTATATTTATCGTTTTAATATATTGTATTGTACTTAAGCTCACAGTTAGTTGTAAACTCGGATTAATTAATTATAAGTCTGATTAAGTAACGGCGCGGCGTCGGTGAGGTATTGTGTTTGCGTTAAGTTTACGTTCATCACCATAACAGCCCACTAATGTCCCACTGCAGGGACGGGTCCCCTCCCATGAAGGAGGGATAATTGTAGGGGGACAATACCTATGTCCCTGCAGTAGGATATTAATGGGCTGTTATGAATAACCAATTGTTCTACTTGGTATTCGAACCCGCGTCCTTTTGCAAAAACACATGTTTGCCTGTAAACTGCTTTAAAGTCTCTTTTTCAGGCTAGCCTTTATTGGTGGTTTAGGAAAGGAGTATTTTAAGCGAAACCCTAGATTTTCGTTTAAGTAAGGTGGCAAGATAAGCAATAAAAAGTAGTTAAATATCTTTATGCATTTTTTAAAGACTACAGTACAAACTCTACTTAGTTTGGAACTAGAGGGCGTTTAGTGTAAAAAAAGTAGATTCAAAATAACATTGGAGATAAATAAATGAATATATGTCACACATTCACACAACGCCATCTAGTCCCAAACTAAGTGGAGCTTGTACTATGGGTACTAGACAACGGATAAACATACTAAAATACTTTTTTTTGTAAATACATAGGTACAGTATGAGGACATTGATAATATGATTGGTTTTTAAAGAAAGACAGACAACAATGAGGAAGCGAGAGAGTGAGATTATAATTTATTGATGATTTTGAAATTGTATATTATGACGTTAACAATAAGTGCTATATTTTGTTGCACTGCAATGACTTTTTATCGAAGTGCAATGTTTCCGTCACCAGTGTCACTTAGTAAGACATGATGAAACACACAATGTCAAATAGAAGTAAGTAGGGATTCTATCTTTTATAATTTCAACCTTATACCGAACGCCATATGATACATTTTAATGTGATAATTTTCAAAACTTATGCTAAAATTATTCAGCTATTTTCAGTAATCGGATGTACTTTTCTTACTCATTGATTTGCTGTCTTTCTTTAAAAGCCAATCACATTATCAATGTCCCCATACTGTACATATTATACATGGAAAACACTGTGCAAATTACAATCATGTTCATGCACACAAAAATTTGCATTGAGCGGGAATCGAACCCGAGACCTCTGCGTAGCAGTCATGTTATATAACCACTATGCCACAGAGGTCGTCAAGAGATAAATCTGTGTATGTCCGTTTCTTGTAATATACGGCTCGGTGACCGCTTTCCTTAACCTAGAGGTCACCTATGTATGCCTCTATGTTACAAGGTAAAAGTAAGAGGTATAGGGGTGCCTCTGGGGTAGATTTAAAAAAAAAATATTTTCCTGGGACAGGATTTCTACTGTAAATAAATTATTTATGTTACTAATAGTAAGAAGTAATGATTTTACAGACTTTTTAACATTATTTTATATGTATGTATGTATTTACAAAAAAAACACCTCACACATTCACACAACGCCATCTAGTCCCAAACTAAGTAAAGCTTGTACTAAGGGTTCTAGACAACGGATAAACATCCTTAAATACTTTTTTTTCTGTAAATACATACATATTATACATAGAAAACACCCAGACCAATGCAAACAATCATGTTCATGCACATAAAGATTTGCATTGAGCGGGAATCGAACCCGAGACCTCTGCGTAGCAGTCATGTTATGTAACCACTACGCCACCGAGGTCGTCAATAAATAAAAAAGGTAGACTTTCTTCTTTATCGTTTGATTAGTGGCGAATATGGTTTATTTCTTTTCCTTTTTTTTTATGTAATATGAAATATCATTGACAACAAAACTCAAAGAGTCTTCATAACATAATATAAAACCGGCTAGGCAGCCTAGGCCTAGTAAACTCGTAGCCTACAAATGTATTACTAACACAACTTGTACCACCTGTTTGCTACCTATAATGGTAGTTCATGTAATTAGCTACAGTTCTTTGCACTAATAGTTACTATAATATAATATAGAAAAACTAGGTTTTGCCCGCGACTTTACTAGCGTTAAATTCGGGGTAGTACTGTTCCTCTTTCTCTTTCCTGGAGAAAAAAATTTTCAAATTGGTCTAGCCGTTTTCGAGAAAACAGGTAACAAATAAAAAAAAAATACAACCGAATTGAGAACCTCCTCCGTTTTTTGAAGTCGGTTGAAAAATAAAGTAGCCTATGTTACTCTCCATCCCTTCAACTATCTCCACTTAAAAAATCACGTCAATTCGTCGCTCCGTTTTGGCGTGAAAGAAAGACAAACGGACACTTTCCCATTAATAATATGTATTAGTATGAATATGGTTATTGCTGTCTGGGTTATGTGATACAACAGGTTGTGTTCCAGGGATGGCAGCGCCCTTATAGGGGTTCGAATTCGCTGACCAGCACCAACATAGACAGCTTAAGTAAGGCGTGTCTTCTTGGTGTCCCGATCCCCTGAGATTTTAAATGCAAGCCCATTAATGTCCCACTGCAAGGACGGGCCTTTTCCCGTGACGGAGGGATACTTTGCCTACTAATACCACGCTGGCCAGACGGATTGGTATAGGGTTTATTTTCAAGTTTACCTTCTTTTTTTTTCGTAAAGATAATATTCACGGATAGTCTCTTAGTCGGTTTTTCCGACACCCATGGGATGAGATAGGATGGTAACGTATTGTATTCTTACACCGTCGCCACAAGTAACAACGAAACATAAATATTAGTGTCAAAGAATGCATAAAACATTTTTTAACTTTTTTTCAGAATTGTTTTATTTGCGCTCGCGTTTTGTAAAGGTAATGCACGCAATAATAACAAACAGGGTACCTATTTATAAGACTGTACTTAACTCGATAAAAAAGGGCGTTCAGGTGTTAACGGTATTCGAATAGTAAAGGGTGACAAAAATAAAAATATCGATAAAACTATCGATGCAATTAAAGATTTTTTTTACGGTTACCGTGGTATTTCACCAATATTGTAATTAATAAATACATATTTTTAACAATAATTCAAGTCATGGAATTCCTCAAAGTTATGCCTGATTTTATTCAGTACCTTTTAAATAAATATTCCTCACACTTTCACACTACGCCATTTAGTCCCAAACTAAGCAGAGCTTGTACTATGGGTACTAGACAACGGATAACATACTTAAATATATATTTTTTTAAATACATACATATTATACATAGAAAACACCCAGACCAATGCAAACAATCATGTTCATGCACACAAAGATTTGCATTGCTCGGGAATCGAACCTCGAGACCTCTGCATAGCAGTCATGTTATATAACCACTACGTTACAGAGGTCGAGAAATAAATAGGAATAATATAATCTATATCTATACTAATATTTTAATATGTATTATAAAAAGGTAATGTTTGTGAGTTTGTGACGTTGTAGGGGGTAATCTCTGGATCTCTCATCAATGAACCGATTTTAAAAATTCTTTCTGTGTTGAATAGTCCATTTATCGGGGAGTGTCATAGGCTATATAGTATCACGCTGTGACTAAGTGGTGAGGCGGATGGCCCTCAACCAAAACGTCGTGCCTCGATTGGCGGCCAGAGATGAGAGTAATCTCTCTCTCTCGGAAAATGTTTACAATACAAATAAATTATAATGGCCACACTTGGAAGTTTTAATTATTTCAAAATAATGTCACGTCGATATAATTCACTCATCGATATATCCAAGTCACAACACTATTCAATCGCTTTAATCTTTCGCAACACTACGGAGCGTACCTATTTTTATTTTTTTAATACCATAAAGAATGGTAAATAGCTTTTTATATGTAAATTAAACTGCTGCACATCGAATAATTAATTATACCTCATTTTAAATTGAAAAATAATAATTTTGCGGGATTTTACGTAAAACGTACAATGCCTCCTCTTTGATGAAGGCCCTCCCCGTCCTTGCAGTGGGATATATTAGGCTGTTAACCCTTTCACAGTGCCGCCAACAGACACAATAGTAAAACAATGCACGTGTACCATATATGGCACACTGCACTGGGAACGTGTTAAGAAGAATATACTGACTTCATAATGTAAACACAAAACATGGCAAAGTGGTTAAAGTAGGTACCTACATATCTGCTTCAGTTCGATGCCTGTTCAATACAAATCCTTGTGTGAACGAATGATTGTCTGTATTAGTCTGAATGTTTTCTATGGATAATATACATAAAAAAATATTTAAGTATGTTTATCCATTGTTTTCCGTGTGGTGACGGAGTAAGAATACAATGTCACCACCCCGTCTCATCCCATGGGTGTCGTAAAAACCGACTAATTAAAGGGATTATATCCGTGAATATAATCTTTACGAAATAAAAAGAAGGAAAACTTGAAATTAAACCCTATAACAATCCGTCTGGCTAGCGTGGTATTAGTAGGCTAACTATCCCTCCGTCATGGAAGGAGGGCCTCCTTCCATGACGGACGTCCCTGCAGTGGGACATTGATGGGCTTTTATGATGATTCGTTGTTAAGTATCTACCCACACTACAAACTCTATGACACTCATCCAGACTCAGGATAACCTTCTCTAGATTACACAAAAAATTACCCTGCTCGAGAATCGAACCTGCGACTTCTTGCACGACAGCCGCTTTCACAACCGCCGGGCCATAGCAGTAATACTATAAAAAACTCCACCATAAAACAATTAATCATTCCATATTTCTAACCCATATCTTGAACAGCTTACAAGTTTTGTATAAATAGATTGTCCCATAATAATTGCACTTAAGTTATTTTTATATAACTTAACCCTTTACTTGAAAAACTAGTTCTTTTATAGAAAGAAATGTATATTTCTTGCACGAATGTAAAGTTTGTGTCGCACTGTTGGCGAGCTAGCGAGTTAAAGATACTATACACTATGCAGAGTGTACATAAGAATAGACCATATACTTTAACACAAAGCAGGGCATAAAATTAATATGAATGAACAAAAATATCATCGAAAAATAGCCAGCTGTTTAGTACATAATACTATTATAAACGGGTCTTACTCGCAGTATATACTATAGCCTAGATACCTAGGTTTTTCTCCGACGTTGACCAGTATCTAGGCTATAGTATATACCGCGAGTAAGACCCGTTTATAATAGTATTATGTATACAAATCGCGATAGTTTAAAAGCTGTTTAGTAGTTATTATTATGATTGTTTGAATTTTTCCTTTTTTTTTGTCCCAAAACCTATTGCAACGAAAAAGCTAAATCCACACCAAAATTTATTTAAACCTTCATGTGAATTCTCGTACATTAAAATCGTTAAAAATTCGGTTCAATTAACTTTTAGTTGTCAAATTGTCGCACAATAGGTAAAACAATTTGACAACTAAAAGTTAACTTAACCGAATTTTTGACAATTTTAAGGTACAAGCGTAACTGCGAGAAAATACTAGTAACATTCAAAGCATTCCTTCGTAAGACACAATACAGACCTGTTTTAGTTACAAAAGAATTTCGAACGAGTATTTTTAATTATATCAATAATGAACCTGAATAGCCTGAATGACCAGTATTAAACAAGACCTGGGCAGGTAGCCTTGCATGAACGGGATCCTTGCCCTAATGTTATTCGTATTGACTACGGATTATAAAATATGTATCACCAAATAGAGGATGTATGTAACAAACAAAATTATCTTATTTACAAGATAGTGCTCGCACAAGAAATCTCGCACGTATATTTTTTATTTGTCTGTATTATATATCCGTTTACTTCAAGTGTATAAAAAACTCAGCGACACAGGGCTAGGTCCTTGTTGTCACAATGGATTTATTTGCAATAAGATAAATAAATAAAGTCCTGAAAGTCGTTTATTCTATTAACGAAAAAAAATACATTAAAAAATGGCAAGGTGGCAAAACTTGGAGGAGGCCTATGTCAAGCAGTGGATGTCAATTCGCTGATATGATGATTGCATAAAAAATAAAAGCTGTGGGATATTTTGAATATTTTGTCCGTGTAGTTTTAGAGTAAGAATAGCCTGCATGACCAGTATTAAACAAGACCTGTGCAGGTAGCCTTGCAGGAACGGAATCTTTGTCCTAGTGTTATTCGTATCGAAGATATTAATAAAAATATTATAAATAGCGTAGGTATGTAACTCCGTGTGGTGACGGAGTAAGAATACAATATGTCACCACCCCATCTCATCCCATGGGTGACGTAAAAACCGATTAAGGGACTATCCGTGAATATTACGTAATAAATCTTTACGAGAAATCTTTACGAAATAAAAAGAAGGAAAACTTGAAATTAAACACTATACCAATCCGTCTGGCCAGTGTGGTATTAGTAGGTCAAGTATCCCTCCGTTCCGAGAGGAGGTCCGTCCCTGCAGTGGGACATTAATGGGCTGTTATGATGACTAAGAGTTCTCAAGGGCGGCGGGTTTGGTTAGGGTGTAAGAAGGGGTCAAATTAAAATTTGTCTAATTTACAAATAAAAGCTTTGAATCTAAATAATCATTTGCACTTTATTTTTTAAGCCTGGCTAAACTTAGTGTCCGAAAATTTGATGTCTGTGAAAGACTGAAAGACCTAGCCACACAGGGCTGGGTCCCTATTGCCAAAATGTTTTTTTTTTTTCAGTAACATAAAATAAAACTCTAAAATTACTGTTTGTAATTTAAAAAAAACCGTGTGGTGATGGAGTAAGAATACAATATGTCACCACCCCATCTCGTCCCATGGGTGTCGTAAGAACCGACTAAGGGACTATTCGTGAATATTATCTTAACGTAATAAAAAAATGGAAAACCTGAAATTAAACCCTGACCAGCATGATATTAGTCACAAAACGGTCGTGCAACGACCACGTCGATTCAAATCCCGTGCAAGATATTATTTATTTGATCCACAAATTATAGTCTCGAGTTTGCCTGGACATTGTATTTGTCAATCTGATGTCTGCGAAAAAACAAAGAGCCCTATTCAGAGTGCAGGAATTGTCTTAAAAAAAAATCATCATTCCCCTGACTTTATCCCATTATTTTTTTTGAGGTCGGAACAACTTGACCTTTTCCACATGCTGCTAAAAGTTTTGACTATGTTTTACGGCCGGCCGACTGCCTGACGCCAACCCTCCTTGGGTATGCTGTTGCTGGTGATTTACTCCCCACCAGGAGGTTGACCCGAGGGTATGCACCGGGTCGTGGTATCTCTTATTCACCTCTTACGACACCCGCGGTAGGATATGGGGTAGTCCTATACGAACCAAGAACCGCACGGAAAAAAAAATTAAAAATAAAAGTCCCGAATATTCCCGGCCAGTTGACATCCCTAATATAAATACCTTAAACTGTCTATAAATAAATAATATAACTACTTTACCAAAGTATACGCGGAGTTAATTTATTCGTCTGAATATGGTCAGATTTACGGCTGGACTCGGCACATAACTCAGCACAGTCCTTATCGGACGATACCGGGGTCAAACGGTAGGTTAGCGTGTGGGTTAAGACATAAGAGGTAGCGATTTTATACACTACTTAACCCAATGACAATTGGTACAGCCAGCATGGTATTTAGAAGCCAAAGTTAAGTCTCCGGAAGAGACCGGTTTCAACTCGTCGTTAGTTACTTCATTCAACAATATTCATCCATCCTCACAATTCAACAATAATAATATTTCTCACTCATTCACACCACCAACCACCCTATGGATGAGAGAGGCACAGGACCGCACAAGGTAGCAATCGCAAGAGGAGGCCTAAGTTTAAAGTTTGTCTTAAGTTTTAAACTGTCAACTTTTTAAATAATGTCGTGCCCGACAGGGTATAAAATGTCGCCTTACAATATTGTTGTGCCCGACAGGGTCCATACGGAACTTAATGTACTCTGTACCTATATTCAACACATGTACCTACCTATGGAATGCAATAAACAATTTGAGTTTGAGTTTATGTCCAGCAGTGGACGTCGATTTAATACTCAATACTCAATATATTTATTGCATTCCACAATGTATACTTAGGTGGTAACTTAAAAAATAATATTAGATCATTAAGGACCCTGTCGGGCATAGCAATACGAGAGGGGAAGGGACCTAACCCAATATAGAAATATAATCTTATTTATTATTTATTTTATTAATTATAAAATAAATTAAACTAAAGTAAGTATATTATTAATAAATTATCATTAATATTATAAATAAATTAAAATTAAAGTAAGAATATTATTATTATATATTATACTTATTATTTGCTGATTTGATGATGATTCATAGCACGCCATCAAGTTTCTGTAGAATTGGATGGCGTTGTAGGGATGCTTTTAATAATATAATTAGTCAGTAGCGTATTCATTATTCTTTCACTGCTTGGGCCTGTCTATTCCCTGTATAAGGCTTTCTGAATTTTAATGAAAACGAAAAATAAAGTTATCAGCTTTATTTTTAGTTTTCATTTTTAGTTTGGACCATTATTGGTCATATCTTATGGGGCATTATTTTGATATCTTACGGCAGTCACATTTTATATTTTTACTCAACAACAATAAAGCGTGATTTACTTCAAAACCCGCTTACGCCTATGACTTAGACCAAGCAACACGGAAACAATGAGCATAGCAAAAGCTCGGCGACCGAATAATTGCAATTTTAAATGTGTTTCTGCGTACTTTAAGCTTTTAGCCAAGTGTTTATAGTTATTTCTTACGTGGGCCGATCGTATAGTTTTTTTAATGGGCCGAATCGACCGGGATATTATCGCGGTAATAGTTAATAAGGACATTTTAACACTTGCTTAAATAGCTAGTGAAATTACAAGGCTATGGAGCATACCTGCCGTCTTTATGCAATAAAATAAAAGTATTTCTCCAATCCGTCTCATCCCATGGGTGTAGTAAAAACCGACTAAGGGACTATCCGTGAATATTATCTTTACGAAATAAAATGAAATAAACTTGAAATTAAACCCTATACCCATCCGTCTGGCCAGCGTGGTATTAGTAGACCAAGTATCCCTCCGTCACGGGAGGAGTCTCGTCCCTGCAGTGGGACATTAATGGGCGGTTGTGATAGTATGGGATCTAGCCATCTCTTGCATCACCACACAAATTACATTATTAACTTATTGCTTAAAATCATAATCATCATATCAGCCAATGGACCTCCTCTGCTGGACATAGGCCTCCTCCAAAAGTTTCCACCCTGCGCGGTCTTGTGCCTCCCTCATCAATTAGTTTCCCGCCGTCCTAACCAGGTCGTATCGGTCCACCGTGTGAGGAGTCTCCCCATTGCTTACAATATTAAAATGATATTCAAATTAATTGCCTTTACGTGGCTCACTAGCGCCGCCCATAGAAAAAAATCATAATTCGCAAATAGGAACATTATTGCAAAATGTTGGTAACGAAAGCTTAAGAAAAGGCAATAAAGTATTTGTATAACACACTCTTAACACTTTAAATGTTTTTCAATTAAATAAATATTGCATTATAAACAAAACGTTATTTTTCGAATGCGAAATTTTAATACTTAATTGAAAAAAATTAAAGTGTTGAGAGTGTGTTATACCAATACTTTATTGTCTTTTCTCAAGACTTCGTTCCCAACAACATTTTGATCCTATTTCCTATTTTTATTTGAATTTTGATTCTTTATCTATTGGCGGCGCTAGTGAGCCCTATAAACGCTCTTAAAACTAACAATATGAAACTCTTCTAACCACATTAGCAATGGCCACATCACGACAGCGTATATTATGTTTCGCAGACGAGGCATACGTTTGAAGTATCCGGTCACAGTTGACAGTACGTGACAAAACTGACAAATGACATTCGTGAAGTTATGTAATGTTTGTTTGATGTTACCGCTTTCGACTGGATGCTATTTTAACTATATCAAAACAATATGTAGTTAAACGACCTCTAGGCGTAGGGGTTATATAACATGATTCCTACGCAGAGGTCTCGGGTTCGGTTCCCGCTCAATGCAAATCTTTTTGTGCATGAACATGATTGTTTGCATTGGTCTGAGTGTTTCTATGTATACTATGTATGTATTTACAAAAAAATGTATATAAGTATGCTTATCCGTTGTCTAGTATCCATAGTACAGGCTCTGCTTAGTTTAGGACTAGATGGTGTTATGTGAAAGTGTGTGGAATATTTATTTATTTATTATAAGTAATCTCTCTTCTGTTCATTGTGTACCAATATATTTTAGCAAATAGCGCAATGTAAAAACCATGCATGTCTGTAATCTATATGAGCTATGTAATTTTATGTTACATTTTTTGGGTTAGTAGCTTTGGTCCCCAGCTGCATTATCACCGAAAAAAAAATAAACCTAGTAATGTACAAACTTCTATTTAATTAACCTAAAACTTCTTTTTTTTGTCAATTATACTGTTGGTGTGCTAAATAAATAAATAAATTTCTAAAACAGGCAGCTGTGCTTCAAAATTACGTCATCACACGAGAAATATTTAAAAGTAGCTGTAAAACGTGACTTTGTCCGCGATTAAATTTGAAATCGAATAAAAAAAAACTTGTATAATTCATACAAAGTTTATTCATCATCATCATATCAGCCAATCGACGTCAACTGCTGTACATATATGCGTGATTCGATCACGCAGGGAAACTCCCAACATACTCGTAGCTCTCTCCATTGCCCTCTAAATGATCATGATTATTCTGAGTAGGCCCACAGGTCAGGCTACAACATAGCTCTCTCTATTGCCCTCTGAGTGACCATGAACCTTCTAAGTAGGTCCATAGATCAGGCTACAACATGGCTCTCTCCATTGGCTTCTGAAAGACCATAAGCCTTCTGAGTAGGCCCATAGGTAAAGCTACAACATAGCTCTCTCCATTGCCCTCTGAGACACCATGAGCCTTCTGAGTAGGTCCATGGGTCAGGCTACAACATAGGTCTCTCCATTGCCCTCTGAGTGATCATGAGCCATGGCCCTTAGGGCCCCTAAATTTGAAAAACATTTTTTTGTCCTAGCTTGATGTTATATAGCCTATAGCCTTCCTCGATCAATGGTCTATCCAAAACTGAAAACTAAATTCAATTCGAAGAAGTAGTGCCTGAGATTAGCGCGTTCAAACAAACAAACTCTTCAGCTTTATATAATAGTATAGATTAAATCACTTTTATTATTTACTATAGCAAAAAAGTTAAAGGTAAAGATAAAATAAAGGTTGGTTCACACGCGAGCGTTCAGCCGGACGGAACGGACGTCGAACTATAGTACCACGGTGAGCTTTTGTGGGGTGACCTTTATTAATGTATTTTATAGGACATTCTTTGTTTTATTTCTTTTTAGATTTTGATCTAACTACTGTTAGATTGTTCGTGTAGTGACGGAGTAAGAATACAATATGTCACCACCCCATCTCATCCCATGGGTGTCGTAAAAACCCACTAAGTGACTAACCGTAAATATTATCTTTACGAAGTTAAAAAAAAGGAAAACTTGAAATTAAACCCTATACCAATCCGTCTGGGCAGCTTGGTATTAGTAGGCCAAGTAACATACGTTGCTTAACCGAACTTATGTAACAGTCATCATCATCATAACAGCCCATTAATGTCCCACTGCAGGGACGGGCCTCCTCCCGTGGCGGAGGGATACTTGGCCTACTAATACCACGCTGGCCAGACGGATTGCTATAGGGTTAAATTTTAATATTTCCTTCTTTTTATTACGTAAAAATAATATTCGCGAATAGTCCCTTATTAGTTAGTAGTAGATTCAAACCCGCGACCCTGCTGCATACGACCACTTTACCATCGCGTCAGCTCTTGAATGAAACAAATAAATCTCTAGTTTGATATCTGACACGCGACCAATAGCGCAGTGGTTGCCATTAAGATCTTTATCGGACGTTCCCTGGTTCCTTCGCAAATACCTTTAATACCTTGAGATAGAAAGTGTTAATTTTATTTTAGACATACAGGAATGTTTGTGGTGACAATGAAAGACGAGTTAAATAAATTAAATGATATTTCTTCTCACATACAAACAACGGCGGAACTTGTATTATGTATGTAACTACATTTTATTATAATAAACATATTTTTTTGTAAAGTAAATAATATTAGAATTTTTTTAATAAAATATTTTTATTGGTGTTTTCTAATATTTCAATTCTCACAAAGATTTGCATTAAGCGGGAATTAAACCTAACAACTCTGCGTACATGTTTGATTAGGTCGATATTTTCTACTTCTCCGGCAATTGAAGACAAAAAAAAGACATAAGTAATCAATAATTCCTCTCATCCAAAGGCGTAAAAATCTGTATTAAAAGGAAAAGAGCTTTGTTTTGGAATTTTAGACTTAACCCTACTACCGAAAATAAATCAAAGTACATAAAATATAGTAAGCTGTTTAGAAAGATTGTACTATTGACTAAACGTGCGCAAAATAATTACAAAATTAAGACTTCACTTAACAAATGTAAAACGGCATGGCAAATAATTAATAAATCGAGACTAACTTTACCTAACCAGTCTATTACCCGCATAGAGACTGAGAACGGAAACTACATAAGTGATCCTAACGATATAGTTAACGCGTTTAATAGCTATTTTATTGATAAAATAAAACCTATTCCATATGCTGGAAGAAATACAACCGCTTTAATCAATAAATCATCTAGCTCTTTGTTTTTAGCACCAAGTACACCCTTACAAATAATTAAAAAATTAAAAAACACGAATAGTGTCGGGTATGACGAAATTAATTGCAAAGTTGTTAAAGCGGTAAGTAATGAAATATGTCACCATTTAAGTCACATTATAAATCTTTGCATCTCGTCAGGAGTTTTCCCAAATGATTTGAAAGTTACTATTATAAAACCCTTATTTAAAAAAGATAATAGACAGCTTATGAACAATTATAGACCAATTGCATTGCTATCAATATTTTCAAAAATTTTTGAAAAATACCTGTATGGTGAAATAAATACATACTTCGAAAGTAAGAATTTATTTTGTAAAGAACAAAAAGGTTTTCGTCAAAACAAAACAATAAACATGGCCATTTATGAATTTATTGAAAATGTCATTACTCATGTAGATACAAAAACACCCATTTGCTCAATCTACTGCGACATGATGCAGGCTTTTGATTATGTAGACCATGAAATATTAGTTAATAAACTTGAAGCATACGGAATAAGAGGGAATGTTTTAAATTTGCTAAAATCTTACCTAAAGGACAGACACCAGATGACTCAGGTAGCTAGAGTTGAGGTATCAACAAAAACAGAAAAAAATATATAGATCTACATTGCGCCATGTTTCTTGTGGTGTTCCCCAGGGAAGTGTGCTGGGTCCTCTTTTGTTTATCATATATATTAATGACTTGCCAAATGCTATCAATCAACCTATGACATTATTTGCCGATGACAGTACCTTAACCGTGTCGTGCCGGAATGTTGATCAATATAATAATGATATAAACAACACATTTTCATCTGTAATTACATGGTTTGACAATAATAACCTAAAAATAAGTTTAAACAAAACTAACATAATGCATTTTCACCAACGCAAAGAAAATCTAAAAAATATAAATCTTGTATATAGCAACCAAACTATAAGCGAGGTCACTTCTGCACGTTTTCTTGGTCTAATTATTGATGATAAATTAAATTGGAAGGAACATATTGACGCACTATGCAAAAAAGTAAGTAGTCTATGTTATGCATTATACAAGCTTGCTTCCACTGTAAATATTGATGCATTACTGTCTGCATATTATGGTCTTGTCGAATCTGTTTTAAGATATGGCATAATTTTTTGGGGAAACTCCACAAACAAACAGCTAGTTTTTAAATCACAAAAGCGATGTATAAGAGCTATGTTTAATATAAATATTCCAGACAGCTGTGAGCCGTATTTTGTTGAGAACAAAATTCTGACGCTGCCGTCGTTATATATATTGGAAACAGTTTTATTTGTAAGAAACAACCCTCACTTGTTCGCTCGATTAGCAGATAATGGTAGGAGTAATCGACGCGACAATTATAGAATGTGCGTTCACCCTTCCAAAACAGCTTTGCTACATAAAAGTATTGTTTGCAGAGCTCCACTCATTTATAATAGGATTCCCAATGAGATTAAGTCGTTGCCTCTTGAGTCTTTTAGAAAAAGAATTAAAAACATTCTTATTAACAAATGTTACTATAGTGTTGATGATTTTTTAAAAGTTATGAACATAATTTAATATTTCTATTTTATTCAATACATCTTTTGACGTTTTTTTTAACATTTTAATTTTTATTTGTATATAGCAATTTATCAAATTATAGCAATACATAATATCATTCAAATTATAGCAATTTATGTTAATTTTAACTGTATTATTAATTGTGTATTTCTTATTCACATTTTTATTTACAAACTATTTTTAATTTATTTTAATGATTGGTGATGTTTTTTTATTTTTTATTCTACAATTTGATTTATTGATTGATAATGTTATTTTAATTTAATTTGATTTTTATTATGTACATTGACTTGAAATTTTATGTTTGTACGCCGATATTGGCAAAACACGGAGACACTTTTAATTTTTTGTAACATGCTTATATAACCTGCGTTTGACGAATAAAGATTATTTGTATTTGTATTTGTACATAGGTACACTAATTTTTTTTGGATGGTTTTAGTTGGCCAAGTTACTTATCCTGTCCTTGCAATGGGACATATCCTTTCCTCTACCAACATGAAATCCTGTAGAAATACATATATCATAGTCACCCTACTTAATATTAAGTATGTAGTGTCTAGACTCTCTAGACTTAGCGCTAGTTCAGACACGGCGGGAACCGCGCGATTTCAGAATCGCATGGAAATCGCGCGGTTCTTATTTGTATGAGTTATAAAGTAATCGTTCAGACATAACCGCGCGGTTAATCAAGCCGCGCGGTTACCGCAACCTAACCGCTAGAAAATAGAATCGCGCTGCTCCCGCGCGTTTCTATTACTATGGAGTCTTTACTTTGCGTTCAGTTGCGTTGCGGATACCGCGCGGTGAGCACGTCACTGCTCGTGAGTTCGCCATGGATTGTTTCGACACTAAACTATTTATTGATGGGATGCACCGAATACCGCCTTTTTCTTTTCTTTTTTTTAAGGAGCAACCACAGTAAACACATTTCTTCGTCGACCTCCATTTTGAAACTGACGCTAAACCGCACGAAATCGCATACTAACCGCGCGTGTCTGAATAGCATCACAATTTTGCGGTTTCAAACCGCGCGATTCGTAAACGCACGATTCCCGCATGTCTGAACGCAGGCTTAAAGTATTTACTATTTGATATTCATTTCGCTTCTGGCTATCATTGGTAATCAGTAAGTATTTGTAATTTAAATGGGCCATTGCTAGGACGGACCTCCTCCAGTAATACTAGTACATATGATCTTATAATAATTAATTGAATTTTAGTTTAAATAAATAAATAAAAAAAAATACGTCGGAGTCCTTCCAAACCATTAAAGAAACAGGCTAAGCGTGGTGTGTGAACAACATACCTACACAGGCGGGCGCCCCAAACCCTAGGTCAAGAATTATGACTATCATTGTCCGTCTACGGACTCTCATCACAACAGCCCATTATAATGTCCCATTGCAGGGACGGGCCTCCTCCCGTGACGGAGAGATACTTGGTCTACTAATACCACGCTGGCTAGACGGCTTGGTATAGGGTTTAATTTCAAGTTTTCCTTCTTTTTACTTCGTAAAGATAATATTGACACCAATTTTACTGAGAGGGAATCGAACCCATGACATCTGCGTAATAGTTACTAACCACTAAGCCAAAGAAATCTCTAAATAAAGTACAAAACATAATTATAATACTCTCTATAAGGTCGTTAAACTTAAGTTAAAATATAAATTGTTCAAAACAAAATAACTTTGCTTCCATTAAGTTAGAAGGAGGTGATTCCTGAACCGTGGAGACGCTTCCTATTTACGTTTTAACTACTTTGCTTTTAATAATATTACTTCCTTTATCTTTAAGATGTTTTGTTTGCTAATTAATTACTTTTTATAATTAATTATTAGTAGAATATTTTTTAGCAGCTAACTACTCTCCGCGTGCACGCCGCGATCTCGCCTCGCCGTGAAATCGCAGAAAAATCGCCTGACAGATCGCTAGTGTGAACAGGCTCTTATTGACCGTTGTGTGTTTTGTGACTGTTTGAGTGATCCACAAAATGATTGCCTTAGGTCTAGATGTTTCTGTTCCCAATAATTAAATTTTTGTAAAGGTAAAGAAGAAGAGTTACCTTTATTAAATAAATATAAAATACTAGCTGACCCGTGCCCACTTCGTGCAGCGGCGAAAAAAACGCGTCCCTTTTTTAAACTGCTCCACTCCCATTAGTCATAGCGTGATACTACTTTATAATATTAGCATAGATTAATCTTTTTTTTCTTGATTGTTCCAGGATCAGAATCCCACATAGAGTGCACACCAGAAGTTATGAAAGTGGTTGTACCAATGGATGGTGACAGGCAAATATCATACCTTGACCAACTTAAGGGTAAGTATCTACTTACAATAAGTACCTAATACTAAAATTATTAACGCGAAATCTGTATGTTTAGACTACATTTTATTTTGATAAATTATCGTGTAAAAAATTGTTTTTTTTTTTGGTACAGACATAAAACACACAAAAGAGAAAAAACACAAATAATACATGACAAATAACTAACATAATATATATTACTCAGTATAGCACACACAGAAATCTTTTTTCAGATATCTGTGATAGCACATAATATGTGTAGAACCATATTTTCACATAAACTTTTTATTTAGAGAAAGCTTACTTTTGTATTGTCTGGCGGCCATGTTCTTTATTGTTGCACTGTTTAGAAACCGCGGGAAGTATTCTAGGTAAATAAAATTACATGCTTTCAAAGCCTGGTCTCTATTTTATTAGACGATATTTTTTTTATAAAAAACATGGTAAAATACTATGTCCAACTTGATCATTATAACAGCCCATTAATGTCCCACTGCTGGGACGGGCCTCCTCCCGTGACGGAGGGATACTTGGCCTACTAATACCACGCTGGCCAGACGGATTAGTATAGGATTTAATTTCAAGATTTCCTTCTTTTTATTTTGTAAAGATAATATTGACGGATAGTCCCTTAGTCGATTTTTACGACACCCATGGGATGAGATGGGGTAGTGACATATTGTATTCTTACTCCGTCACCACACGGATATCAAGACCTTTGGTTGGCAGCTATAAATAACATACAATATGTCACCCCACCCCATCTCATCCCATGGGTGTCGTAAAAACAGACTAAGAGAATAACCGTAACTACTATCTTTACGAAATAAAAAGAAGGAAAACTTGAAATTAAACCCTATACCAATCCGTCTGGCCAGCGTGGTATTAGTAGGCCAACTAACCCTCCTTCACGGGAGGAGGCCCGTCCCTGCAGTGGGACATTAATGGGCTGTTATGATGATGATGATAAAAGGTCTCGAGTCTCGGATTCGATTAATGCTTAATGCAATTTTTTGTGTACCTGACCATAAATATTTGCTTTGGTTTTTATGTATTAAGTCTATGTATATTTTTACCAACAAAAAAAAATTACGTACTTTATTTTGTCAGTATACCTACTTAGATTATTTTTTGTTAGTTTTGTCTAATACCCATAGTACAAGCTCTGCTTAGTTTGAACCCAGATCCCGTTGTGTATATTACTAAGAAATAATGATTAAATTATATAAAATAAATAAAAAATAAAATTATTCAATAAAATTTAACCTACTGTACAATTACGGCTCACTTATGGCTAATGTTATATATAGATTTCTAATGATAAACAAAAATAAAAAATCTTATACATATTATAACAATTAATTACATATATTCTTAAGCTATTATATTTTAAAATAAAATAAAAGAAATCTAAATAAATTGTAGTTCATCTACAATTTCTATTTCCCAATGTCCCCTTTCTAATCTAGTCGCATAAATCTAGTACTAGGACCACATGCGGACACCCATCACAGATTTATTTGCTGTCCCCCTCTACCCATAGACACGTCAATAACACTTGTGTTACAGATTGATTTATTTTTAAATTTATATGAATTATACATTTTTTAAATTTATTTGCTACTTGCTTTTGTCTATGATTTTGTCTGATTTTGTTGTTGGTAATCTCTACTCCGTGTGGTGACGGAGTAAGAATACAATATGTCACCACCCATCTCATCCCATGGGTGTCTTAAAAACCGACTAAGGGACTATTCGTGAATATTATCTTTACGTAATAAAAAGAAGGAAAACTTAAAATTAAGCCGTATACCAATCCGTCTGGCCAGCGTGGGATTAGTAAGCCAAGTATCTCTCCGTCACAGGAGGAGGCACGTCCCTGCAGTGGGACATTAATAGGCTGTTATGATGATGATTAAAAGAAACCGCTTGAAAATCCGTTTCGGTGTTTTAAAGATTGAAGCATATACAGGACGGACAGACAGTAAGAGCGACTTTGTTTTATACTATACTACCGGCTACGCTCGGGCACCTACTACAGAATGTCCTTTATCAACGTTTAAATACAGCTTTCATTAGAAATATCTAAATTTATATAGGTTTCTCTACTATATCATGCATGTGTTATACATATAAACCTTCCTCTTGAAACACTATATTTATTTAAAAATACCGCATCAAAATCCGTTGCGTAGTTTTAAACATATAAGCATACAAAGGGACTTAGGGACAAAGAAAGTGACTTTATTTTATACTAGCTGACCCGTGCCCACTTCGATGGGCGGCGAAAAAAACGCGTCACTTTTTTAAACATATTTCATTACTGCTCCACTCCTATTAGTCATACCGTGATACTATATAGCCTATGACACTTCCCGATAAATGAACTATTCAACACAGAAAGAATTTTTAAAATCGGTTCAGTAGATCCAGAGATTACCCCCTACAACGTCACAAACATACAAACACACAAAGTTTACCTCTTTATAATAATAGTATAGATATATAAGGAAAGTGGACGACTAAACCAAGTACACCTTTGAGGGGATAAATCTTGTATTATATCCCTAAACCAATTATATAAAGCGGGTATTAATCCAACATCTGTTTAGGGAATATTATTTAATTAGTACAAAACGTGATCGGATTATTCACTAGAGATATATTAATTGAAGATTTGTTACTATAATAAAGTGATATTTATTTGTACATGTGTACATTCACCGTGGGGTGACGGAGTAAGAATACAAAATATGTCACCACCCCATGGCATCCCACGGGTGTCGTTAAAACCGACTAAAGGACTATCCGTGAATATTATCTTTACGAAATAAAAAGAAGAAAAACTTGAAATTAAACCCTATACCAATCCGCCTGTCCACGGTGGTATTAGTAGCCAAGTATCCCTCCGTCATGGGAGGAGGCCCGTCCCCGCAGTGGGACATTAATGGGATGTTATGATGATCCGTTGTCTAGTACCCATAGTACAAGCTTTGCTTAGTTTGGGACTAGATGGCGTTGTGTGAATGTGTAAGGAATATTTATTTATTTATCTATATTTTCAGATTACAAACCATGTCAGCCAGAGCTGGATGGTAAGACAGCAATGTTCCTGTTAGATCTTCAAGATCACTCCAAATGTGGAGTGACCAGAGTACTGCATAAGTTAACGGTAAGTATACTAAATATATAAATTTATACGTGTGGTGAGGGAGTAAGAATACAATATGTCACCACCACATCTCATGCCATGGGTGTCGTAAAAACCGACTAAGGGATAGTCCCTTAGTCGGTTTTTACGACAATGTTATCTTTACGAAATAAAAAAAGGAAATTTAAAATTAAACCCTATACCAATCTGTCTGGCCCACTCCGGGTACAAATTGACAACATGTTAAAATGTATAAGGTATCAGATAGCACGAGTGTCAAAATGTACAGTGGGGGTAAGAAAATGTCCGTCAGTTTTCTTTTTCATTCATTTGTGAAGCCGAAAACTCTTAATACCTTTTGAAACTAAAGCATTGTATGGACAAAACACATAAAACTATACTCACACAGTATGATAATAAGGTTCAAATTCATTTTCACCTTTGGCTTACGTCTAGTTACATGTCAACAATTCAACATCAAACCTTTTTAATTAACTATTTAGTCTGTTCTGTTCTATTTTTTTATAATGGCTGCTAAGTTAATCGATAATTCTGCCAACAGGCCTGTTTAGTCATTACAAATTTTAATTTGCTGTGATATCCTCTGTTTCATTGTCAATGTCTATTACTTTTTGTTTATTACTGTTTAATTAATAATTTATTATGCCTATAGCCACAGAATATAAAACTTAACCATTAAATAAGTAATGTTAAATAATAATAAATATTACTTCCGATTTGCGAGCATTCACGAAGGACTAATTTTGTAGCCTAGGTAACCAATATTGTATTGTCATCCCTACTAGTGACAGCCGACCATTGACTGCAATATTATGTCATATTCAATCGGTAAAGCAGAGTATCGCTCATACTGCTTATGCACACGAAAATAGGCCTTAAGGTGGCGGACCTCTAAATACCATGACTGTACAATACATCATATGACAAAACAGCCTTTTGTCAGAATGTACTAATGCAACAATATTCAAACGACAATATGTATGTATGACCAAATGAGCAATGAACAAAATATACAGTTGCATAAATGTTCAATACTTATGATGTAAAGTTCACGCTATTGGTAATTTGTAACAAAGTCAAATTATTATTTAAAAAAAGAGTGGATTGAGTTTCTTGGCCACGTTCTTCTCAGAGTTCTACTATAGTCGTCTGCGAAAGTGGCATTAGTTTGGTAGACTTTTTCTTATAAAACAATTACTATTCATAAGTGTTACCATGACATATGGAGCTGAAACGTGTTCGCTGACTATGGGCCTTCTCAGAAGGCTTACCGTCACTCAGAGGGCAATGGAGAGAGCTATGTTGGGCATGCCCTGCGTGATCGTATCAGAAACGAGGAGATCCGCAGGAGAACTAAAGTGACCGACATAGACGTCTGTGAAGTTAGCACCCCATGTTTTAAAATTATATATTTTTATTAGAGTTCCTATTGCACCCCAAAGAGTTCTAGAGTTCTTGATAAAATTTAGAAATAGTTCTAGCGGATTAACATAAAAAACCTAATTTCAAAGTTTTGGGGTGCTAAGTTCACAAAATTGAATCAGATTTTTTGCGATAACTTTTTAATGGCTGCAGCAAACGAGTTACATGTTAAAGACTTTTTATAGAACTCTTGAGGGGCTACCAGGAACTCCAGTCAGAATAAAAAACTAAAAAAAAAAAAAAAAAACATATTTTCAAACGGCTACAGAGTCTTTATCTTTGGCCGCAGCTCAACCATCACTACAGACGATCGATAGAACTCCTCAAGGTGCCATCAGAACTCCGGTAAAACCATTAAAATTATGCAAAAAAAAATACCCTTAAGGAACTCAGTACATTTCACAAAATTTGCGTTTTCGAAAGGCTACAGTGTCTTTATCTTTGGCCGCAGCTCAACTATCACTACAGATGATCGATAGAACTCCTCGGGGTGCCATCAGAACTCCGGTAAAACCATTAAAATTATGCAAAAAAAAATACCCTTAAGGAACTCAGTACATTTCACAAAATTTGTGTTTTCAAAAGGCTACAGTGTCTTTATCTTTGGCCGCAGCTCAACTATCACAAAAGATGATCGATAGAACTCCTCGGAGTGCCATCAGAACTCCGGTAAAATCATTAAAATTATGCAAAAAAAAATACCCCTAAGGAACTCAGTACATTTTACAAAATTTGCGTTTTCGAAAGGCTACAATGTCTTTATCTTTGGCCGCAGCTCAACAATCACTACAGATGATCGATAGATCTCCTCGGGGTGCCATCAGAACTCCGGTAAAACCATTAAAATTATGCAAAAAAAAAATACCCTTAAGGAACTCAGTACATTTCACAAAATTTGTGTTTTCAAAAGGCTACAGTGTCTTTATCTTTGGCCGCAGCTCAACTATCACTACAGATGATCGATAGAACTCCTCGGGGTGCCATCAGAACTCCGGTAAAACCATTAAAATTATGCAAAAAAAAATACCCTTAAGGAACTCAGTACATTTCACAAAATTTGCGTTTTCAAAAGGCTACAGTGTCTTTATCTTTGGCCGCAGCTCAACTATCACTACAGATGATCGATAGAACTCCTCGGGGTGCCATCAGAACTCCGGTAAAACCATTAAAATTATGCAAAAAAAAAATACCCTTAAGGAACTCAGTACATTTCACAAAATTTGTGTTTTCAAAAGGCTACAGTGTCTTTATCTTTGGCCGCAGCTCAACTATCACTACAGATGATCGATAGAACTCCTCGGGGTGCCATCAGAACTCCGGTAAAACCATTAAAATTATGCAAAAAAAAAATACCCTTAAGGAACTCAGTACATTTCACAAAATTTGTGTTTTCAAAGGCTACAGTGTCTTTATCTTTGGCCGCAGCTCAACTGTCACTACAGATGATCGATAGAACTCCTCGGGGTGCCATCAGAACTCCGGTAAAACCATTAAAATTATGCAAAAAAAATACCCTTAAGGAACTCAGTACATTTCACAAAATTTGTGTTTTCAAAAGGCTACAGTGTCTTTATCTTTGGCCGCAGCTCAACTATCACAACAGATGATCGATAGAACTCCTCGGAGTGCCATCAGAACTCCGGTAAAATCATTAAAATTATGCAAAAAAAAATACCCCTAAGGAACTCAGTACATTTTACAAAATTTGCGTTTTCGAAAGGCTACAATGTCTTTATCTTTGGCCGCAGCTCAACAATCACTACAGATGATCGATAGATCTTCTCGGGGTGCCATCAGAACTCAGGTAAAACCATTAAAATTATGCAAAAAAAAAATACCCTTAAGGAACTCAGTACATTTCACAAAATTTGTGTTTTCAAAAGGCTACAGTGTCTTTATCTTTGGCCGCAGCTCAACTATCACTACAGATGATCGATAGAACTCCTCGGGGTGCCATCAGAACTCCGGTAAAACCATTAAAATTATGCAAAAAAAAATACCCTTAAGGAACTCATTACATTTCACAAAATTTGTGTTTTCAAAAGGCTACAGTGTCTTTATCTTTGGCCGCAGCTCAACTATCACAAAAGATGATCGATAGAACTCCTCGGAGTGCCATCAGAACTCCGGTAAAATCATTAAAATTATGCAAAAAAAAATACCCCTAAGGAACTCAGTACATTTTACAAAATTTGCGTTTTCGAAAGGCTACAATGTCTTTATCTTTGGCCGCAGCTCAACAATCACTACAGATGATCGATAGATCTTCTCGGGGTGCCATCAGAACTCAGGTAAAACCATTAAAATTATGCAAAAAAAAAATACCCTTAAGGAACTCAGTACATTTCACAAAATTTGTGTTTTCAAAAGGCTACAGTGTCTTTATCTTTGGCCGCAGCTCAACTATCACTACAGATGATCGATAGAACTCCTCGGGGTGCCATCAGAACTCCGGTAAAACCATTAAAATTATGCAAAAAAAATACCCTTAAGGAACTCAGTACATTTCACAAAATTTGTGTTTTCAAAAGGCTACAGTGTCTTTATCTTTGGCCGCAGCTCAACTATCACAACAGATGATCGATAGAACTCCTCGGAGTGCCATCAGAACTCCGGTAAAATCATTAAAATTATGCAAAAAAAAATACCCCTAAGGAACTCAGTACATTTTACAAAATTTGCGTTTTCGAAAGGCTACAATGTCTTTATCTTTGGCCGCAGCTCAACAATCACTACAGATGATCGATAGATCTTCTCGGGGTGCCATCAGAACTCAGGTAAAACCATTAAAATTATGCAAAAAAAAAATACCCTTATGGAACTCAGTACATTTCACAAAATTTGTGTTTTCAAAAGGCTACAGTGTCTTTATCTTTGGCCGCAGCTCAACTATCACTACAGATGATCGATAGAACTCCTCGGGGTGCCATCAGAACTCCGGTAAAACCATTAAAATTATGCAAAAAAAAAATACCCTTAAGGAACTCAGTACATTTCACATAATTTGTGTTTTCAAAGGCTACAGTGTCTTTATCTTTGGCCGCAGCTCAACTGTCACTACAGATGATCGATAGAACTCCTCGGGGTGCCATCAGAACTCCGGTAAAACCATTAAAATTATGCAAAAAAAATACCCTTAAGGAACTCAGTACATTTCACAAAATTTGCGTTTTCAAAAGGCTACAGTGTCTTTATCTTTGGCCGCAGCTCAACTTTCACTAAAGATGATCGATAGAACTCCTCGGGGTGCCATCAGAACTCCGGTAAAACCATTAAAATTATGCAAAAAAAAAATACCCTTAAGGAACTCAGTACATTTCACAAAATTTGTGTTTTCAAAAGGCTACAGTGTCTTTATCTTTGGCCGCAGCTCAACTATCACTACAGATGATCGATAGAACTCCTCGGGGTGCCATCAGAACTCCGGTATACCATTAAAATTATGCAAAAAAAAAATACCCTTAAGGAACTCAGTACATTTCACAAAATTTGCGTATTCGAAAGGCTACAGTGTCTTTATCTTTGGCCGCAGCTCAACTATCACTACAGATGATCGATAGAACTCCTCGGGGTGCCATCAGAACTCCGGTAAAACCATTAAAATTATGCAAAAAAAAATACCCCTAAGGAACTCAGTACATTTTACAAAATTTGCGTTTTCGAAAGGCTACAGTGTCTTTATCTTTGGCCGCAGCTCAACTATCACTACAGATGATCGATAGAACTCCTCGGGGTGCCATCAGAACTCCGGTAAAACCATTAAAATGATGCAAAAAAAAAATACCCTTAAGGAACTCAGTACATTTCACAAAATTTGCGTATTCGAAAGGCTACAGTGTCTTTATCTTTGGCCGCAGCTCAACTATCACTACAGATGATCGATAGAACTCCTCGGGGTGCCATCAGAACTCCGGTAAAACCATTAAAATTATGCAAAAAAAAAATACCCTTAAGGAACTCAGTACATTTCACAAAATTTGTGTTTTCAAAGGCTACAGTGTCTTTATCTTTGGCCGCAGCTCAACTGTCACTACAGATGATCGATAGAACTCCTCGGAGTGCCATCAGAACTCCGGTAAAATCATTAAAATTATGCAAAAAAAAATACCCCTAAGGAACTCAGTACATTTTACAAAATTTGCGTTTTCGAAAGGCTACAATGTCTTTATCTTTGGCCGCAGCTCAACAATCACTACAGATGATCGATAGAACTCCTCGGGGTGCCATCAGAACTCCGGTAAAACCATTAAAATTATGCAAAAAAAAAATACCCTTAAGGAACTCAGTACATTTCACAAAATTTGTGTTTTCAAAAGGCTACAGAGTCTTTATCTTTGGCCGCAGCTCAACTATCACTACAGATGATCGATAGAACTCCTCGGAGTGCCATCAGAACTCCGGTAAAATCATTAAAATTATGCAAAAAAAAATACCCCTAAGGAACTCAGTACATTTTACAAAATTTGCGTTTTCGAAAGGCTACAATGTCTTTATCTTTGGCCGCAGCTCAACAATCACTACAGATGATCGATAGAACTCCTCGGGGTGCCATCAGAACTCCGGTAAAACCATTAAAATTATGCAAAAAAAAAATACCCTTAAGGAACTCAGTACATTTCACAAAATTTGTGTTTTCAAAAGGCTACAGTGTCTTTATCTTTGGCCGCAGCTCAACTATCACTACAGATGATCGATAGAACTCCTCGGGGTGCCATCAGAACTCCGGTAAAACCATTAAAATTATGCAAAAAAAATACCCTTAAGGAACTCAGTACATTTCACAAAATTTGCGTTTTCAAAAGGCTACAGTGTCTTTATCTTTGGCCGCAGCTCAACTTTCACTAAAGATGATCGATAGAACTCCTCGGGGTGCCATCAGAACTCCGGTAAAACCATTAAAATTATGCAACAAAAAAATACCCTTAAGGAACTCAGTACATTTCACAAAATTTGTGTTTTCAAAAGGCTACAGTGTCTTTATCTTTGGCCGCAGCTCAACTATCACTACAGATGATCGATAGAACTCCTCGGGGTGCCATCAGAACTCCGGTAAAACCATTAAAATTATGCAAAAAAAAATGCCCCTAAGGAACTCAGTACATTTTACAAAATTTGCGTTTTCGAAAGGCTACAGTGTCTTTATCTTTGGCCGCAGCTCAACTATCACTACAGATGATCGATAGAACTCCTCGGGGTGCCATCAGAACTCCGGTAAAACCATTAAAATTATGCAAAAAAAAATACCCTTAAGGAACTCAGTACATTTCACAAAATTTGTGTTTTCAAAAGGCTACAGTGTCTTTATCTTTGGCCGCAGCTCAACTATCACAAAAGATGATCGATAGAACTCCTCGGAGTGCCATCAGAACTCCGGTAAAATCATTAAAATTATGCAAAAAAAAATACCCCTAAGGAACTCAGTACATTTTACAAAATTTGCGTTTTCGAAAGGCTACAATGTCTTTATCTTTGGCCGCAGCTCAACAATCACTACAGATGATCGATAGATCTCCTCGGGGTGCCATCAGAACTCCGGTAAAACCATTAAAATTATGCAAAAAAAAAATACCCTTAAGGAACTCAGTACATTTCACAAAATTTGTGTTTTCAAAAGGCTACAGTGTCTTTATCTTTGGCCGCAGCTCAACTATCACTACAGATGATCGATAGAACTCCTCGGGGTGCCATCAGAACTCCGGTAAAACCATTAAAATTATGCAAAAAAAAATACCCTTAAGGAACTCAGTACATTTCACAAAATTTGCGTTTTCAAAAGGCTACAGTGTCTTTATCTTTGGCCGCAGCTCAACTATCACTACAGATGATCGATAGATCTTCTCGGGGTGCCATCAGAACTCAGGTAAAACCATTAAAATTATGCAAAAAAAAAATACCCTTAAGGAACTCAGTACATTTCACAAAATTTGTGTTTTCAAAAGGCTACAGTGTCTTTATCTTTGGCCGCAGCTCAACTATCACTACAGATGATCGATAGAACTCCTCGGGGTGCCATCAGAACTCCGGTAAAACCATTAAAATTATGCAAAAAAAAAATACCCTTAAGGAACTCAGTACATTTCACAAAATTTGTGTTTTCAAAAGGCTACAGTGTCTTTATCTTTGGCCGCAGCTCAACTATCACTACAGATGATCGATAGAACTCCTCGGGGTGCCATCAGAACTCCGGTAAAACCATTAAAATTATGCAAAAAAAATACCCTTAAGGAACTCAGTACATTTCACAAAATTTGTGTTTTCAAAAGGCTACAGTGTCTTTATCTTTGGCCGCAGCTCAACTATCACAACAGATGATCGATAGAACTCCTCGGAGTGCCATCAGAACTCCGGTAAAATCATTAAAATTATGCAAAAAAAAATACCCCTAAGGAACTCAGTACATTTTACAAAATTTGCGTTTTCGAAAGGCTACAATGTCTTTATCTTTGGCCGCAGCTCAACAATCACTACAGATGATCGATAGATCTCCTCGGGGTGCCATCAGAACTCCGGTAAAACCATTAAAATTATGTAAAAAAAAAATACCCTTAAGGAACTTAGTACATTTCACAAAATTTGTGTTTTCAAAAGGCTACAGTGTCTTTATCTTTGGCCGCAGCTCAACTATCACTACAGATGATCGATAGAACTCCTCGGGGTGCCATCGGAACTCCGGTAAAACCATTAAAATTATGCAAAAAAAAAATACCCTTAAGGAACTCAGTACATTTCACAAAATTTGTGTTTTCAAAAGGCTACAGAGTTTTTATCTTTGGCCGCAGCTCAACTATCACTACAGATGATCGATAGAACTCCTCGGAGTGCCATCAGAACTCCGGTAAAATCATTAAAATTATGCAAAAAAAAATACCCCTAAGGAACTCAGTACATTTTACAAAATTTGCGTTTTCGAAAGGCTACAATGTCTTTATCTTTGGCCGCAGCTCAACAATCACTACAGATGATCGATAGATCTCATCGGGGTGCCATCAGAACTCCGGTAAAACCATTAAAATTATGCAAAAAAAAAATACCCCTAAGGAACTCAGTACATTTTACAAAATCATCGATTTTATCATATTCGGAATGTACGTCTATAGATACGTATGCTACATTTTTTTCATATTTTCCTTGCTAAATTTGACAAATTTACACAAGAAATTAGTTTTGAAATTGAAATTAGTTTTTTTATTGTGCAATTTCATTGTTAATAGTACGAACTTTAATTGTATCCAAAAATATAATTAGTATTTTGTCTAAATTAATAAATATTAAATACAAAAAATGCATTTGCTTTTTTTCCCTATAGTCATAAGCAATAACTCAAAGTAATGTGTTAATATGCAGCAAACATTTCCATAACATATATTATAATGGAATAAGTAGGTAATTACTATTGTTTACTTCTGGTTTCTAATCAAGTCCCTAAATTGAAAAAAGGGGTAAGTACAGCTTATACATTTCAAACATAATTTTTTGCAATTTTGAATGCAGTAATCATACTTATACAACCATTAATGTTCATACTTACAAGTTCATAACTGCTTTAATACAACATACTTTTTAAATATATTTTACTTTTCTGACAAAGTCTGTCATAAATTTTGATACTCAAAATGTATTATTTTTTTACATTCTGAAAAATAGCATAATAATTTATTTTTACAATTCCTAATAAACTATAGGTAAACATTAGCACTAACTAAAATACAACACGCAGTACACGATTTTTTTTTCCTTTTTTTTGATATAACAATAATTGTTCTACGTTTGAAAATAAAGTAAATAAGCCCCCATAAATTTAGTTTTTACGCCCTACTGAAAAATCAGCATTTTCGTCTTATGCCTTTTTTCCACTGAGGGTGCGATATTATATTGATATGTTCTATAATAATGCAGAACATTATTTGGTTCTATCATTCATAGTTTCCGTAGAGCATGCGATGAAACACATTACATGGCAATGTTTTATACACCCTGGCTAAAGTTATAGAAGTTTTTGATATTTTAAAAAATGGGGAATAAAAACATATAGCCTGTATGTTACTCAGGGATAATGTAGCATTCCAATGGTGAAAGAATTATCGAAATCCGCCCAATAGTTTTTGAGTTAATCTTGTCAAACTTACAAAAGTACAGACTTCCTCTTTAGAATATTAGTATAGATATAGAAATATAGATAACTATTATAGAATATTTGGTAAAAGTCAAAATTTGCTGAAAATTTAAACATGTAGCCTTTCAGCGGCTAGGTATTTATGAAGGATAAACAGCAATGGCTTTTAAACCGTAAAAATTGGTAAAGATTTAATGTTATTAGTTAGACATTTTGTTAATAGATGGCGCTTGTTGATTTAAATTCAAGCTATGGTTTCGTTACACGAACTATAATAAATGGATGTTGTAAGTAGCTGAGCGCTGGTTATAATAACTACTGAAACTGAAGTGCGTGCTACGATTACGGATAAACTTAATATTTTTCATAATAATCTTTTATTTTAGAATGCTGGTTGTTCTTTCTTGTTAACTTAATTAATATACTTAAACTAGTTAGTTAAACTTTTCTTGTTCAATATCAGAAGCGTTATATTCTTTAATTTTCTTACACTTTCCTTTCACCAATTTTAGTTTGACCTTATTAAATATTTAATAATTCTTTTGTTATAATTTTACCAACTTTTCCTTTGACATAGCCAGTGCTAATCCCTACCTAGACCTTTTTCCTTCAAATTTTCTCGTAATCCTGTACGGTAGTACACAAAGGTACTACTCCTTCCTTACTCTTTATAGGATATAGAATAGATACAGAATAGAAACACATAATGTACGATCGCGAAAAGTTACTGGAAATTTTAGGAAAGATTGAATACAGAACTATTGACGATAATGGCAAATTATATCCTCCGTCTTATAATGTATACAAAGAAATATCAGAACAGATGCTTAAGGTTGGTTCTGCTATTACCCCGAAGCATGTATATACAATATTGAATACCAATAGAAATGGCATGAAAGATAGTGTCATTCGCGTTTTTAACGTACTTAAAAATACTGATAGAATAGATCAGTCGCTAGACAGTACTTTTAACCTGTCAAACAACAGTGCTACGAGTACAAAAAAAATTATTTTTCCTCTCGTTATTTCTAATGAAATTTGGAAAAGTATTAAGCCTAAAAGGAGGACATACTGTACTCGCAAATATTATTTACTTCAACCTGGCAAGTGGACTGATATATTTGCCTCCAAAATATGGGAACAGAAGAAATTTCCTTGTGCTTTTGCGTTTAAAAATGCTAAAATTTACAAAAGTACCGAAGCCAAACATTATGTACGTTTCATTGGTTTTTGTTCAGAATGTAAAGCAAAACTTTCTGGACATGTACTAAAAAAGCCAACAAAAAATACTGACGTAATATTTGATTGTGTTTTAAAAAATTTCCAAGAAGCATTTCCGCACAAAAAGAAACGTCAATTAAAAGGCCATTTGCGTAAAGAAATAGCAGCGCAATTATTGGATAATAAGCAAGATGCTAGCACATGGAGATCGACTGAGGCAAATCGGATAATGAACAGTGGCGATCCAATTCCACCAACAATATATAACACTTCAGTGCTACGAAAAGCGAAGCAACAAGAGTTAGATCGTCGCCTTGAATTGGAGCACTGTGATCCAATCCTAAATTTAAATTTAGCGAAATACGAGTCCCTTGTAGGAATCATTCGTAATATAGGACTCGATCCATTTTTTTGTATGTATTGGACAGAGGAGCAGCAGTTATTATACAAAATTGTTATGAAACGAAACTCGGATAGTTTCTTAACGATCGACGCTACAGGCAGTTTTGCGAAAAAAATTAAACTTATTAATAACGAAAAAAGTCCTCACATCTATCTTTATCAATGCGTTGTAGCAACAAGTACAAGCAGCTATCCGGTATTTCAAATGGTGTCAACGAAGCAAGATGCTTCAATGATAACCTATTTTTTTTTATCTATTTTAGCTAACGGTGCCCCATTACCACGAATGGTAGTCGTTGATTTTAGTATGGCTCTCCTTATGGCAGTAGCAAAAACTTTTGCAAATTGTGCAGATACGCGTACTTACCTACAAATCTTATATAATATTATCATTTTAGAAAAACCGGAGACATTGCCTACTTGTCACATCAGACTAGACGTAAGTCATTTTATCGGTGCTGTTGCAAAATGGGACTGCCTTCGAGGTAAATTAACGAAAGTTCGCCAATTTTATTTAAGAATTATTGCTCATGTCTATAAAATGAATAATATACAAGATATAAAGAAGGTAATAACATCCATCATGGTTGTCGCTTTGAGTGAAGATATCGGTTGCAATGAAAATTCTGAACTACTCATTTACGAATTTCATTTACAATACATTAATGATATCATCAAAGGCGCTTCTGTTGAAGATCCTTGCGATGGAAAAGAGATCGATGAAAAAGAGGATTGCTTTAATTTAGAGTGTTCAACTGGATGGATGGAGTGGTCAAAATGTATTTTCGAATCGGCACAAGCTATTGCAGCGAAAGTTACATCGGGCTCTATTGTAAATGCGTTTTATAATCCTCAAGTCGCAGAGAAATTAAAAAAATTAGTTTATTATTTGCCATTGTGGACAGCTGTCGTGCATCGAAATTTTCACTGCGACAAAGAAATAGCCACGTCCTCAGCTGTTGAATCAGCATTTGCAGAATTAAAACACAGGGTTTTCAAAAGCGAACTACCAATGCGAATCGATAAATTCGTTATTAGACACATCGACTGGCTTAAAGGAAAAACTTTACTATCGAACACCAATGAAAATTTAAAATACAAAACGTGTGATGCTATAGAAGAAAACTCAGTAAAAGAACATCAAATTAACATGTGGAATGTTGTAGAAAATTGGAGAGGACTGACTGTTAAGCCAGAACCGAATCACGAAGAAATCAATTCAAAATCAATTAAAAAAGAAAAAAAACTAAAAAAAAAATTATCGTACCTTGACGATTGCCCCGATTGGGATCAAATGACAACTTTGCAGCGGATTTCTATTCCAATATTAAAAAACGGTAGCTTACTCCAGGGATCGCGTTGTGGTGATAATTTAATTGTACTTAGAGAAACATGTGCATTTGATTCTCTTTCTCAAATTATGACAAATGCGATTGCGAATAATAAAATGTATGCAGGCATTATAGCAGAAGAAAATAATAGGTTTTGTAATTTTGCTAAAAGTATAACTAACAATAATTCAAAAAATATTTCAGCTAACATTTACCAAGAACGTGCAAAAATTTTAAGTGAGTCACCACTTTTTGAAGCTGTGCCATATGAAAGGAATGTGATAAATCTGAATACAAATTGCAATGTTGCTCTTCTTGCAGAACACCTATTTGTAGATATGCCTTCAATAATAATTAACAAAACATGTCAACATTGTAACAACCTAAATATTAGGAAAATTCCAGTGGTGACAATAAATATCGATTTATTATTGGAAGTCGGTTTTTCTGGCTTGCGAGATGGACTATTAAATAGTTACAATGAAAAAAATGTTACATGTAAAAAATGTAAAAAAAGCTTAACAGAAAAATATAATTTCCAATCGCATTTGATTATAGATTGCAGTCTTTTTACAGACAATGGATACGCAAATTCTATTGGTGTCAAAAAAAAAAGTGCCACACTCAGTTCCATACCCAAGGAACTTGAGGTGAAGGGACAACATTATAACGTATACCGTATTTATCCTTACTTGATTTATTTAGTAAACAAACACCACATATTGAAAATTCACTAGTTTTAACATCAATCGCACACTTTGATATGGATGAAAATTTCTGGAAAGTAGCATTATACGTTTATGCAATAGAAAACACGTAAATTACTTTGATTTCACCACTATCTTTCTTATATTTTAAATAAATGTATTTTTTTCCAACGGCAAATTTCACAGATAAAAATTAATTTCATTATTTGACATTTGTAGATTCTAGAAATTTCATAGATTCGTAGGGATGTGTAACAAAAGTGAATGAACGATTGGCATACGAATAAAATGATGATGTTTAAATAAGTCCTACTAATATTATAAATGCGAAATTTTTCGAGAATGTATGGTTAGATGGATGTTTGTTACTCTTTCAGGCAAAAACTACTGAATGAATTTTGATGAAATTTGGAATATAGGGTTAGAGTAGGCTGTAGAATAACATTTGAGCTACTCATACAACGCGGGTGAAGCCTCGGGTATCACCTAGTCAAAATATAAATAAAATAAAAAATATTTATTTAAGTACTAGATAATGTTGTTTAAGTAACAACATATAACAATATTTGTAACATTTAATATCAACAAAGTTGTAATCATTTTTATGGGCCTCACTGAAAATCAGCGCTGTAAGCGACTGAGCATAACTGTTTGGTGTGCCGCAGCATTATGCTGAGTGGGGTCCGATTCCTGCACAGATGTGGCTTTATCATGACTTTTGTTTATATTCTTTATTTTTGTAATTGTCTATATTCTTACTGTACCCTTAAACCAGGAATAAATGTATTTTCTTTCTTTCTTTTTTACAGCTGCTTATCCTACTGCCTACCTACCTTCTATATTTGTAAAAATTATAAATAAAAAATTTGTTTAATACTTTTAGCATTATTTACGACTCCACATTCCTATTGCGTAATTAGAATAGGTATTATGTAATTATATACCTACACTGTATAATGTATGTAGCTAAAAAAATTGCCATAAACCGTTCAGTACTAAAAGAACTTTAAGTAAATATTTCATTTATTCACATCAGTTACACATCTCTAGCTATCAGTACTCTTTAGTCTGCGGTTGACACGACGCCATATATGTTTACCATATAGAGCAAGTCCGTTTAAATAGACTGTAGTTGGTATAGTGACCCATCATGCATACATAAGTAATCCAAATGATGGGCACTATAAAGCCTATGTTTACGATGGAAATCGATGGATCATATACGATGACATGTTAAGGCATACTCAATTTGCGTCGCACGATGATGAAATAGCCCCACACATGCTAATATACGTTATTAAAAATAAATAAGTTTCAATATAACATTATTATAATAAAAACAAAAATATAAAAAAAAATTATAAAACTCTAAAAAAAAATAATTGTTACACGATAAACAAATTATCTCGTTAATAAATAAATAAATAAAAAAAATTAAAAAAAGGAAAAATTGATATATTTATAAATATTTTCTAAGACTGATTCTTACAAATAAATAAGTTTAAATCATAACCTGTTTTATAGTAAATTGAAATTAAATAACAAAACATATTATTATACTCGTAAATCATAACCTGTATTACATTTTATACAACAAAATTAATTCTGTTTTAATGTAAGCTTTGGTTATTGTAACGACACCAAATGTGATTTTTAAATATAATTAATGATTGTAAAATTGTTATTATTTGTAAATATTTTCTAAGACTGATTCTTACAAATTAATTATGTTTAAATCATAACCTGTTTTAAAGTGAATTGTTATTTTAATAACAAAACATATTATTATACTCGTAAATCATAACCTGTATTACATTTTAAACAACAAATTTAATTCTGTTTTAATGTAAGCTTTGGTTATTGTAACGACACCAAATGTGATTTTTAATATATAATTAATGATTGTACAATTGTTATTATTTATAAATATTTTCTAAGACTGATTCTTACAAATTAATATGTTTAAATCATAACCTGTTTTAATGTAAATTGTCATTATCAGCATACGTATCTTTAGACGTACTTTCCGAATATGATAAAATCGATGATTCAACGTAAAATCACTTATGCCTATTTTCCACTGAGGGTACGATATATATTGAAATAATATATGCAGGGTGTCCCAAAACCCGACGCCAAAGCGAAACCGGGTGATGAGGCAAGTCACGCTGGTTATCAGAAAAATATAAAAACGGTGATAGTTGAGCTGCGGCCAAAGATAAAGACACTGTAGCCTTTTGAAAACGCAAATTTTGTGAAATGTACTGAGTTCCTTAAGGGTATTTTTTTTTGCATAATTTTAATGGTTTTACCGGAGTTCTGATGGCACCCCGAGGAGTTCTATCGATCATCTGTTGTGATAGTTGAGCTGCGGCCAAAGATAAAGACACTGTAGCCTTTTGAAAACACAAATTTTGTGAAATGTACTGAGTTCCTTAAGGGTATTTTTTTTTTGCATAATTTTAATGGTTTTACCGGAGTTCTGATGGCACCCCGAGGAGTTCTATCGATCATCTGTAGTGATAGTTGAGCTGCGGCCAAAGATAAAGACACTGTAGCCTTTCGAAAACACAAATTTTGTGAAATGTACTGAGTTCCTTAAGGGTATTTTTTTTTTGCATAATTTTAATGGTTTTACCGGAGTTCTGATGGCACCCCGAGGAGTTCTATCGATCATCTGTAGTGATAGTTGAGCTGCGGCAAAAGATAAAGACATTGTAGCCTTTCGAAAACGCAAATTTTGTAAAATGTACTGAGTTCCTTAGGGGTATTTTTTTTTGCATAATTTTAATGGTTTTACCGGAGTTCTGATGGCACCCCGAGGAGTTCTATCGATCATCTGTTGTGATAGTTGAGCTGCGGCCAAAGATAAAGACACTGTAGCCTTTCGAAAACACAAATTTTGTGAAGTGTACTGAGTTCCTTAAGGGTATTTTTTTTTTGCATAATTTTAATGGTTTTACCGGAGTTCTGATGGCACCCCGAGGAGTTCTATCGATCATCTGTTGTGATAGTTGAGCTGCGGCCAAAGATAAAGACACTGTAGCCTTTCGAAAACACAAATTTTGTAAAATGTACTGAGTTCCTTAAGGGTATTTTTTTTTTGCATAATTTTAATGGTTTTACCGGAGTTCTGATGGCACCCCGAGGAGTTCTATCGATCATCTGTTGTGATAGTTGAGCTGCGGCCAAAGATAAAGACACTGTAGCCTTTCGAAAACACAAATTTTGTAAAATGTACTGAGTTCCTTAAGGGTATTTTTTTTTTGCATAATTTTAATGGTTTTACCGGAGTTCTGATGGCACCCCGAGGAGTTCTATCGATCATCTGTTGTAATAGTTGAGCTGCGGCCAAAGATAAAGACACTGTAGCCTTTCGAAAACACAAATTTTGTGAAATGTACTGAGTTCCTTAAGGGTATTTTTTTTTTGCATAATTTTAATGGTTTTACCGGAGTTCTGATGGCACCCCGAGGAGTTCTATCGATCATCTGTAGTGATAGTTGAGCTGCGGCCAAAGATAAAGACATTGTATCCTTTCGAAAACGCAAATTTTGTAAAATGTACTGAGTTCCTTAGGGGTATTTTTTTTGCATAATTTTAATGATTTTACCGGAGTTCTGATGGCACCCCGAGGAGTTCTATCGATCATCTGTTGTGATAGTTGAGCTGCGGCCAAAGATAAAGACACTGTAGCCTTTTGAAAACACAAATTTTGTGAAATGTACTGAGTTCCTTAAGGGTATTTTTTTTTTGCATAATTTTAATGGTTTTACCGGAGTTCTGATGGCACCCCGAGGAGTTCTATCGATCATCTGTTGTGATAGTTGAGCTGCGGCCAAAGATAAAGACACTGTTGCCTTTCGAAAACACAAATTTTGTAAAATGTACTGAGTTCCTTAAGGGTATTTTTTTTTTGCATTATTTTAATGGTTTTACCGGAGTTCTGATGGCACCCCAAGGAGTTCTATCGATCATCTGTAGTGATAGTTGAGCTGCGGCCAAAGATAAAGACACTGTAGCCTTTTGAAAACACAAATTTTGTGAAATGTACTGAGTTCCTTAAGGGTATTTTTTTTTGCATAATTTTAATGATTTTACCGGAGTTCTGATGGCACCCCGAGGAGTTCTATCGATCATCTGTAGTGATAGTTGAGCTGCGGCCAAAGATAAAGACACTGTAGTCTTTCGAAAACACAAATTTTGTGAAATGTACTGAGTTCCTTAAGGGTATTTTTTTTTGCATAATTTTAATGATTTTACCGGAGTTATGATGGCACCCTGAGGAAATCTATCGATCATCTGTTGTGATAGTTGAGCTGCGGCCAAAGATAAAGACACTGTAGCCTTTTGAAAACACAAATTTTGTGAAATGTACTGAGTTCCTTAAGGGTATTTTTTTTTTGCATAATTTTAATGGTTTTACCGGAGTTCTGATGGCACCCCGAGGAGTTCTATCGATCATCTGTTGTGATAGTTGAGCTGCGGCCAAAGATAAAGACACTGTAGCCTTTCGAAAACACAAATTTTGTGAAATGTACTGAGATCCTTAAGGGTATTTTTTTTTTGCATAATTTTAATGGTTTTACCGGAGTTCTGATGGCACCCCGAGGAGTTCTATCGATCATCTGTAGTGATAGTTGAGCTGCGGCCAAAGATAAAGACACTGTAGCCTTTTGAAAACACAAATTTTGTGAAATGTACTGAGTTCCTTAAGGGTATTTTTTTTTGCATAATTTTAATGGTTTTACCGGAGTTCTGATGGCACCCCGAGGAGTTCTATCGATCATCTGTAGTGAAAGTTGAGCTGCGGCCAAAGATAAAGACACTGTAGCCTTTTGAAAAAGCAAATTTTGTGAAATGTACTGAGTTCCTTAAGGGTATTTTTTTTTTGCATAATTTTAATGGTTTTACTGGAGTTCTGATGGCACCCCGAGGAGTTCTATCGATCATCTGTTGTGATAGTTGAGCTGCGGCCAAAGATAAAGACACTGTAGCCTTTCGAAAACACAAATTTTGTGAAATGTACTGAGTTCCTTAAGGGTATTTTTTTTGCATAATTTTAATGGTTTTACCGGAGTTCTGATGGCACCCCGAGGAGTTCTATCGATCATCTGTTGTGATAGTTGAGCTGCGGCCAAAGATAAAGACACTGTAGTCTTTCGAAAACACAAATTTTGTGAAATGTACTGAGTTCCTTAAGGGTATTTTTTTTGCATTATTTTAATGATTTTACCGGAGTTCTGATGGCACCCCGAGGAGTTCTATCGATCATCTGTAGTGATAGTTGAGCTGCGGCCAAAGATAAAGACACTGTAGCCTTTCGAAAACGCAAATTTTGTGAAATGTACTGAGTTCCTTAAGGGTATTTTTTTTTTGCATAATTTTAATGGTTTTACCGGAGTTCTGATGGCACCCCGAGGAGTTCTATCGATCATCTGTAGTGATAGTTGAGCTGCGGCCAAAGATAAAGACACTGTAGCCTTTCGAAAACACAAATTTTGTGAAATGTACTGAGTTCCTTAAGGGTATTTTTTTTTTGCATAATTTTAATGGTTTTACCGGAGTTCTGATGGCACCCCGAGGAGTTCTATCGATCATCTGTAGTGATAGTTGAGCTGCGGCCAAAGATAAAGACATTGTAGCCTTTCGAAAACGCAAATTTTGTAAAATGTACTGAGTTCCTTAGGGGTATTTTTTTTTTGCATAATTTTAATGCTTTTACCGGAGTTCTGATGGCACCCCGAGGAGTTCTATCGATCATCTGTTGTGATAGTTGAGCTGCGGCCAAAGATAAAGACACTGTAGCCTTTCGAAAACACAAATTTTGTGAAGTGTACTGAGTTCCTTAAGGGTATTTTTTTTTTGCATAATTTTAATGGTTTTACCGGAGTTCTGATGGCACCCCGAGGAGTTCTATCGATCATCTGTTGTGATAGTTGAGCTGCGGCCAAAGATAAAGACACTGTAGCCTTTCGAAAACACAAATTTTGTAAAATGTACTGAGTTCCTTAAGGGTATTTTTTTTTTTGCATAATTTTAATGGTTTTACCGGAGTTCTGATGGCACCCCGAGGAGTTCTATCGATCATCTGTTGTGATAGTTGAGCTGCGGCCAAAGATAAAGACACTGTAGCCTTTCGAAAACACAAATTTTGTGAAATGTACTGAGTTCCTTAAGGGTATTTTTTTTTTGCATAATTTTAATGGTTTTACCGGAGTTCTGATGGCACCCCGAGGAGTTCTATCGATCATCTGTAGTGATAGTTGAGCTGCGGCCAAAGATAAAGACATTGTATCCTTTCGAAAACGCAAATTTTGTAAAATGTACTGAGTTCCTTAGGGGTATTTTTTTTGCATAATTTTAATGATTTTACCGGAGTTCTGATGGCACCCCGAGGAGTTCTATCGATCATCTGTTGTGATAGTTGAGCTGCGGCCAAAGATAAAGACACTGTAGCCTTTTGAAAACACAAATTTTGTGAAATGTACTGAGTTCCTTAAGGGTATTTTTTTTTTGCATAATTTTAATGGTTTTACCGGAGTTCTGATGGCACCCCGAGGAGTTCTATCGATCATCTGTTGTGATAGTTGAGCTGCGGCCAAAGATAAAGACACTGTAGCCTTTCGAAAACACAAATTTTGTGAAATGTACTGAGATCCTTAAGGGTATTTTTTTTTTGCATAATTTTAATGGTTTTACCGGAGTTCTGATGGCACCCCGAGGAGTTCTATCGATCATCTGTAGTGATAGTTGAGCTGCGGCCAAAGATAAAGACATTGTATCCTTTCGAAAACGCAAATTTTGTAAAATGTACTGAGTTCCTTAGGGGTATTTTTTTTGCATAATTTTAATGATTTTACCGGAGTTCTGATGGCACCCCGAGGAGTTCTATCGATCATCTGTTGTGATAGTTGAGCTGCGGCCAAAGATAAAGACACTGTAGCCTTTCGAAAACACAAATTTTGTAAAATGTACTGAGTTCCTTAAGGGTATTTTTTTTTTGCATAATTTTAATGGTTTTACCGGAGTTCTGATGGCACCCCGAGGAGTTCTATCGATCATCTGTTGTGATAGTTGAGCTGCGGCCAAAGATAAAGACACTGTAGCCTTTCGAAAACACAAATTTTGTGAAATGTACTGAGTTCCTTAAGGGTATTTTTTTTTTGCATAATTTTAATGGTTTTACCGGAGTTCTGATGGCACCCCGAGGAGTTCTATCGATCATCTGTAGTGATAGTTGAGCTGCGGCCAAAGATAAAGACATTGTATCCTTTCGAAAACGCAAATTTTGTAAAATGTACTGAGTTCCTTAGGGGTATTTTTTTTGCATAATTTTAATGATTTTACCGGAGTTCTGATGGCACCCCGAGGAGTTCTATCGATCATCTGTTGTGATAGTTGAGCTGCGGCCAAAGATAAAGACACTGTAGCCTTTTGAAAACACAAATTTTGTGAAATGTACTGAGTTCCTTAAGGGTATTTTTTTTTTGCATAATTTTAATGGTTTTACCGGAGTTCTGATGGCACCCCGAGGAGTTCTATCGATCATCTGTTGTGATAGTTGAGCTGCGGCCAAAGATAAAGACACTGTAGCCTTTCGAAAACACAAATTTTGTGAAATGTACTGAGATCCTTAAGGGTATTTTTTTTTTGCATAATTTTAATGATTTTACCGGAGTTCTGATGGCACCCCGAGGAGTTCTATCGATCATCTGTAGTGATAGTTGAGCTGCGGCCAAAGATAAAGACACTGTAGCCTTTTGAAAACACAAATTTTGTGAAATGTACTGAGTTCCTTAAGGGTATTTTTTTTTGCATAATTTTAATGGTTTTACCGGAGTTCTGATGGCACCCCGAGGAGTTCTATCGATCATCTGTAGTGAAAGTTGAGCTGCGGCCAAAGATAAAGACACTGTAGCCTTTTGAAAAAGCAAATTTTGTGAAATGTACTGAGTTCCTTAAGGGTATTTTTTTTTTGCATAATTTTAATGGTTTTACTGGAGTTCTGATGGCACCCCGAGGAGTTCTATCGATCATCTGTTGTGATAGTTGAGCTGCGGCCAAAGATAAAGACACTGTAGCCTTTCGAAAACACAAATTTTGTGAAATGTACTGAGTTCCTTAAGGGTATTTTTTTTGCATAATTTTAATGGTTTTACCGGAGTTCTGATGGCACCCCGAGGAGTTCTATCGATCATCTGTTGTGATAGTTGAGCTGCGGCCAAAGATAAAGACACTGTAGTCTTTCGAAAACACAAATTTTGTGAAATGTACTGAGTTCCTTAAGGGTATTTTTTTTGCATAATTTTAATGATTTTACCGGAGTTCTGATGGCACCCCGAGGAGTTCTATCGATCATCTGTAGTGATAGTTGAGCTGCGGCCAAAGATAAAGACACTGTAGCCTTTCGAAAACGCAAATTTTGTGAAATGTACTGAGTTCCTTAAGGGTATTTTTTTTTTGCATAATTTTAATGGTTTTACCGGAGTTCTGATGGCACCCCGAGGAGTTCTATCGATCATCTGTAGTGATAGTTGAGCTGCGGCCAAAGATAAAGACACTGTAGTCTTTCGAAAACGCAAATTTTGTGAAATGTACTGAGTTCCTTAAGGGTATTTTTTTTTTGCATAATTTTAATGGTTTTACCGGAGTTCTGATGGCACCTTGAGGAGTTTTATCGATCGTCTGTAGTGATGGTTGAGCTGCGGCCAAAGATAAAGACTCTGTAGCCGTTTGAAAATATGTTTTTTTTTTTTTTTTTTTAGTTTTTTATTCTGACTGGAGTTCCTGGTAGCCCCTCAAGAGTTCTATAAAAAGTCTTTAACATGTAACTCGTTTGCTGCAGCCATTAAAAAGTTATCGCAAAAAATCTGATTCAATTTTGTGAACTTAGCACCCCAAAACTTTGAAATTAGGTTTTTTATGTTAATCCGCTAGAACTATTTCTAAATTTTATCAAGAACTCTAGAACTCTTTGGGGTGCAATAGGAACTCTAATAAAAATATATAATTTTAAAACATGGGGTGCTAACTTCACAGACGTCCGACATAGAGCTCAGGATTGCCCGGTTAAAGTGGCAGTGGACAGGGCACATAGCGCGGAGAACTGATAGCCGTTGGGGCAGGGTGGGGAGACCCCTCACACGGTGGACCGACGACCTGGTTAGGACGGCGGGAAGCCGATGGATGAGGGAGGCACAAGACCGCGCAGAGTGGAAACTTTTGGAGGAGGTCTATGTCCAGCAGTAGACGTCCATAGGCTGATATGGATGGATGGATGGAAGTGTTACCTTGTAACCTAATTAAATAAAGCTATTTGACTTTGAAAGAACAATAGAACAACATTATTACATTTGTGCATTTTGACACTCATCCATTATTACATTTGTAATTTCTAACAACTCTGCAATCCTACATTTGATCGTTACAACACTTTGACGATTTGAAACTATTTGACGTTTGTACATTTTGACATTCGTGCTATCTGATACTATATACATTTTGACATGTTGTCAGTTTGTACCCGGAGTGGTCTGGCCAGCGTGGTATTAGTAGGCTAAGTATCCCTCCGTCCGTCATGGGAAGAGGCCCGTCCCTGCAGTGGGACATTAATGGGCTGTTATGATATCAACTAGCCTATTGCAGTCCACTGCTAGACATAGACATCTCCCAACACGCGCCACAGAACTCGGTCCTGCGCCTTCCGCATCCTGTCCGACCCAGAGACCTTTATGAGGTCGTCATTTAGTTATGATGATGATACACAAAGATAATTCTGCTAGGTTCATGACCAAAATTTACGCATCGCACAATATTATCGAGCATTACATTTTTGAACCCACGATCTGTTGTACGGCAACCACTTACACCAAAACAACCAAAACAAAGTGTTAATAAAACGCCTACATTTTTTTACGATCAGCAACACAAAAACTTCTCCGTGTGGTGACGGAGTAAGAATACAATATGTCACCACCCCATCTCGTCCCATAGGTGACGTAAAAACCGACTAAGGGACTATCCGTAAATATTATCTTTACGAAATAAAAAAAGGAAATTTAAAATTAAACCCTATACCAAACCAATCCTTCTGGCCAGCGTGGTATTAGTAGGCTAAGTATCCCTCCATCCGTCATGGGAGGAGGCCCGTCTCTGCAGTGGGACATTAATGGGCTGTTATGATGATGATGATCACAAAAACTAATACTATATTTCTTGTCACCAGGGTAAAAGAACATTCTACCACAAGATAGTGATTGAAGATGCTTCTGGTGGCCGGGAGACCGTGACTGTGAAGTGCATGGTGCCAGGCAAGTTGAGGATCAGTCGGAGGGACGTGGGTTCATTCCCGCTGGATTTTGATGAACCTGAGTAAGTGTTTTTGGAATATAGTTTTGTAATGAAAAAAAAACGACTTTGATATTGATTGATTTACGCAATGTCGTTTATCAATGGCATTGCGTAAAACAATATCAATGTCCATAATTATATTATGTTGCCCAGAAATTTCATATTTATAGAGAAAAAAACATTTACATAACCAATTTTAGTACCATTACTATGAAACTAATTTTAATGTAAAAAAAAATAATAAGAAGTTATTCCTTTAAAACCAAATAAGTCAAGATATAACTGAATTTTGAAATAACAATTTTCTAAAAGGCTTACAATTTTTAGAAATGAACGAACTTTATAGCTCGAGCAGGTTTCTGAGCGACCTTCTACCGCTAGACCACTCTTATCTTTGTCCCTCAATTACTTTTTTCTTTTCGTATACCCAAAAGTTATTCATCATCATCATCATCGCCCATTAATGTCCCACTGCAGGGACGGGCCTCCTCCAGCGACGGAGGGATACTTGGACTACTTATACCACGCTGGCAAACGCATTGGCATAGGGTTTAATGTCAAGTTTTCCTTCTTTTTATTACGTAAAAATAATATTCACGGATATTCCCTTAGTCGGTTTGTACGACACCCATGGGATGAGATGAGGTGGTGACCTTGTATTCTTACTCCGTCACCACACTTTGCGTATACCCAAAATACTAGTAAAGAATTTAAGTCCACTGCATTATTTTCAGCTATTAAAACAATGTTTATTAAACTTAATGTTTTTTAATTTAATTCTGAAAATGATTGCAGCCAGGTTTGACTGCCCTTTCCAGCAACACTGGGTGGGGACAGTCATTGGCTTAAAGTAAACTAAAATATGTAATTATTAGCTAAGAAAATACTAACAATACTAACTTAATATTAAGCACAATTGTTACTAACAAAAATACTAACAAAACTATGGACTATATTGGGTCTGAAATAAACGTATAAATAAATAAATAAATAAAAATTATACCTTTTACATTACAGTGTACTGAACATTACACGTTATGAAGAAGGGAAGGCTCCAGAGCCTGTACTTGGAGCCATCGTGAAGCAGAATGGAAAACAGTAAGACATTATTCTTTATTACTGCTAGCAAATTATCTAAACGAAAGGACTAATATCATCTTAACAAATAAATAAATATAAATAATCCTCACACATTCACACAACATCACCTAGTCCCAAACTAAGCAGAGCTTGTACTAGGGGTACTAGACAAAGGAAATACATACTTAAATACTTTTTTTTTGTAAATACATAAATATTATACATAGAAAAGAAACCAGACCAATGCAAACAATCATGTTCATGCACACAAAGACTGCATTGAGCAGGAATCGAACCCGAGACCTCTGCGTAGCAGTCATGTTATATAACCACTATGCCACAGAGGTAAACGCGGGTACGCCACAGGCAGTAATTAAATAAATAAATAATCCTCACACACGCTGTGATTGAGGTACCTACTCCTTCTGTAAAAGTTGGTTATCGCAGTGGTTGCGTTACGGCCTCATACATATCGTTTACAACAACCAGACGATACACGTCCTGAATACACTATGACTGGTTACATCAAAATCTCTTTATGCGGTATTGGCCATAATTCTGTATATCTTAATGCAAGAAATATTCCTAACACAAACATTGGTCCCCAGGGTATCAGGCGAAATCTCCGTAACGCCCGGAACTCCTCTTACCATGGAGATATTCCTCAACGAACAATCAGCTCCCATCTACGGGTTGTTGGTGAACTATATGCATGTTACTGACACAGGGAAACAGCAGGAAACTATTATATTGAATGGGTAAGTGGTACATCTCTACAGTACGCGCAATCGAAATTTGCTAGCTTGAAGTTGTAGCAATTATAACAGCCCATTAATGTCCCCAACTATTAGCAACAACTTCTAGCCGGACAATTGGAATTTAGCATACCATTTGCTACAACTTCTCCGTGTGGTGACGGAGTAAGAACACAATATGTCACCTCCCCAATCTCATCCCATGGGTGTCGTTGGAACCGACTAAAGGACTATCAGTTAATATTTTCTTTACGAGGTAAAAAGAAGGAAAACTTGAAATTAAACCCTATAGCAATCCGTCTGGCTAGCGTGGTATTAGTAGGCCAAGTATCCCTCCGTCACGGGAGGAGGTCTGTCCCTGCAGTGGGACATTAATGGGCTGGTATGATGATGATGACACATGATTGTTATAAATCAGTAATCAATATTCCCAGACACTTGAGGTTAGCATAGTTAATTAGTTACCATCAAATATTTCGTAGCTGACAAAGTGATCAAATATATCTGCCAGATATATTTTTTTATTTATAATTGCCAAACCTTTCTCTTTATAATCCAAAAAAAAACTATTTATTTTCTTCTTAATTCTTTGTTATACACACATCAAAAAAGTCTAAGCAACATGCATGATATTACAAATTTACCATTTATATTAATTTATTTTAATTATAACGTTGTATTTTATTTTTAAAATAATATTTTTAGGGTTCTATGATGTAAAAATAACAGCTGTTTTCTTTATAAGTTCTTTTAATAACAGAAATTAACAATATTAGAATATACAGGTACATAAGAAACTAAACTTTTTTTTTACAAATTGAAATTTCTTAAGAAAATGAATTTATTGTGAAAGAATAGGACAATTTAATACAAAGTATGGCCTCCTCTGCTATTCAGAACTTGTCGGCAACGATTATTCATTGAATTAATGAGACTGTTTATGTCATCTTGCGGTATTCGCTCCCAATGGAATTGTAGCAAATCCTTCAGCTGTTGGGTTGTTGTCACTCCGTCCAAGTCCTTCAAAACACGTCTCTGGAGCATGTCCCATGCGTGCTCGATGGGGTTGAGGTCTGGCGATTGTGCAGGCCAGGGCAATACCTGGATGTTCTCCGTTGCCAAGTATTCACTGGTTCGCCGAGCTGTATGTGAACGCGCATTGTCATGCATTAACGTAAAATCGGAGCCAAAGGTTTGTGCAAATGGATGGACATAAGGTCTGAGAATATCCTCAACGTAATTTTCAGCGTTCATGTTTCCATTTACAAAAACGAGCTCAGTTCGCCTGTTCTTCATAATACCCGCCCATACCATAACTGTTGAGCCGCTGTATGGATGAACTTCCTGAACGCACCTGAGTCTTTCAGTATTTCCGGGTCGACGGTACACTCGCACCCTTCTTGTATCAGGCCTAAACCCGAATCGCGACTCATCGGAAAACATAATTTTATCCCATTGTTCCTGGGTCCATGTTATGCGTTCTCTACACCATTCATTTCGACGAGCGCGATTCCCGTGACGTATCGGTGGGCACCTGATAGGGCGTCGAGCTCGTAGGCCGTACTCATGCAGTCGATTTCGCACAGTTTGGGGACTTACATCAACACCACTTGAATTTTGTAGCCTCAAACTTATCTCTCGAGCGGTTAACATCGGCTGGCGTCTTGCAGTCAGTTGTATGTACCGGTCTTGCCGAGTGGTTGTACTCCTTTTACGGCCTGGATGCTGTTCAGCGGGTTCCCCTGTATTATTGTAGCGCTGCCAAAGACGACAAATAACACTTCTATGAATACCAAAATGTCGAAATACCTGAGATTGATTACTTCCCGCTTGCAACATCCCTACAGCTCTTTGCATTTCATCTGCCGTCAAATGACGTCGCTCCATGACGTAAAGAATATCTAACAATTCAATTTTGTCGCCAACTGTATTTAAATGGTTGGTAAAATTATAAAATCAAGACTAAAACGTAGCAATTAACATGCACTCAAATTCAAACAAATTCGCAGTCATTTGAATTTTATGAAAAAAAACAAAACATAATCGAAATTTTTTTTTTACAACCAGCCAGTATGTCATCAATAACAAAAAAGTTTACTTACCTATACACTTTGAGTGAGTAAATACTTAGAAATTAATTAATATAAATGGTAAATTTGTAATATCATGCATGTTGCTTAGACTTTTTTGATGTGTGTATTTTGTTTTGGAAAACAAAGTTCTTGTTGAAAGACCCTATAGTTATTAAATTATCAATATTTTTATTTCCAGTTGCTCCGTAGACCCGTACCTATTTAACAACTTCCTGACAACTGACGGTGACACATTGACAGCCAAGTTCAGAGCCTTCAAGTTCCCAGACACTACTTATGTGCAGTTTAAAGGAACTGTTACTGTCTGCCTTGATAAATGCCAGGGGGTGAGTAGTGGTCTTTTTATTTGTATTAGATGACAATTTAATGATTTATTTTCTGACTGGAAAACAGGCAAACGCTCAAGTTACTAAGGAGAAGAGGTTAGAAACTGTCCAATAGTTACTGTTGTTTAGTGTCTAATAGCCTTAAAAGAGAGACCGTAGATTCTTCCTGAGACTGGCATAACATTGTCTAGTTTAGGTCTAATTAAGTTTTAAAAAAATACGAAGTATTCGTTAAAAGTCAACGTAAACGAAACTATACTTAATCAAGTTTCTAGTTGAATTCGGTTTTTCAATTACAAAATTGTAATTATTATTATTTATTTATTATTAGGTTCGCCAACAGCTATTTACACTAAAAAAAATCTTCCTTAATTAACTACGTTTAACATTGCAAGTGTAATAACTACTTAAAGGCGAACACCGCATGCATTAAGTGTTTACAACTAGGTATACAACTATACTTATAATAATATTGACTTAAGATAAAGAACTGTGAATTAATTACATTTCTCAGTGATTTGTCATACGGCAATCTAAGCGCACGCATTCGTAATTGAATAAAATAAGTAAACAGATAACCGGTTTGCTATCGGCAGATGCTCGCGTAGTCCGCCGCCGGGTCACCTATTGTGTTAGGTAGTGAGTGTGAACGATCGCTAAATCATTACATTATGAACCTTATTCTAAATGGATAACGTCGACTATCAGAACAATCATGATTTAACTAACAACATTTTAAATTATCAACAAAACAATTTAGACTACATAACAAACATAAATATGGAACAAGACACAGAATTAAACAACAAAAGGATTCGAAACGAAGATGAAGATGAAGGTTGGTTAGAAGTTTCGAATAAATCTAGAAGAAAATCTATCAGCCATGACAGTATAAGGACTGAGGGGCAGGCTATCCAGATCTGCATGTATTCTAAGGAGAAATTCCCTAAACAATTTGCACTAGCAAGGCAGTTCAACCAACACAATATAAAAGGCATAACTAAAGTCAAATACATTAACCCATATAAATTGATGATCACTTTCAACGATGAAATTCACGCAGAACAACTTATTAAATGTACGGCCCTTGATGAATTAGGATGGCGTCGACAAAAGACGTGGGAGGTTGGACTTTCATATGGGATAATTAAGAATATAGACATAGACCTCACAGAAGAAGAACTTCTGTCTCACATTAAATCAGAAAAAGTATTAGTTATGGCTAAACGCATGAACAGAAAAGATGAAGAAGGAACTTGGGTTCCCAGCGAAACGGTCAAAATCGGTTTTAAAGGTCCTTGTCTACCATCCTACATTCTTCTTCTTGACTTGAGAGTCACGGTGACACCGTATATATACACAGTCAGTCAGTGTTCCAATTGTTGGAGATATGGTCACTCCAAAAAGACTTATTGTCCTTCCAATAAAACTATATGTATGATGTGTTCTATGAAAAATCATTCCACTTGTGACGTAAACACGCCTAAGTGCGTCAACTGCGGAGGACCACATAAAGCTATATCTAAAGATTGTCCCGCCTATAAAAAAGAGAAACGCATAAGAGAACTTATGGCAGAAAATAGTTGTACATATCAAAAAGCCCTATCCGCTTATGGACTCTCGGAGCCTCGTAGCTATCACTGTGCGCCTCTCCAAACGAATACTGAAAATAACTCCTCATCTTCAAAGACAGTGAAAACGGCTTTACCCAACACACCTGTCTCGTACTCTGATATATTGTGTAAAAATACTCACCCCATTGAAGTTACACCCACACTAAATAAAACACAAAAGAAACGAAGTAAGAAGAACAAAGTGCCTTATCACATCACAGATAACGTTGTGGCCGATTTATCTGCTTCAAGCCAAGATGACTTAACTCAAAATAATTCTCGACCAGAATCACCTGTGCTCCAGAACTTCCAGCGAACTCGCCCCTTGGACGCAAATCGACACAACAAGCCCCCCTTCTCAACTTTATTCGACAAAATAAAAGAGATAATTAACAACGCAAGACATTACATAACTAAATTCAAGATCTGGATACATACGTTCATCAACTGGTTAAATAATTTGTTTGGAGATACTTTACCCGATATGTCTTATTTGTTAAATTTATTTACAAGTAATGGATAGATACAATAACAAGGTTACCAATCTTAATATTATACAATGGAACGCGCGTAGTATTAAGCCCAAAATCAAGATGTTTGAACAGTATTTGATCCAGGAACACATACATATAGCTGCGGTAAGTGAAACATGGCTTGAACCAGATGCTCTTTTATACATTAATCAATACACTATTTTTCGACAAGATAGGGATGTCCCTTATGGGGGCGTGGCAATTTTTATACATAATTCTATTCAGTCGCAATTAGTACATATACAAGACAATAATACCGGCTTAGAAATAGTTCAAGTGAGGGTTCATAATTGTAATGAACTGGAACATGTGTTTTCAGTATATTGTCCCCCCGACACTGTTACTATCGACCACTCATGGGACTACTTATTCTCCCTACAAACTAGAAAGTCTTTAATATTAGGTGATGTGAATGGTCATCATTCAAATTGGTCTCACAAAACCGATAGAAGGGGCCTACAAATATTTGATTCCTTAGTAGATCATAATTACATTACTCTTAATGATGGCACACCTACACGATATCAGCTGGCGAATGGTACTATGAGACTGTCCTCTCCTGATTTATCTATTATATCCACAGATATATCGCTAGGCTTTAATTGGTCAGTAACTAACGAGACATTAGGTAGTGATCATATGATTATAAAGATCACTACTTCATACATAACACCAAATGCTCAGTATAAAAGAAAAAGGAACTTCAAGAAGGCTGACTGGTCTAATTACAAGTCATATCTTAATGAGAATCTCACAGTTGATTGTTCAATTTATGAGAATCCTCAGTTGGGCTACGATATATTTATAGAAAAATTGGAGACAGCTGCTGATAGATTCATCCCATATATTAGATATAGTCAGGACCCTGCAGGAAGGTTCCGCCCAAAGCCATACTGGTGCCCAGAACTATCGAGGTCAGTAGCACAAAGAAGACTAGCTTTAGCTAGGTTTAGACGAAACCCTACTCCCACTAACCTTGCTCTACTAAAAAGTAAAATAAACGAATCTCAAAGTCTCTTAAGAAATAAACAAAGAAATTCTTTTCAATCTTTTTGTTCTTCTATTAACGAATCAGTCTCGGCCAGTGACTTATGGAGCAAAATCAAATGGATGAAGGGTTATCAAGTACAAAAACAACACGCTAATCCCGAAAAGGCCACCTGCATGCTGCATGACCTAACCCCAGACTACGTATTAAACGCTCATCCGCTTTTTACATCTCAAAATTTAAAGTTAGAGCTTCCAATTACATTACAAGAGTTCAGAAAGAGTATTAAAAATAAAGATACAGCTCCTGGTTCTGACTCAATATCTTACAGCATGATTAAACATCTACCTGAAAATGCTGAATCTATATTAATTACCTTGTACAACATATCCCTTTCCACGGGTTTTGTTCCGAGACAGTGGCGCGATATCAATATTCTTCCTATACCTAAACCAAGTAGGGATCCTAATTCTGCATCACCTCTTCGACCCATAGCACTGATATCGTGTATCTGTAAAATCTTTCATTTAATTATACAAAAACGACTCGAATGGTTTTTAGAAAAGAATAATAAATTATCTTTTAACACTATAGGTTTCCGAAAATGCAGATCATGCATTGATAATTTAAGTAGACTAGTAACTAGGATTCAGACAGGATTTTGTAGAAATTGTATTACTGTGGGCTGCTTTGTAGATATAGATAGCGCATACAATAATGTAGATATAAGTATACTTTTGCAAAAATTAGACCGTTTAGGTGTAGGCAAGGCTATGTGTAATTATATTTGGCAGTTTCTTCAAGAACGCCTATTAAAAGTTGAAATAAATGGTCTCTCCTTAGTGCGCAGCACTGGTCGTGGGTTACCGCAAGGTGACCCTCTCTCACCTTTGTTATTTAATATAGCTACAATTGATATATGCAATACATTTAATAGAAACTCTATCCATGTCTCTCAGTATGCGGACGATTTCGTAATATACTGTACAAATAAAAATATATTCCATGCAGCAGATCTCGTCCAGTCAGCATTAGTATTGTTTACACAACATTTATTAGAACTTGGTCTAGAAATCTCAGTGGCTAAAACTAAAATTTGCGTATTTAAAAAAGGCATTAATAGAAACAATTTGTCTATTCAAATAAATGATACAAATTTAGAAGTAGTTGAATCTGTCAAACATTTAGGATTATGGCTCGAGTTACTTTGCTGGTTATTAATTTACGAATAGGTTTCGAATGTCGGGGTGGAAAGTTCTAGAAGCGATTGATCTGTCAAAAAAAAATAATTGAGTGTGATTTATTTTTTGACATTTTTCTTTGATTATTTTAATATATTTTATTTTATAATTATTCATATTTAAGGTATAGTTTTTTTGTTAATTATAGTATAGTGGGAAGTGGTTTCACTAAAATGGAGGAGGATGATATTCCTCCTCGACCGCCAGACCCTCCGGATCCCGGTAAGGTTTCTATTTCTAATAATAAACGTCGACTTGAGCCTAGCTCTCAAGTTCCTACTAAAAAACCGTCATCATCTATTGATGATGTTCCTTCTATCGACACTCAATTTACGGATCCAGCGATGGTTGTGGGGGCTTTAAGTTACTCACAATCTGACGCCGGCCCCTTTATTATCCATGTATCAAAAATTGATCAAGATGCAGGCTCTTCCATTAGACCTATTAAGTTTGGCCAGTTTTTAAAATCTAATAAAGTTACTGACATTTGTCGTGATGGCGTTAGGAAGGTTGGAAGAAACAGAATTTCGGTCCAATTTACTACTGCCGATGCGGCCAACAATTTTTTAGCCCTTCCACTTTTGGCTGCATACAAATACGCTGCAATTATTCCTACTTTCAGCATTACACGAATGGGTCTTATTAGACAAGTCCCTACGGACATCTCTATGACTGAATTTGTTCAGTCACTTGTTTTACCGACAGGTTGTGGCAATATATTAAAGGCGCGACGTCTCAATAGAAAAGTCTGTGACAGTTCTAATAATACTACTTGGGTCCCGACACAGACAGTTGTTGTCACCTTTCGTGGGCAAATGCTGCCTACGAAAGTATATTCCTACTACACAGCGTTACCAGTGGAATTGTATTATTTCCCCACCATTATTTGCCACTCATGTTGCAGATATGGTACACAAAGGCTCAATGTCGATCAAAGCCCAGGTGCTTTCGTTGTTCCAAGGAGCACTTTGGTGACACATGTGATGTAGAAGAAACTGATTCTACTTGTTTACATTGTTCTGGACGGCACTTTGCTACTAAAAACTCCTGCCCAGAATTTGCAAGACAAAAGTCTATTAAAATGTCAATGTCACAAAACAATATTTCGTATATTGAGGCTTCTCATCAATTCCCGAGAGTTGATAGGTCATACGCTGCGGTCACTCAAGAGGTCAGTAGACCTCGATCATCTTTTTCCCCTGTAACTCCATCTCAGTCCTCGTCTTCCTCTTTCTCGTACAGAAACACTAAGTTCCTTTCACCTAAATCCAGAGCTCCGTTGGGTAAATCTTTTGATAGGGTTGCTCTTCAAAATATTGTATCAACGCCTCCTTCTCAGCTGCACAATGGTTGTGCAATTGATAACAGCTTACAATCTGAATCAGGTCCCCAATGTGCCAATACGTTGGAATCCCTGATCACTCTTCTTCTCGAATTTATTCTTTCAAATTCTCAATCATTACCGTCCAACGTGGCATCCAAACTTATACATTTAGTTTCTCTTTCTTCCAGTAATGGAACAAATTCATCTCCTGCAATGGAATTGCCAAAGCATGCGTCGCAAGAAGCATGAAATTTTAGATCTTATTTCCCAATTTAATCCCTCAGTCATTGCTATCTCGGAGACTTGGTTGAAACCTGGTTCCCGATTTCGGGTGCCTGGTTTCTTCTGCCTGCGGGATGACAGGGCTGATGGGTATGCGGGTTGTGCTTTGCTCTTAAAGCGCGCTCTTTCTTATCTTCCTATATCTTTTCCCTCTCACCCTCCTAATATAAATATTGTTGGCGTGAGAACTGTAAATATCTCTTTTGTTTCTTTGTATATTTCTCGCCCTCATTCATCTCTTATAGCCGATATTCAGTTACTTCTCTCATCTATATCGCCCCCAATGGTTGTGATGGGTGACTTTAACGCCCATCATACTCTTTGGGGTTCCGCGAACTCTGACTTATTTGGTCTTTCTCTCCTAGATTCCTTCTACGAAATTGGTCTGTGTGTTATGAATAATGGTGCTCCTACTCGCAGGGTATATCCTTCCCAGAATCCTAAAAGTGCGGTGGATCTTACATTATGTTCGCCATCGCTTACCCCTCTTTTTTCATGGAGCATCTTGCCTCTAACTTTTGGTAGTGACCATTTCCCTATTTTGAGCACCCTTTCCACCAGTATAATTCCCTTTTGTAACTCTAATCCCTCTCTAAAATACAAACTATCTTCTGCTGATTGGCCCTCTTATTCGGCTACCCTAGATTCAAATTTACAAACTGTTGTTTTTGATCCCGTCAATGTTGATCCCTTAGAATCATATAACTCTTTCGTTAATGCTATTCTTTCATCTGCTTTACTCCATATTCCTAAAAAGAAACCTTCCAAGTCTTTTAGGATTTCCCCCCCGTGGTGGGATTCTGAATGTACAGAAGCCGTTCGTGCTCGAAAAGAAGCTGAATTATTATATAATTCGTGCATGAACGATCAAAATTTTTTCAACTTTCAAAATGCTTCTGCTCGTTTCAAAAGATTAGTTTTATCTAAGAAAAGACTTGGTTGGCAAAAGTTTTGTGAAAATCTATCTCCAAAAACTCCATCTACTATAATCTGGAACCAAATTAGGCGCTTTAGAGGAGCAATGAATAGTACGGATGTGCCTTCCATTGACTCTTCATCTTGGCTGGAGGTATTTTCGGACAAACTAGCACCTAGTTTTGTTCCTTCAGATGATTTCCTTCCTTCTCCGTGTTCTTTTCTTGTCTCTACTAATACATTTGATCGTTCCTTCTCCTTTGATGAATTGTCTCTGGTCCTAGGTAACTTGTCGGACTCTTCTCCTGGAATAGATGGCATCCCTTACTCATTTATCACTAAATCTTCCGTTCGCACAAAACAAAAGTTTCTAAACCTTATTAATTATTTTTTCGATTATGGTATTGTTCCACTACAATGGAAGTCTCAAATAATTATCCCTATCCTTAAGCCTGGTAAAGATCCCACGGATGGTAATAGCTACAGGCCGATTGCTCTTTCCTCAGTCTTGTGCAAAATTACTGAACACTTGCTGAGAATCCGCTTAGAGTGGTTTGTAGAAAACAAATCAATTCTGGCGGATTCTCAGTTCGGGTTTAGAAAGGGTCTCAGCACAATGGACAATTTGTCCTTACTAACGGTGGACATTATAACAGCCTTTAAACAAAAAAAATATCTTGCGGCTGCTTTCCTTGATGTGGTAGGTGCCTATGACAATGTCCAGCTTCCAATATTAAGAAATAAGCTTTGTCAGCTTGGTGTTGCTCCCAAGCTTATCCGCTTCATCTGCAACATTCTGATGGAACGTTCGGTAGTAGTAAGGTACCAAAACATTCTTCTCCCGCCTAAAACTGTCTGGTGTGGGTTACCCCAAGGTTCGGTGTTGAGTCCTCTCCTGTACAATATTTACACATATGACTTGGAGCAGAGCGTACAATGCTTCTGTTCCATAATTCAGTACGCAGATGATATCTGCCTTTATGTGCTCGATGATTCTATTGAGATTGCGTCAAATAATCTAAATTCTGCCTTAAGTTACCTTAATTCCTGGATGTTGGATCATGGCCTCTCAGTGTCCTCATCTAAAAGTTCTTCTATGGTTTTTACAAAAAAAAGATTGATTCCTCCTATTGATCTGTTTATCGGTGAGGATTTAATTCCCCAATCTAATAGCTCAAGATTTCTAGGCGTCGTTCTTGACAATAAATTTTCTGGCTCTTTTCATTTTGATTATATTTCCAATAAAGCCGAACGCAACCTCAACATTCTCCGAGCTTTGTCAGGAGTATGGTGGGGTTCTCATCCCTATTCTCAAAAATTATTATATAATGCAATAATTCGTAGTCACTTGGATTACGGTTCTTTTCTTTTAAACTTGTGTAACAAATCTTGCCTAAATTCTCTTTCCAAAATTCAATCTAAGTGCCTTCGTATTATTTTAGGAGCAATGAAATCGTCTCCAATTAATGCTATGCAGGTTGAAAGTGGAGAGCCCCCTTTAAATTTGCGTAGACAGTTTCTTGCAGACAGGTTTATTTTTAAACTTATTCAAAATTCTAGTCACCCTCTTATTCCTAAGTTAAATATTCTATTAGAACTTTTTCAAAATTCAAACCCTGACAAACTCCCTTTTATCCTAACTAGTTATATTAAATTTTCCAAAATTCCTTATTCGATTGTTCAATTTCCTTTAAATCCGCTATTTAGTATTGCGTATGAGGCGCTTATTTATCAGCCAAATATTATTTTAGATTTTGGTGTCGATAAAACGTCTCTCTCCCCTAATACAGCATTCTCTAATATTGTAGGTAATAATTTTAAAGATTGGTTTACATTTTATACTGATGCATCGAAACAATCTGTAAATAGTAATGTCGGTGTAGCTGTATGGATCCCTTTTACTAGAATTTTTTTAAGCTATAAATGCCCTCCTCTTTCCTCAGTTTTTACTGGGGAAGCTCTAGCTATTCTCGAAGCTATATTGTACATAAAATCTCATGGTCTCAATAACTCAATTATCTTTTCGGATTCTAAAAGTTGTCTCCAGGCCATCTTATCCAACCCATTTCATTCCTCTTCCAAACCTGTAATCCTTAAAATTAGAGAATCCTTATATGATTGTCATTCTTCCAATATTCTCGTGGCTCTAGCATGGATCCCTAGCCATGTTGGTATTCCAGGCAATGAGACTGTTGATTCCTGTGCTAAATCTGCGTCCCAAATTGGATCCCTTGATCTTTTCAAAGTTTATTCCCATGATTTATGCCTCCTTCCTAAAACCATCCTTCAAAAGTCTTGGGCTCAGTATTGGGCTTCTTCAAAACATACAAAAGGCAGATTCTATGGTGAGGTCCAACCGGAGTTACCATCAGTTCCTTGGTTTTGTAAGTTTCGACATGCGAATAAATTAACTACGTCCACTATTTGTCGTCTCCGGTTGGGTCATTCATGCACTCCTGTCCACCTGGCCAAACTTAGGATTAGGGATAATTCATTGTGCGAATGTGGTCTGGACATAGGGTCTGCAGATCACATCTTTTTTAATTGCCCTCTTTATAGATTTTCCCTCTACGACTTTCTCCCTTCTAATATCCCTCGTCCTGTTTCCTTAAAATGTCTCCTTTCCCGTATCTTTAGTCCTAATATTGCTTTATGTTTATGTAAATATATAGCGTTTAATAAAATTAAATTGTAGATAGTTATGTAAGTTTGTGTTTTTTTCTTTTAGCTTAATAATTTTGTATTTAGTTATCTTATTTATTTATTTTCGTGTATATAATTATGTTATTCTGTTTAAAATAATCATCCTGAACAATTGTTTGTGATTTGTTTTGGTTTACCATTTATTTGGTTAATAGCATTGATCATGACACTTCTTGATTAATGACATTACGAGCCCCTCGACAAGACACTGGCAAAATATGTGACGTTTCACATGAGGCCATTCACGAAGAAGTCAAGTCAAGGATTATGGCTCGATCGCTCGCTTAGATGGGCTCCACAAATTAACTATATTATCGAAAGGACATCTAAATATCTTAATATACTTAAATTTTTAGCAGGGTCTAGTTGGGGAATTCACCCAACTCATTTAAGAAGGATATATATATCTCTTGTGAGAAGTCGTTTTGATTATGGTAGCTTTTTATATGGTGATAGTAGTCAGTGTCACTTAAACAAACTAGAAAAGATACAAAACCAGGTTATGCGAACAATAGGAGGCTTCATTAAATCCACTCCCATACACGTTATGGGCAGTGAGCTTGGACTATACCCACTACATATCCGTAGAACCTATTTGGCAGGTAAATTTTTACTAAAAAGTAAATCATTAGTTGACCAAAATATAATTAATGAGCTTCTAGATAACCTACAGAAGTGTATTACGTCTTGGTCCAGAAAGACTAAACCTATTTTAATTATAATGTATCAACAATTAATAGAAGTTAAAGTTCACTGCAGTCAAAATCTAGAGATATTCATGAACTCTCACTGGACCGGCTATTATGACATGTCAAAACATATTAAAGATAATATAAATACTATAGATAAACCTAAACAACATTACAAGCCACACATTTTAAATGACCTTTGCTCTCGCTACCTAGAATCAGAATTTGACTGTTATTATAAGATATTCACAGACGGCTCTAAAGAAATAAACGATTTAGGAGCAGCTTTCTTTGATCCACATCAGAATACTTATGGACAATTTAAAATTATACCAACTGTGTCGATCATGTACGCTGAGTTGCTAGCAATTAATGAAGCCCTGTCCTACATTAAATCCATTAACTTCGACAAATTTGTCGTACTAACTGACTCTAGAAGTGCTATCTTACATGTGGCTCGTTGTACCTCGACTTTTCGAGGAACACCGATAGCTTACACAATAATGAACCAAATTCTAGAACTAGAACGTAACGGAAAAAGTATTCAGTTACAGTGGATTCCGTCTCATGTAGGCCTCCCGGGTAATGAGAGAGCAGACATTCTTGCTAAACAAGCTTGTTCTGAGGGAATCAATCTCCCTATTGAACCATACTACTCAGATTGTCTATATTTAGTCAGAGAATATTGCTATAAAACGTGGAGAGAATACTTTAATCAGAGGTCGGCTGAAAAGGGCATCTGGTATAAAACAATACAATCGGAACCGTTAAAAATTCCTTGGATCAACTACTACAAACTGAATAGGTATAATTCTGTAACTGCAATGAGACTTCGATCCGGACACATTCCTACTAGGAAGTTTACCTATCTCATGGGTATAACAACCACTCCCAACTGTGAGGTGTGTGGTGTAGTGGAAGACATTCACCACGTCCTGTTGGAATGTGTTCGGAGCGAACCATTTAGGATACAAATGTTTACTAACAGCTTTGATGTAGGATCATGTAACAGTACATTAGCTAATCCTGGATCTGATTCAGCGAAATGTTTATATAAGTTTTATAATAAGCACATGAAGTTGTAATACATAGGGAGACTATGACGGAGCGACATAGTCAAATAGTGACAAAGCTCCTTAAATAAAGAAAAAAAAAAAAAAAAAATTACATTTCTCCTTATATAAACCAAAACTAAAACTATGAAAAAAATAAATGTTTTTCTTTCTCTTAAATTTGCAGGTACAATGCAGTAACGGCGAGGTAGCATACGGTCGAAAGCGTCGCTCCATAGCTTCAAGTGAATCTAACAAAGTGTACGAAGTATCACTCACTACCTTCATCAAAGTGCAGTATGAGAACGGACAGAAAGAGGCAGGTAAGGCATTAGTTCTTGAGTAGATTCTTCTTTGGGAACTGGTTTTATTTCTATCTTCTCTACTATAGATATTATAATGTGTAAACACTATTTACAGTACCCGGCCGTAAATATTGCACATCGACTTTTGTAAAGAGACAATCGGCCAATTTCCCCTTTGTAGAGCATCATCTCTGTCGCACGAATTTCAATCAGTCTGGTATCTATTAGCAACTGTTAAGGGTACGCATTCCACAGACACGAACTTGCTAGTGGTCGGAGCCTACTAAAACATTGTTGTCGGAAACGTGCACGCTAAAATTTCCCAAAATAACTTTGGGGAAAGGGTATTACGTACAAATAATATTATATAGATATACATATAAAGTACTATTTGATAATATAAAGTACTATTTGATAATAAATTATCAAATAAAGAAGCAAATAACTTTCTCCGTTTTTATGGAGTTGCGACTGGCATGCGTACCCTTAAAACAAATTATGATTTGCTAGTGTGCGACAGAGATGACGCTCTACGAAGCCGAAATTGACCGCTTGTCTCTTTCCACAGGTCGATGTGCAATATTTACGCCCGCGTACTGTTCCTTTATTTTGCAATAACGATCTCGGCCCCGGCTTCTCATGAATGCAATGCTTGTATTCTACAATATTATGCATGTATTCCATCCTCTTGAATCACTCTATCTGTTTAAAAAAAACCGCATAATACCTGTTAATTAAAACCGTTGCTTCGTAACAGACAAGGGGTTAATGCCAGTTTAATAAAAAAAACATATATTATGCCGTCTGGCCAGCGTGGGTTTTATAAACAAGCTTCCCTTAATTACTAAAAGAGGCCCGTCCCTACAGAAGGACATTAGAAAATATGCCAGTAGGTATAATGAATTACAAAGCATTTTTACGTTTCTAACTTTTACCGGCCCACATTTCGTTGGTAACATACATTCTTAATACCCACCGCATACCGGACATAATACAAAACAAAAAGTAACTTTCAAACAATAAAATGTTGCCATAATAAAGGGAAAACAAAGCAGATGCTCAAAGTATTTAGAACATTCGCGCAAAATGATAAATTGTGGGTAATAATTTATGAAAATACCCCATTGTGTTGACAATTTAAATCCATTTTGTGATTAGGTAGCTTGGGATAATAATCGTTACTTTCCATTAGTGTCCTACTGCAGAGACGATGTTTTGAATGATTATACGCGCATTAATGTGCGTTTCCATTTGGTTGCGCTGCAGGGACGGGAAATTTTTGTGTTTATAGACTTCTCGCGCACTTAAAGGCGTTTTTTGATGTCCATGTAATGGGGACTTTTATAGACAAGAAAAGGACGGACACAAATGTTAAGACATTCATTTGTAGAGCAAACAATCGGAAATTTCGAGGCCCCGATTTCCCTTAAGGCAGCTACGGGATCGCTTTGCTACCGATGCAGGCAGAATATTATTTAAGAAAATCATGCTACTCGTAGCTATGAATACTTAGGTTGGTACTACGTAGAAAAATTGCCGTTGCCTCCATTAGTGATAATATGTATGAATGCAACAAACAAAAATATTGTAACCCTAGATAGGTGCTCGATTTGTGTTTTTTTTAATGTTTTTAATGTTTTTTTAATGTTTTAAGTATGTTTAAATAATTCCAACTGTATTAATTTAGTATGTAAGTGTTGTGTAGGTACGGGAACCTGGGGACACTTGATCCCCCCTTTTGTTTTTCATCCCTAATTTCCTTAGTGACTATCCATTTTAAAAGATATTGGTACCGAAATACGTGAAATTCATTTGCCTATAATTGATGTAAGACCCAAAGATATAAGTGCCTAAATTTCATTATTATTTGACTAAAAGTAAAAATAGAGAAAGGTATCAAGTGTCCCGTATATACGGGAGACTTGGTCCTGGGGTTCAAGTCTCCCATATCTAGGTTCACATGATACTATTACTAAGGAAATAAATAAAAAATGTTTTTAGATTATGATAATCTATTTATATTGTTTTCAAAATCACATACCATAGGCATATCACACCGTCTCCATACATAAATCAATTGCTAAATGTGAAACTTCCGTTTCGTATTAAAAAACAAAAACAAACTCAAAACAAAATTATATCTTCAATAATAAAAGAACTCAAATGTCTCGCAATCACACCCTGAATAAAATTTAAACGTTATTAAGATAAAGACTTAAAACAATATCTTATTGAATTGAGCCCGGGACATGTAAAACAAAATTTCAAGTTACGTTTAAGCTTCATTTAGGTGTTCTAGCAAAATAATCTCTTCATCGATTGGTACTCTTTTTCTGGCACCTTCTCTTGTTTTGTATACTCTGGGCATAACGGTAATCTGAAATTAATTGAAAATAAGAGTTAAAAGTAGTTAAGGGACATTTGATTCTCCCGGATCAAATCTCCCTTAGCTAAGTGGACCAAGTGTACCCTGAACCGTTTTAGGTTATAAACAAGAATATTTTCAAACGTCTGTTAGATTACAACTTTTCTACGCTACAAATCGCTACTTATATAGATAACGCCTCGAATTAAATTCAAACACACCTAAAAGCCATATTTACATTAATGTTGAATCAAAATGTAAACTTACGGAAATTTTCTCTTTGCAACAACAAACACTCGGTCGTCCGCCATTTACAAACGCGTCAAATTTGACAGGTGTACCAACTTTAGAAAGTTAGCGGGTACCATAGACAACCGATATTGCCATTATAAAATTTAATATCACCCATACAAGTTCTGAAAATCTCGTGTACCTAGTCTCCCTTAAGGATCAAGTGTCCCCAGGTTCCCCTATAGTTGTTACTGGATGTCAGATTTGTAAATGTTTAGTGTTGTACAATATTGTTATAATTTGTTAATCTGTCATCTGTTACTGTACCTATTAAATAAAATAAAATAAAATAAATAAATTCTTACTATGTGTAATGCTATTAGATCACATAAATAAAAACCTTAATTGGAGGGAAATTAGAAAAACAATAAATAGGCGGCAGCGCATCTTTGAGCTTTCATGCAACTTACCAACATTCATACTAACAATAAATTCATGCAAAATTTTACAATGAATAATCCATATCCAGATAATAAAAACGAATGTTCTCAGTAAAAGCACGAGCACGCTGTGATTGATGTAACATAAAATGGCGGCGCTGTCATTTGCAATTTGTACACATAAATATTACTTCACGTTGCAAACGAGATTGTAGTAATATCATATTTTATCGTTAATATTTTTCTTTTTCATTTAGTTGTGGTATATTCTATGCTTATTACATTTTCCGTTTATTATCTATGTAATCTGTTTTATTTCGCTACCTTTTATTACGTTTGTGTTTTCTATAATAATACATGTAGGTATGTTTATAAATACCAAAACTGTATAACTAAGTATATTTATGTGTTGGATTAGGGTAGTCGATGCTGCGTACTATCGATTTGGTGCACTGTTGATGTAGAATACTGTCGTTTAAGTGTACTGTCGAAGTAGCGTACCATCGATTTGGGGTACTTTCGATGTAACGTACTGTCGATTTAGGCTACTCTCGATACATTAGCCCGGCGATGGAACGTTTGCGATACAGCGACCATCGATGTAGTGACTGTTTATATTGTGAACTACCTAGCCAAAACTTATATATTTTTCTTTCTTTCCACAGAAGACGTTCTAGCACTACTCCGCAATCTGAAGATCGCAAACCAGCGCCTCGGTGACATAGACGGCACACCAGCAACAGTCGCCGAACAAACCGCTGACAATAGACTCATAATACACACACAAGAACCTACAATAAGTAAATCTAACATGGCCGCTTACAGCTGTTTATTATTACTAGCATGCCTTCTAGTTCTCTTCAAATAATACATACATAAACTCACGCCTTATCCCGTCCGGGGTAGGCAGAGACGACAGAACGCCACTTGTCACGATCCTGGCAAACAGATCCGGCCTTCTCTTCAAATAAGTTATTATTTCGTTTGTGCAACAAAATAAAAAAATTCTTTCTTTCTTTCTTTATATAACTGACAAATGCAATTGTTTAGATTTTTGGATACGCTGTTTAATTTTCTGTTTTTTGAAATAATGTTTTGAGGTTATTTTTTTCAAGTTCCGATAGATGCAGTAATTTAAAGCTTCGCATAACACGATTATTTCCCAATAGTTCCTTTAAAGGGACTACTGGGACTTTCTGTCCTTTAATACTAAAGGACAGAAAGTCCCAGTAGTCCCTTCACCTATGTTCATATGCAATAATTGTTAAACAGTTTATTTTCCAAAAATTAGCGAATCTAAGCACAGCCTAATGTCAAATTTTATAAAATATGTTTTATATCTAATATTACCTACTTTTATAAATAATACTTGAATACTGTTTTTTTAATATTCATTGCCAAATAATAGACTTTTTAAAGTTATCATTTAACACCATAAACTACATAGATATTTTTTTTTTCAATTTAGTTTTTAGTTTAAAGTGATTTAATTATAGGAAATAGGTTAATTTTAAGGAGTAATTAATTTAGATTATAATTTAATACCAATGTATGAGCTAAGCGCACATTTACTATAAATAAGGAACTTTTAATTTATTTACACATAGATTTTTATACTCGCAGAAATGTCCCCTTATTCACAAAAACCTTTAGGTAATAAATCCTAACAGACCAATAGAATCTTGGAAGAAGACCAAACTTGGGTCTAGTTCATAATATCGACAGTCACTACATCGATGGTCGGTGTATCGCAAACGTTCCATCGACGGGCTAATGTATCGATAGTAGTCTAAATCGACGGTACGCTACATCGACAGTACAGTCACGAGCAATAATATCAATATATACCTATCATACCTAATTATTTTGCCTATCAAGAGAACCACGCTGGCCAGACGGATTGGTATAGGGTTTAATTTCAAGTTTTCCTTCTTTTTATTACGTAAAGATAATATTCACGAATAGTCCCTTAGTCGGTTTTTACGACACCCATGGTATAACATGGGGTAGTGACACACTGTACTCTTACTCCGTCACCACACAGAGAAGCTTATATTTTATATTTCTGGGCTATTAGTACCTACATTTTGTATGGTGATATGTTCATAATACTGTGAGTGATGTACAGTCTTACTCTGTCCCTATACGTCATAAATTTTTGTTTATTTGATTAATTGTATTCAAAATCGCATTTGTATCGAGCGATGATCAATAATAAGTACAACTTTTTTAAAGTGAGATGTTACTGCTCGAGTCAAGAACAAACACTTTGATTAAAACAAGAATTCTATTCGTTAACAAAGAGTATAAATGTGCGCTTAACTCTAAATATAATGCTAACGCATTTAAATCCGCTAGTCTTATGATAACTGTTCATTATTAACTTGAATCAATAAAGATATTGAATAATCATAACTTCTTCATAAACTTATGTTTTTTTTTCTGATTCACGATATCTAAGTTTCAAAATACTTACTTTATAGCAACTTATTAATGTCACACTACAATGACAGACATTTTCCAGTGACCTACATACGCCTTTTTTTACCACGCAAACGAAATATTTTGGATTCATTTATTTTTTAATGAGACAAGAAATACTTACTACATATATTAAAGAAAGATTCTGTACATACCTACCACTATATTTGACCATTTTCCCCCTTACACATAAACGCCTCTTAAATTTTAGTCAATTGATTAGCTTCATATTCATACGGTTTTACTTAAAAGAATCTCGCTAAACATTGATTAAATTAAAGAGGCGCTTATGAGTAAGGGGGTTTATTCTTTTTGTATACCTACTTAAAATAATTAAAACCTATTTTACTCATAAGCACCTTTATAATGCAAAGAATTGAGTGTAGATTTCACGCAAAGCAGGTGGAAACAGAAAATACCGTGAAATAACCAAACACAATACTTATACATACTACGTTAGCCAAACTAATTATTATAATATATTTTTCATGCAAGTTTACGTAAAAAAGTTTTAATAGAATTTTATTAAAAAATCTCAAATAATATATCGGCCATATTATTATTTTTATAATTAGTAACAAAATTGCTTATTTTTTGGTGCTTGCAATACTGACTTTCAAGTTTTCGTTTTATTATCTCTATTTTAGTTAAAGGACGCCTTTTACAGACAAAAATGGTAAATGATACTATTTTTCGTAGTCATTGTAATACTTACTATTTTTGAAAACGGTGTTGGGATTACAAACCAGAAAATATTATAACACTTTATGTACTTAAACGTATTTTTTTAATTTAGTTTTAATGCAACCAAAATTGGTCTTTGTCATGTTAATATTATTATACTCCTGTGATTACGTATCACTAGCACTGACTGCAGAAGAAAGTATTATGATTACGTTTTTTAAATACTGTTTTCTTAATCATGAAAAAAATTAAAATAAAAAATAAAATTACAAAACACATTTTGTGAAGTTCTAAAATATCTACTTATTATAGTTAAAGGATAAAATTTAAAGCTCGAGGCAGGTATTGAATCTGGATCGTATGAGGTGAATAAGTACTCAAAAGACACAAGCTTGAACTCTATGCCTCAAGATTTTGTCTATTGTTTTTCTATTCATTTCGCTAAGCAATAGTAAACCTAAGTTTTCTTTATCTAATTTCTTGTATCGAAACTTTTAACGTGTCAAATGGAATGTATTAACAATGTTAAATGATATTTGTAAAGGGAGTCCTATGCCTATGTTTAGAAAACTAATAAAAAGTAATAAAATATCAAATTCTATACATTTGTCTTATTTTCGGAGTCCTTGGTACGCTGAAAACGTCTGTTAATTTTGTCTACACTGACAGGGACTACTACTGTCTACTCCGTGTGGTGACGGAGTAAGAATACAATATGTCACCCACCTCATCTCATCCCATGGGTGTCGTAAGAACCGACTAAGGGACTAACCGTGAATATTATCTTTACGAAGTAAAAAGAAGGAAAACTTGATATTAAACCCTATACCAATCCGTCTGGCCAGCGTGGTATTAGTAGGCTAAGTATCTCTCCGTCACGGGAGGAGGCCCGTCCCTGCAGTGTGACATTAATGGGCTGTTATGACACTGACAGGGATACAGGATGACAGCTATTCTTTTTTTTTAAACAACTTCTACTTAGGGATCATGCCGTGTCGAATTTTACAAACATTAAGTTAACGGACACATAGAACATCCAGACTCAGCACAATCATTTGTTACCCACACAAAGAATTGTCCTGCGTGGGAGTCGAGCCCACGACCTCGTGCACTGCTGCCGTTGCCGCGACGAATGAATAAAAACATGAAACTCTATATCAATCGGTCTGGACAGCGTGTTATTATTAGTAAGTTTTGGAGGAGGACCTCCCCAGACAATAGAACTTTTAAAGAGTCAAAAATAATAAAACAAATAAGATTTCAGTCTTTTAATAGAACCATTATTAATAATATAAATCTAACAATGTAGATACAATTAAGATAATTCATACACATTAATAGTAAAGAAACATCACATAATAATAACAATACACATTTATTTATTATTTAAAATCGTAATAATTATGTACGTATGTAAGAACACGTCAAGATGGCCGCCATAGGAATACTACAAAATGGGGGCGAACTTGTGTCAACATACGCGCGCAATCTTACTAGACCGGCCTGAAGTTAGCTATCTCTGAAGTTCGCGCATGTACAGGAACAAAGAAAACACCCACTCTTCGCTATTTAGTTCCAAAACTGAAGTCTGCCTAGACATTTGCAACAAGCCGGCCATCTTTGATTGCGCGTATTTTAATAAACATTTACAGGAACAGATGTTTATTTGATGAAAGATTTATTTTTAATACATTTTGTTCATGTACATAGTGACTTAAAAATAAAATATGTGACAATAATAGCCACAAAATGGAAGATAAAAAATAAAATATTATTAAGTCTAAAATAGTAACATATTTATTATGTTTAAGACAATATTTATTATTTAATAATTAACATATTATACAACAATTAATTAATTCGATTTTAAACTTAAAATTTAAAACTTATTGGTAATTTAACAACTACAATAAAAATAATAATATTACATTGTATTATTTTTACAAAATTATTTTTAAAAATTGAACTCTAGTTTACATTTTAAACAATTATGATTCTTACTATAATTTATTATATATTTTAGGTCGTGATCATCTTTTTACTATTGAAATCAATTGGTAATAAACTTTCAAGGAATTCTCTTGGATAAATATAATGTGGCAATATTTAGCTGTATTGACGTTTGACAGTCATTCTAAATCGGAACGCCATTGTGAACGGTTGCATCCACAAGTTATGAAAATCTCGATATTTCACAATATTTGCTCTAGTCAAACCTTTGATCATTTAGTAATTTTCTGAAGTGTATATAAAATCACGTAATTGATATAGGTCATGCACCGGTCATAACATATTTTAAACCAAAATTTTAATCTTAAATATAAGTTGTTTTAACCTATAAAATACAAATTTCTAGTAAAAACAATAAATTGACGCCTAACACAGGACTTTTTTACACGAATTAATCGTCATTTTGCAATAAACTTTACAACAAATAGACATAAAAACTAACATTTATACCATATTATTATGTTTTTTTACAAATTCTGTATACACAGTAAAACAATTCCATGAAGGCATTACAGTTAGATCTAAGAACTACTAGTATAATTAATTACAATAATACTTTGTTATGACTTATAGTTCTCCGTGTGGTGACGGAGTAAGAATACAATCTGTCACCACCACCCCATCTCATCCCATGGGTGTCGTAAAAATCGACTAAGGGATTATCCATGAAAATTATCTTTACGAAATAAAAAGAAGGAAAACTTGAAATTAAACCTTATACCAATCCGTTTGGACAGCGTGGTATTAGTAGGCCAAGTATTCCTCCGTGCCGGGAGGAGGCCCGTCCCTGCAGTGGGACATTAATGGGCTGTTATGATGATGATGACTTATAGTGTAACCGATAGTCGTTGGAGCAGGCATGGCATTTAAGTGATGTTGATTGATAAATCCCTGTCCTGTGGTGAATTGATGCCTTGGCAAGGCAAACGCGAATGTATAGAAAGTACCCACTTTTACCCACGAAAAAAGTATTTTTAAGAGCTTTAAAAATCTTTATAATTGCTTAGCTAACGAGATTGATCCTTTTTTTATTTTTAGGGGTCTAATTTCTATCTGTATTTTATAAAAAAAATTGAAATTACTTTTAAATATAAGTTACAGCTTTTACTCACTGCTTCTTTAACACTCAAACTAATATATGTTTCATAGTAATCAAATGAGTGATTTTAGAGATATAACTTGACCTCTCCTTTCTATTACATGCATAAAAAACAGCGGTCTTTCTTAATCATCATCATCATAACAGCCCATTAATGACCCACTGCAGGGACGGGCCTCCTCCCATGACGGAGAGATACTTGGCCTACTAATACCACGCTGGCCAGACGGATTGGTATAGGGTTCAATTTCAAGTTTTCCTTCTTTTTATTTCGTAAAGATAATATTCACGGATAGTCCCCTAGTCGGTTTTTACGACACCCATGGGATGAGATGGGGTGGTGACATATTATATTCTTACTCCCTCAACACACGGTCTTTCTTAATGGTTAATTATATTATTGTATAGTTAACCAAAGCTCAGCAGAACGGTCTATCGGTTATATGCCATAATAAAATATTATTGTAGATTTAATACAATAATAACACACAAAAAAATACAACCGAATTGAGAACCTCCTCCTTTTTGAAGTCGGTTGAAAATATATTATAAGAATAAGCTTATATTATAACATTGAATATTAATATTTACAAAACTTATTGCTTATTTATGGAAGAATAAAATGATATTTATAGCAACATTTGACATTAAATAAATAATTGTTTATGTTGTCATTTCCCGTTTATTACATACAATTTTTCATCATTTAATAAATTATATGAGGTACTTGTATAAATGAATGAGTGAATGAATGATTTTGTTACACAACTAAAAGATCTTTAGTTAAGGCGCGTTTCCATTATGCAAGTTTGTTGCATGCAAGGTGCAAGTTGCATGCAAATTGTATAGTGGAAACAACAACTTGCAAACAAGTTGCTACTTCTTTGCAATTCAAGTCAATACATAAAGTCATACATGTATGCCCAAGCACTTGCATAATGGAAACGCGCCTTTAGATCAAGTAAAAATATTATCGAATACTATATTTATCAGTTGTTTGCAGAAAGAGGAAATAATCCAATATATTTCATTGCCTAGACGTCGATGTAGTAGTGGGTTTCTAAATAATAAAGTATACAAAAATAATTAAACAAAAAGTATTATTTAATATGCCATAAAACAAGTTATAAAAACAAAAATAACGAGCAAATGGTCATATTAAAATAAAAGCTTTTGTGGACGGATAAATTCAAAAAAATATTACGACTTAATTATTTAAACTGTCATGGTCACATTCACTAATAAACGGAATATTTACCTCCGTGATCATGGCGCTTGTAACAGCGTCGAAATATCGAAAACTCGTAAACCCTAACCATGGTAAATATCCCGATATTTCGTTTATTAATTAATACGACTATTTGAAATAGGTACCTCACGCTATTAATTTATTTGGCAAGATTATAGGAATCTAAATTTGGTCGATTTTTATATCAGTTGAAGATACGCATTTATTAGGTAACGTTTATTTCTAATGAAGCAAATGTACTATGTCAAATCCTCATATTAATGCTATATACCTTTTAATGAAAACTCCGTGTGGTGACGGAGTAAGAATACAATATGTCACCACCCCATCTCATCCCATGGGTGTCGTAAAAAAACCGACTAAGGGACTAGCCTAGCCGTCAATATTATCTTTACTACCGTAAATTATCTTCATGAAATAAAAAGAAGGAAAACTTGAAACTAACCCTATACCAATCCGTCTGGTCAGCGTGGTATTAGTAGGTCAAGTATCCCTCCGTCACGGGAGGAGGCCCGTTCCTGCAGTGGGACATTAATGGGCTGTTATGATGATGACGATTTAATGTCGTTCTGTTATCAACCAACTATCAACATTAAAAATAATTACATTATCTATTTGGCACATTCACTATTAGTTTTGAAAGGTCTTTCTAAAAACATAATTATCGTTCTAAGGGGCTCATGTTCTAATAATTTGATTAACAAATGAATAATAGATGAGTAAGTGAATGAACTACTAAATGAATGGCTATTAAGAGATAATTGTTCATTTCATTCATTCCAGTTGTTTTGAATAAGTATATTATTATGGATTAGTAAGAATGAATGAAATTAATGATTATTAACTGGTGGTGTGTTTGTTGACGTAATTGGTACTTATTTATTTTTACTATTATATTTTAAAGTCCGAAATTTATAACAATGTTCGAATTTGTAGCTAAAGGCGGCCTACCCAAAAAAAAAACACCTGTTCACACCATACCTCAAGTTTAATATTTTTTAATTATATTTCTAAAAAATATAGCATAACTTTGCTATATTTTTAAAAATAAAATATTTTTTTTATGAAAGGTTTTTTCTTAATAAGACATAATAATCATTCTAAATCTACAAATTCGTATAATACAACTACTAATTATTATTAATCTCAATTTTTTTTAATATCTCATAATTTAATTTATTTAAGAACAACTCCCGCACTAGGTATTTATAAGTATCGCGAAGTTAACACAATAACTCAAGAAAATTATCTGTAGATCACAGAATTTACTATCCTTGAGTTGGATTCGACATCGCTATCTTGTGCAATTGAGCTGTATGGTCGAAAACTAAATGGCTTTATCACCTCTAGAGTGAATGTTAGTTGCATGTCATAAAACTATTAGGTTCAATATCGTACAACAAAACATCAGCTAAATCATGACGCTACTTTGACATATCAGTTCTCTTGTATTAGCAAATAGTCGTTAGATATTTATTAAAACAAATAGTAAAGTCAACGTTATTGACTGATACTAGAGCATATTTTCGGTATTTTTCCTTATATGCCCATCCCTTTCATTTCTTGAATGACGTCATTGGCACATATTTCAATTTAAAGTTTTCGTAATTTTATAATATAAAACAAATTAGGGTGAACCACCTAATGGTTAGAAGTCCTACAATTATTGGCACTTAAGAGTTAAAAGTGAGTAAAAAGAAAGAAAACACTGTAGATTAATAAAGTTCAGTATGATTATTCAAGTTCAAATATTATTTATTTAATATATTTATCATATTTTATTTATTTTATTTATTTCATGTATCAACAGAGCAACAATAAATTTATCAGAATCCTTTTATTGGCATTAGTGCCAATAATATTTATTTAATACTATTCAATCACATTATAATGATTAAGTATAAGCAAAGATTAAAGTATTTTATTAAAGATTTTTTTTTTTATAATATTTTAGTCTGACACGAAGTCCACTCTTAAGGTGCCAACAATTGGGTGGCTTACCAGCCAATATTTAAATTCTACATTTTCAGTTTTTCTGAAATGACAAGCTTGTAATGTCAAAAGTAACAAGTTGACTTTAGTTTTAAATTATTTAATGGTTTTTCATGGTTTTTCACATACAAACTCTACAGTTTAATATAGTGACATTTGTATTGTGTTAGTAGATACTATTATTTATTGCGTTGAAGTGAAAGTTTAAAATAGATTGCACTTTTAATCTAAGCATAGTTTTGATTACGGCCAACCAATGACGTCAAGCTCACGCATAAACATTAAATAACGATCTTAATGAATTTGAATTATGATAGAATTTTTTGTCAAAACTGATAAAGCCATTTCGTTTTCGAGTATACAAACGACTGCTTTTGCCACCGAGGCAATATCTAAGTAATATAATTTACATATAATTATATTTACTTCTACAATAGAGAATCTAGATCTACTAATACTCTGAACACATAATATTGGCACAGTATTTGTTTCCAGCATATCATAGGTATAAAATAACCCCACCAGATTAAAAGTAGTGGAAATGGATGGATGTATGGTCAAAGTAGCTTTTTCGTGTCATATCCAAGCAATCTTAGTCAGATTGGGTCAAAGACCCAGCTACTGGTGGTTATGGCTCCAGAGATAGGAACCTCTTCACAATACAGGTTTGTATGTACCGTAGTATTTTCTGCCTACTTAAGGGAATAGGCCTTGAAACAGAAACACGTATCTACGACACGACTACATATAGAAAGAACAGCTACTAGAAGTCACTATTTATAGACAGAACGTTTCGTCGAAGCATATAAACATTGTAAGGTTCGACGTAGGTAACGTGTTTTCTATGAATAATGAATTATGTCAGCTGTACTTTCTACAGGAAGTTGTATCGTAAAAACGTGTTTTTGTTTGTCGTTTCACATCCTATGGGAATAGTGTCGAGTTTATGTCTGTATGTACTATTATTAGAGGACAAACCCCAGAGAGGTGGACCGACGACCTCAAAAAGGTCTCTGAATCGAACATGATGCGGAAGGCGCACCGTGTTCTGTGGCGCGTGTTGGGAGAGGCCCAGCAGTGGACTGCGATAGGCTAGTTGATTGATTGAAAGAAACCCCAGAGAACCTTGTATACATATTAATCAGTAACCTGTTTCTCCGACCCACTTTGCCATCCAGAGTCCATAGTATTAGTATCACTATAACAATGTATATGATTTATGTTATTTTTTATTATTTCCTCTTTTCCCTCCCTTACCGGCTCATATTGGGAGTCCGGTCCAAGACATTTAGAGGTCTCGGGCTCGTTAGAATATACCTTATCTGGTGTACCATCGTCAGATAACAGTGACTCTTCTGTATTAGGAGATAGAGGTGAAATTTGATTAAAAGTTTTTGTCTCGTTAGTCGTTTTAGATTTAGGACTAGATTTTAAACGGAGCGGTGAAATGTGTGCGCGTTGGTTTTCGAGTCTAATGCTAGAGTTTAGTTCACTCATTCGTTCTATACGCGGTTCGTGAATGGATCTGTCGCTTTGTTTGGAGTCGTTCATTCGTTCCATTCTGGAATCGTTCAGTCGTTCGATGCGGGAGTCGTTCATGCGTTCGCTTATGCGTGTTTCGTTCATTCGATCGCTTATTCTAGAGTCGTTCATACGTTCAATTATGCCCTCACAATTACGTGAATCATTCAGTCTGTCACTCAAGCGAGTTTCGTTAATTCTATCACTGACACGAGAATCATTCACTCGCTCACCAATCCTGGAATCATTCATACGTTCACTTAAACGGGAATCATTTAAACGATCACTCAATCTCGAATCATGTACACACCTATCATTCAAGCGATCTCTAGAATCATTCATGCGTTCACTCATTCTAGTTTCGTTCATTCTATCTGTCAATCTAACATCGGTTATACGCTCTAGGCGGTCTCTGGAGTCATTCATTCGTTCACTCATTCTAGTTTCATTCATTCTATCTGTCAACCTCACATCATTGATCCTCTCTCTATCATTCAATCTGTCTCTGGAATCATTCATGCGTTCACTCATTCTGGTCTCATGCATTCGATCGGTCAACCTAACATCATTCATCCTATCTCTATCATTCAATCGATCCCTAGAATCGTTTATTCGTTCGCGTTCAATTCGTTCATTCATTCTCATAGTATTATTTAATTGTTCAATCTGTTGTTCAGTTAATCTTATAGAGTTATTTATTACTTGTCTGATCTTATCTTGGCTCTTGTGCTTATCTTGTCTGGGTCGACGTTTGGACCCCACTTGAGGCTGGGGTCTTTGCTGACGTGTGAGGGTGAAGGACCCCGTGTCGGACTCCGAAGTGGACTCCGGATGGCTTTCTATGGTGCCTACTAGAGACACGTTGGCGTTTAGGCAGCAGTCGGCCTGTGGGAGAGAAAAATTGTTATAAATAAAAGAGTATTTAGATGTGGAACTACATGAATGCAGCCCGTCCTGTAATGGTGGGATTTGGTCTATGCACTAGCAACTTATTTCTCTTAAAGATGCTCCTGTGGTAATGACAATAACAGTTTTTTTTTCTTTTATTTGTAACACAAGATAGTTGGTCCCCAGCTAGGTGGACCGACGACCTCATAAAGGTCTTAGGGTTAGACTGGATGCGAAGGCGCTGGACCGTGTTCTGTGGCGCTTGTTGGCAGAGGCCTATGTCCAGCATTAGACTTATCTAATTAAAATTGAATTATCATCATCATATCAGCCAATTGACGTTCACTGCTAGACATAAACCTCCTCCATTACATTTTACACGGTTATATTATGCCTCCTTCCAATGGTTCGATTCAATTACTATAACTTCAATCTAATGTTTACATAAATTAATCTATACTAATATTATAAAGAGGTAAAGTTTGTGACGTTGTAGGGGGTAATCTCTGGATCTACTGAACCGATTTTAAAAATTCTTTCTGTGTTGAATACTCCAGTTATCGGGGAGTGTCATAGACTATGTAGTATCACGCTATGACTAATAGGAGTGGAGCAATAATAAAATATGTTTAAAAAAGTGACGCGTTGTTTCGGCGCCCAATGAAGTGGGCACGACCTCGGTGGCGCGACGGTAGTGCAAGCGGCTGCCGTGCAAGAGGTTGTGGGTTCGATCCCCACGCAGGACAAGAATTTGTGAGATTCACAAATTATTGTCCTGGTCTGAGTGTTCTTTGTGTCCGTTAATTGATGTGTGTAAAAGGTCCCCGCGACACAGGGCATGATCCCTAGTGCGGGAGTTGTCTTTTTTTAAAAAAAAAAAAAAAAAAAAAATGAAGTGGGCACGGGTCAGCTAGTATTTAAATATAGTAATACTTTCATATTAGCGATCCAGCCTTGTGTAAAGTATTAGAAGAAAGAAAAGGATATAAAAAACATCCAAAATTAAGATAATAACTTATGAATTACAAATATATGACTTACTTTAACAGAAACGTTACAGCAACTGGATACATCGGCGAAGTAAACTTCAGACTCCGCGTTCTGATTGACTGCTAACTGACGGCAGTCCTGCATCGAAGCTCTGCAATTTTATTTACATACAATTAATTTAATTAACAATTTCTGCTGGGTAGAAGTAAATAGGTATTTAATCAACTGATTTAATGCTTCCACTGTGTGTATGAATGGGTATTTTTAGATAATATGTTCATAAAAATTTAATATTAACAAGTTCCCAGTGCACTGTACCATATGTGATATACATGCATTGTTGTACTATTGTGTCTGCTGGCGGCACTGTGGAAGGGTTAAAAAATGTATATATAACTACTTATAAAAATTAACACTTAAACATTTTTTGCTCTAATCCTAAACTAAGCAGAGTCTGTATAGGGTATTTATCCTTACTTCCTTATAAAGGAAAACAACTATTGGCGGCGTGTCAACCACAGACTAAAGACTTTAGTCTTTGATCTTTGAGAAATGTATGGGAATCAAGCATAAATTCTAGAATCTACAAATATCAAATGGTGAAATTAATTTTTATCTGTGTTTGACGTTGGAAAAAATTACAATACATTTATTTAAAATTAAAAAAAAATAGTGGTTAAATCAAAGTAATTTACGTGATTTCTATTGCATAAACGTTTAATACTACTTTCCAGAAATTTTCATCCATATCAAAGTGTGCGATTAGTGTAAAAACTAGTGACATTGCAATATGTGGTGATTGTTTACAAAGTTAATCAAGTAAGAATCAATACCCTATACTAAAGATACGTTAATATCTCGAATGTAAGAATATAGTTCAGGAATAAAGGCAAGGGATTGTAGTCAAAACAAAACTTGACTTACCTAATAGGAGAATGTTTATCATTCTGGAATCCCAAATTCTCTTTGCCTTGCTTCTGACATGAGTCTGTGCTTTGATCTGAAACTGTAACAATAAAAATATATTATTTATTAAAACATAATATTAATTATTATTTACTAATCTTCTTTAGTAAAGAAAACAAAAATAATAAATATTTAAAATTCTTAAAACGTTAAAAGAGTTTACTACAAAATGTTATAGGTGGCGCTGCCTCGTAAAAAAACAATATTATTTGTAAAATCTCGAGCTCTTAAACATTGGGTATCGAAAATAATGTAGCTTACCATCAGACAAGCATCTCAGTTTATAATTTGAGCTCGAGATTTTACAAATATAGTGCTCAGATTTGAGGAGGTCATGAGTTCAATCCCCGCATAAGCCACATATGCATGACCTCATAAAAGAGACAGGTTCGATTCTCAGCTCGAACTCCAAATAATTTATAACTTTTAGGGCGGCTTGCGTAACAAACGATTTAAATAACTGCTAAATAAAATTAGTTAAATATGTTTAACACCTTAAACATGTTTATCTTAAATACATTTAAGTTTCTCTTGCACGAGGTTAATCATATTTAGCGAGATCATAGACGCGTTTTACCGTTTAATTGCATGGTAAAACCGAGATTTGTTTAAAATAATGCAAAGAACGGGCGTACAATTCGCGTAAAACGAATATTTTTACAGTTTCGACATCTGTGTTTCGAATTTTAAGTGACAGTCCCTAAATGCGTTTAGCGACGCTAAACAGCCGTTCTTGGCTGTTTAACTTTGACAGCTCGCTAAACGTATTTAAGGCCCTTTACGTGGCTCACTAGCGCCGCCAATAGAAAAATAATCATTATTCGCAAATAGGATAAATAATGTAAAATTTTGATAACAAAGTCTTGAGAAAAGGCAATAAAGTATTTGTATAACACACTCTCAACACTTTAAATGTTTTTCAATTAGTAATATTTCGCATTCGAAAAAAAAACCGCCGTTTTTGTTTATAATGCAATATTTATTTAATTAAAAACATTTAAAGTGTTGAGAGTGTGGTATACAAATACTTTATTGCCTTTTCTCAAGACTTTGTTATCAACATTTTATATTATTTGTTCTATTTGCGAATAATGATTTTTTTTCTATTGGCGGCGCTAGTGAGCCCTATAAACGCTCTTAAGAATTAAAGTTTGGTTGTGCAAGACGTTAACTTTGTTTAGGCCTTAAAAATGTGTTTGTTCTACTTAAATCAAATTAAGATACGTTACGCAAGCCGCCCTTAAACTATCGCGTTTCATAATTATAAATATTATTTAACGGGATATTAACGCGCATTTTATTTACCTTTATTTTACTTGACGTTTCGTGCAACCTGTGCCGAATTAAAATGCGCGTTAATATCCCGTTTATATAATATTTCCAAATATTTTTTCTTTTTTTTAAATATTAAATAAATATATCTCACCTTTACTCCCACTCTTCTGATGCATACACTCAATATTAACATTATCATCCGGCATTCTACAATCTCTATGAATATTACTAGCACTCATCCCTAATCTATGACATCTATACGGAACCAAATGCCCTCTCAGGGTATTGAACCTTGCATCGGGGAGATGCGCCATATCTTGCAGAACCTCCGGTGGATAATGTCCAATTTGCGATAATTGACTCATGTGTGCTAATTCCGGATTCATTCGAGCTAATTCCGGATTCATCCGAGCTAAATCCGGATTCATCCGAGCTAATTCCGGATTCATTCGTGCTAGATCAGGATTCATTCGTGTCATTTCTGTATTCATCCGTGCTAATTCCGGATTCATTCGAGCCAATTCCGGATTCATCCGTACCAACTCGGCAAGTTCGTTGCGTGGTATATCCGTGTGTCTTGCGTGGGGTTCTGTGTGGTGTAGTAGGTAGGAATTGCGACACGTGTGGGATTGTGGGTGTTCTTGACGGTCGATGTGGTGGTGAAGTAATGTGGCGGCCGCTGGGTCTTGGTGGAGGTGGTGTCTGTGGAAGAAACATTATGGTATAGACCTGTGGTATAGACCAACTTTGTATCAACTAACCTTATTCTAAGGAAGTTGTGTAATAGATAAGGCAAAGTTTAATAATAGGTCTTTACCTATAAAATTGCCGTTTTATTTCTGCGCAGTCTTTAGACTCTACATTTCATATTTTAAAATGATCTATTTTCATAAAATTCATTCATTACATTAATTAAAAACATATTTTATTTAAATTATTTTTATTATTTAAGAAATATAGGGTAACAACATCTAACGAAGGTTAATAAACAACTGTGTTTTAAACACAACAGTTAGCTTAAATGTGCGTTCATTCTATTAAGTTTAATAATTAGTATTGACAAATCCAAGAAAACGTTAGGATGAAAAAAATTAAACTCTCATACAAAACGGCAATTTCATAGGTAAAGACCAAATATTAATACGTCTGGTGTCGTCACTCGGGCTTTATTGAAATTTGATGATGATAATTACCTGCTGCCACTCCTCCCCTGAGGACTGTAGGGAGGGGGAGGTCCCCACACGCCGGTGGTAGCGTCGTAGCTACCGCTTGCCTCACCAAACTGTTCCTGAGGGTACGTGCCTTGTGGGTAGCCGGGCTGTGCCTGTAAATTACAAATAGGGAAAAGTTTAAATAAAAGTAAAGTTTTAAAGTTTTTCCGTGTTGTGACGGAGTAAGAATACAATACGTCACCACCCCATCTCATCCCATGGGTGTCGTAGAAACCGACTAAGGGATTATCCGTGAATATTATCTTTACGAAATAAAAAGAAGGATAACTTGAAATTAAACCCTATACCAATCCGTCTGGTCAGCGTGGTATTAGTAGGCCAAGTATTCCTCCGTCATGGGAGGAGGCCCGTCCTTGCAGTGGGACATTAATGGGCTGTTATGATGTTATGATAATTAAATATTGACGGACATCTCTACACAGCGCCATCTGTTCCCAAAGTAAGCTAGGATTAACCTGCTTGTGTAAGGGGTAACAGAACAACGGATATTATTACTTATATACTTTTTAGAGTTCCGTACTCAAAGGGTAAACACGGAACCCTATTACTAAGCCTTCGCTGTTCGTCCGTCTGTCTGTCACGAGGCTGTATCTCATAAATCATGACAGTTAGAAAGTTGAATTATTTATATAACAAACCGCTATAACAACATATACTAAAAATAAAATAAATATTTTGAGAAAATATTCTTAGACAGCTGAGTCGTGACGTCATAGAATTTTGACAGCTGAGTCGTGACGTCATAGAATTTTTGACAGCTGAGTGACAACTCGTCAAAAAATACTTTTTCCGCCATAATTCTATGACGTCACGACTCATCTGTCAAAAATTCCGTGACGTCACGTGACATACCTGTGTAAAGCCCCCCTGATGTTGTATGAACCCGGGCTGAGCACGTTCGAACTGCGGGTACCTCGCGTCGTACCCGCCGGCAGCTCCGGGCGGCGCGTCCGTCTCACAGAACCCGTACGCGCTGTCACCTGATTGTGGGACTCCCATGCGGCAACGGGAACTGGGGTGGAGAAATTTTGGGGTTAAGTTTGATCATCAATACCTTGTATAGTAATGGTGATGGAGGAAGAATACAAAGTGTCACCATTCCATCTTAGCCTAAGCTATGGGTAATTCAGTCGCTTTGAAAATAAATATTTTAGATTAAAATAATTAAAAGTAAGTGATTTATTGTAATTTTATAATGTAAGAACTACTTGTAAAACTTATGATTAATAATTATTCTATTCTATTCACTATGCTATTCGCTTTACGACACTACTATAAAATGGGGGTGCTAATGACACCCTGTAGAGTATGAGGTACAACAAGAAAAATAAAATATAATACATTTAAATCTTACTTTTGACTGTTACTCCTCGGCCAAGGGAACCAGCTCCAAGCAGATGTCTTCCTTCCGGTACCAGGGTTTGGTGAGTAAAGATTTCCTATACGACCTGAGAAAAAAAAAACTAAAATGTTGAAAATGTATATGCAATTAATTTTCCTTATACATTCAAAAAACTCCATCTAGTCCAAACTAAGCTGATGCTCAGCTTAGTTTGGACTAGATGGAGTTTGAGCAAAGTATTCTGAAAAAAAGACGATTATTTTTTTAAATCAAATTCCTAAAGACATACTAGGGTTTTCCGTGTGTTGACGGAGTAAGAATACAATATGTCACCACTCCATATCATCCCATTGGTGTCGTAAAAACCGACTACAAAAACAGACATTAAACCCTATACCAGTCCGTTTGGCCAGCGTGGTATCGAGGTCGCATTACTTCGTTGCTAAGATATTCGTGGTGGCGTGCATTAGTTGTTACGTGATTCGTTGTAGTAAACTTACGGGGTCGTGATATTCGTTGTTTCACTTTTCGCTGTCACATATTACACCCATACTTGGCCTACTAGAGACCCTCGTGTACCCGTGACACCACCGTCTTGCACCACCGGTTGGTGTAAGTAAAGGGATTAGTTAGGGTTTAATTACAAATTTTCTTTCTTTTTATTTCGTTAAGATACTTAATATTCACGGATTTTATATAATATGCTACTATTTTAATTATTTTTAATTTATTTTGGTTCTAGAAAATTAAATTTATAATTATTAAATCATTATTATTTCAATTATTTCAGTTTACAAGGGGAATTTACATTCTATCAAGTTATAATATGGTATGATTTCTCTCACCTGGTGCCCAGAAACGATGTTGTAGGCTTATATCCCAGGCCGGCTGAGTAGGATGACATTGTGCACAGCAACTGCAGTTATTCTATAATTAAAAAGTAAAAACTATTACTTGAAATTACTTATTGCTTGAAATATTTTATAATTGTTTAATTTTACTTGAATATGTTTCTAATAAAAGTAGAAATTCCAGTTAATGCATCTATTTATTATACAAAAAAGTAAATTAACCAAAAACTCAAAAACTAAGGGTTTTGTTTTAATTGCAAATTTAACTCGAAACGAACAAAAAAAATAAAACCAAAAAGTCAAGCAATATTCGTAAATATTTAAAAAATTTAACCCCCTTTACTCATAAACGCCTCTTAAATTCATTGTATAGCGAGATTTTTATTACGAAAACCAACCTAATACCAAAAACAAAACCGTAAGAATTTAAGCTAATCTATTGACTAAAATTTAAGAGTCGTTTATGAGTAAGGGGGAAAATGTTAACAGGTTGCCTGTCCCGCCTGTAGACACAATAGTAAAACAATGGGTATGTATCATATATGACACATGGGACAGGGAATAGGTAAAATCCTGTAAATACCTGCACTTGTCTACCAGTAGCCGGTGTGGGTTGTCCAGCCGAAGTTCTATACAATGATCTGCAGCGTAGCTCCAACTGTTCCCAGTACATTTTCTTACGTTCATGACTGAAAAGAAATACATTTTTTTAATGTAATGTATGCAATTTAGTGTGCACTAATCATTGAGGTAATATGTATGGCACTAATGCCCGATTTACACATCGACAAGTACAGTGGCGAGTTAAGTAGTATTTTAAAATTAAGTTGATTTAAATAGATCTCCATCCTATATTTTGGCAAGTTAAGTACGAATTAGCCCCCTCTCTCGCGTCTCGCCAACTTAACTTGCCAAAAAATAGGATGGAGATCTATTTAAATCAACTTAATCAGCAACTTACTACTTAACTCGCTACTGTTCTTGTCGATGTGTAAATCGGGCATAAGGTCGCAACGTAATAGCACTCGCCAGACACGTAGGTACTATATTAATTTGCAATAACAATTAAATATTATTATTAATCCAACCTGACTGCCTTGGTATTTCATAACCATAAATAAGGCAAATAAGTGGTCAGCCAGCATCATATTTTCAGATAAACAAGTGTTTTAATTAATTTTTTTGCTGATGTTACTTTTAGATAAAAAATGTGGTAAATTGAGAATATGATATTTCAGGGAATGTGGTTTTTGTCGAAAATCATATTTTGCTGGTATGATGTTTTCAGAGTGTGATATTTTGGGAATGTCGTGTTTTGCGAATGTCGTGTTTTGCGAATGTGATGTTTTGCGAATGTGGTGTTTCGATGATATGATATACAGCGACGGGGGGCAGACAACATACCATAGACAACACTGACCAGTCATACGACTAGTGTCATGCACGAGCTAGCAATTTGTGGACGGCTTTATGTAAAAATGTTAAGTTAACAATATTATGTCTTGGGTTTTTATTTATTAAGTATTTGTACTGTAAGTGTGTGTACTGTCTTATTTTTTATTTTCCCTTATTTTAATTTAATTTTTAAGTGTTTGGCGTCCGTGACGTCATAAAAGAGGCCAGTCAGAATAACAGCGCTGCAGCTATCAACGTTGCAGCATCATGCTGAGACTGGTCCTAATTTTACACCTCATGTGACTTTTATTATGTTTAGTTTAATTTTTGTTTTGTTTATGTTTTAATTTTAATAATATTAATTATTGTATTGTGCAGTGAGGTGCAAAATAAATGTTTTTTCTTTCTTTCTTTCTTTCTTCTTCATGTAAACATATGACACCACCCCACCTCATTCCATAGGTGTCGTAAAAACCGACTAAGAGACTATCCGTGAATATTATCTTTACGAAATAAAAAGAAGGAAAACTTGAAATTAAACCCGATAGCAATCCGTATGGCCAGTGTGGTATTAGTAGGCCAAGTATCCCTTCGTCACGGGAGGAGGCCCGTCCCTGCAGTAGAACATTAATGGGCTGTGATGATGATGATGTATGTAAGTGACGTTAGCAATGTAAACGGCGCTCATACTTCTGATATATTTATAAAGTAACACAGTGGGTTATGTTCAAAATCTTTTTTTAAAGCAAGTGGTTTACGCCTACGAAAGTTTTATAGTGTAAATAGTATGTTCACAAGAGTGTTTCAGCAGTACACATCCAAAGAATCATGTTCATGCACACAAAGATTTGCATTGAGCGGGAATCGAACCCGAGACCTCTGCGTAGCAGCCAAGTAATATACCGCTCGCGCCACAGAGGTCGTCTGTATATTATATCTTTATCAAATAAAATTAAACACTGAAAATATTGATGTCAAAAAGAAAACTATAAAAAGACAGTAATAAAATCTAACATTATACAGTGTTGAACTAAAAATATTTATTTCGTGCTATTCACTATAAAGAAACTCCAAAACATTGCATGCTACAAGCCATATAAAGGTTTATTACCTTAACGACCGTCGCCTAGCAACCACTTACACAAAAATCACACCATTTTACAAGTGACAGTACGCTGAATCAAAAAGCTTAATATTTTTATACATTAATTTTAATTTTACAAACTTTAAAAATGTCTCAACTACACACAACACACAGAAGTAGTATTAGTCAACATTCTACACATTCAAGATCGATGAGCTTTCAAGAAGCTATGGAACTAACCGACGAAGAATTGATCACAATAATCGCTGACTTAAAAACACAAATAAGATCTGTTAATATAGAAAATGAGGTACTAGAAAAGACTATTATGAGAGTAGACCCAAGTCTAATGCAGGGAGTCACCCAGGCTTTAGAATTAGCCAATACACTGCTCAGCAACTCATCCATGAACATTACAAGCCTATCGAAATCTCAAGCGTCAAGGTTCGCAATCGGTGATTCAATAATCAGCCCTTCAAGAATGCTCATGAGCCCTTCTAAAGTGTCAACGAGAAGAATTGAATCATCTGCTAAGTTAGGCGGAACTGTCATATTCGGTTCAGGGCCGAGAATCAACGTGCTAGAAAGATCAGAGCTAGTGTCTACAGAAATGGAACTTATCATACATAATTTAGAAAAGGTAAGACGAAATGCTGCTAAAGAACAAGCCATGCTTAAAGCACAGCTCGAAGAAGTAAGCATATTAGTCACTGACGTAGAGAAAGCTGAGAAAATGTTTCATCAAGACGTTATTGTAGACGGCTGGGATAAAATAGCGCAAAGAATCCCGGCAGAAATATGGATAAGATACATGACTGAATGGGTTAAAATATGCGACAGCCAAATAGGTAAGCTTAGATTGAGAACAAGCACTTTAAATACCCAATACAGCAAGCTAAAAGGCCAGATAAAAGTTAAAGCAGAACTGAGCGAGAGCTTAAGACCAGTCGATTTCGAAAAATTGGAAATCGAGAACTCAGAATGCTTAAAATTGATAGACCACAAGCTAATGCAACTTGTGGAATTGAAGAAAATGACTGGAGATGCTAATTTGAATCTGGCAATGCATAAGAAGGCTTTAATGGCCCAGAATGCTTATTTGAGTAGTGTTTATAAGTCGATCAAAGAGAAGCAAGTATGGACGGTACAGTTGGATAAAGAACGAGATGTAATAGCCGTTCAAGCGGATAGTCTAGCGACTAAGCTAGAAGATGTTAGGAAAGTTCGTGGCGCTTACGAAGTCCCCGATGTAATGGACTATGTCCATGTAAAAGCAGAAGTTACGGATCTAAAGCATTCCATCAAAATGCTTGATAATAGATTACGTATTAAACAAATCGCTTTGACATCGTTAAATAGAAAATTACAAACTATGTCGGGTATGGTGGAGTAAATCAATTTATTAAAGTTTATTGTAATTTTCAAATTGTTTTTCATTTTGACGACCTCTGTGGCGCAGTCGGTATATTACATGGCTGCTACGCAGACGTCTCGGGTTAGATTCCCGCTCAATGCAAATCTTTGTGTGCATGAACATGATTGTTTGCATTGGTCTGGGTGTATAATAAATATGTATTTATTTACAAAAAAATGTATTTAAGTATGTTTATCCGTTGTCTAGTACAACAACCTTTGCTTTGTTCGGAACTAGATGGCGTTGTGTGAATGTTCCGTCACCACAGTTCATTCCATTTAGATTCTCAGGCAAGACCTCTTGACGGTCCTTAGGCCGGTCGGTCGGTCATCAAGGGATTATAGAGGCCTTTTATCACCCGTGAAATATGCAAATCGAAACGGAGGAATATTATCTAGATTAGGTCGTGGATTCGGCTCGTCTTGCATGGTGGCATGGTGCTCGCCATTCTTGGATGCTTAACATCAGGCACCATAGAGTCATTCTGGTAGGCCAATTTAAATACTTTTGGTGTTTAAAGATTCCATGGTCACTTCTAAAGACCTCAAGGCCAGCTAGAGTGGGTGTGTGATAAGCTTACCTGAGTAATTGATAGGCAAGCATACAGCTAAAGATACAGACGAGAACTGCACTGACGGATAACGCAAAAACTCCTCTCAGACACCAGTACAATGCTCCATGGACCACGCCGCATTCTGACACCCCTTCAAACACGCAGCGAGACCCTGCGAACAATGATTCGTTAATACATACATACATAAACTCACGCCTTATCCCGTCCGGGGTAGGCAGAGACTTCAGAACGCCACTTGTCACGATCCTGGCAAACATTGTTAAAACAATGATTTGTTAAGGATAACTTATTTTATGTATATTATGTTTAGGGAAAGTGCCGTACGGTTCCCTGTTAGAATATGCCTGCCCCGTAACGTCCCGTGGGTGTCGTAAGAGGCATAAGCCATCGCCTAAGGCATACTACGACTCGGTGCATACCACCTAGCACATTGTTTTTTCGTGGGGAAGTCATCAAGGACTACCTCCGCCTGGGGAGAGGCGGAGGGGTAAGCCGTACTCTTACCGGCTAAAACCACCCCGGTGTAACCTCACACGTGCGCGCGGGGCCGCATAAATTCTTCCGCAGCCCCGCACTAGTGCTGCTCATCACTAGCACGAGGTAGTGAGGTGTTCGACTACCTCGTGCATCGTCTCAGAGGCGCGCGCGAAGACACCCGCGTGCGCCCCCGCCTCGGGCTCGTTGGAATATGGGGCGGGGACTTCCCCAAGTCCGTCGCCCCTGAACCCATTCATGACCACCTAGCACATTGGCTCAACCTCCTGGTGGGGAGTAAATAGCATTCTCAAGAAAGGTTGGTGTACAGGCTTTACATAAATAAATAATATATAATGGTATTTTAAAATTATTTAATACCTATATAAATAATTTTTTAATAATAATTTACCTTCGTCATCAGTAGCATGTTGGCTGTCAGGTGGCATAGAGAAACATGTGCAGGTTCGGGTCAGCTTTGTGTATTCACAAAACTTCAATGTTTGGAGTCTGGAACAAATATAAAATTTATAATACAACATTATTAATATTTATTATTAAATACATTTTTTTACCAATCCGTCGTGGTATTAGTATACTAAGTATCCCTCCGTCATGGGAGAAGGCCTGTCCCTGCTGTGGGACATTGATGGGCTGTTATGAGGTTCCAAGAATGCAGAACTTGTATGGAAGAACCTACGAACATACTTGTAAGGAAGAGAACCTTATAGCAAATCGTTTAATCAAATTAAATCCCCTCAAACAGTGGGGAAATAACTGCGTCACTCGGTTGAAAAGCAGCCTATTTGACTACCGTACACGAGGTCGTGAGTACAAATCCCACTTAAAATAATTATTTGTATGATCCACAAATTATTATCCTGATTTTGGATGTTCTTTATGTCTTTTAATTACAAGTATGTAATAGTCCCTAATCTCCACGGAGTAAGAATACAATAAGTCACCACCCCATCTCATCCCATGGGTGACGTAAAAACCGACTAAGGGACTATCCGTGAATATTATCTTTACGAAATAAAAAGAAGGAAAACTTGAAATTGAACCCTATACCAATCCGTCTGGCCAGCGTGGTATTAGTAGGCCAAGTACCCCTCCGTCACGGGAGGAGGCCCGTCCCTGCAGTGGGACATTAATGGGCTGTTATGATGATGTAAAAGTCTGCGCGCGACACAGGGTTGTCGATCTTTATTAAGGGAACTTAACACTTCCTTCGGGATCAGTCATCCCGCTCGCAAAAGGCAGGGTCGAGATCAAGCTTAGCAGTCTCCTTGCGCAGCATGACTGCTATACAGGTAACCACGGCTGTCCCAGAAGTGGGACACTTTTATAATTTATCATCATCATAACAGCCCATTAATGTCCCACTGCAGGGACGGGCATCCTCCCGTGACGGAGGGGTACTTGGCCTACTAATACCACGCTGGCCAGACGGATTGGTATAGGGTTTAATTTCAAGTCTTCTTTTTTTATTTCGTAAAGATAATATTGACGGATAGTCGCCAAGTTTTTACGACACCCATGGGATGAGATGGGGTGGTGACATATTGTATTCTTATTCCTTCACCACACGGACAACCACGACGGATGACCACCGTGTGAAGGGTCAAAATTATGAATCTTACGTACGCGAAAGGCGTTTCTCATAAAGTAAAATTACACTTACTTATTCATATGTATAACAGTAGTAGTGATGGTGACAAGAACACTAGTTAAAGCGCAGACGAGGCAACAAGCTCCTACCACTTACTTATGTTCACAGTTATCATCTCAACGAACAAGTTATTCAACTGCCTCGGTTACGGGTTCGATTCCCACGTAAGACTGTTCTTTGTGTGATTCACAAATTGTTTTCCTGAGTCCGGATGTTCTCTGTGTTTGTTAAATTGATGTTTGTAAAAGTCCCCGCGACACGGGGCATAATCGTTAATAATAATTTAGGGTGTTGCCTTTAAAAAAAAGTAATGATGTCTTTACCCTTCCTTTTTGAAACTGGATTGACTCTTTACCGATAAAGCTCACCAAGCTCTTTCCGAAGCATGACTGCTAGGTAACCACGGCTGTACCAGCAGTGGGACATTAACAGGCATTTAAAGTTATAATTAACTTAAATTATACTTACTTATTCATATGTATAACAGTAGTAGTGATGGTGACAAGAACACAAGTTAATGCGCAGACGAGGCAGCAAGCTCCTACCACTTTGATCTGTGGACAACGAAATATATAGTTGCATTGAGAGTAGATAAGTAAATGGTTTGGTGAAGCTATTGTGTATGAAAAATATCATTATATTCCTCACACATTCACACAACGCCATCTAGTCCCAAACTAAGCAAAGCTATGGGTACTAAACAACGGATAAACATACATATATACTGTTTTTTTGTAAATACATACATTACATAGAAAACACCCAGACCAATGCAAACAATCATGTTCATGCACACAAATATTTGCATTGAGCGGGAATCGAACCCCGAGACCTCTGCGTAGCAGTCATGTTACATAACCACTACGTCACAGAGATCGTAATTATGAAGCAAAGAAATAAAAAAGTAATTTGTTTTATTAATATTTAATTATTTTTTTATCTCTTATCTATTATTTCATGTACCCTGTTTAATGTTAATATTATTATAATTTCCATAAATCAATTTATGTTAGGTAAAGCACTTTTTATTAAGTTTTAAACTAAAATGATTGTTATGATGACTAATTGATTTGTATTAACGTCTTATTTGTGTTATTACTGAAAGGGTATATCATAATTTTTTGAAGACCAATGCCGTTCCGCCAGTTTTCTGCCTTGATCCATCCTCGGTGGCGGGGATCTTAACAGACACGAAAAACATCAAGTACAAGACAATAATTTGTAAATTTTACAAATAATTGTCATGCATTGGAATTCGTATGTAATATCCGTGTGATATCGGAGTAAGAATACAATATGTCACCACCTCATCTCAACCCATGAGTGTCGTAAAAACCGACTAAGGGACTATCCGTGAATGTTATCTGTACGAAATAAAAAGAAGGAAAACTTGAAATTAAACCCTATACCAATCCCTCTGGCCAGCGTGGTATTAGTAGGCCAAGTATCCCTCCGACAAGGGAAGGCCTGTCTCTGCAGTGGGACATTAATGGGCTGTTATGATGATTGGAATTCGAAACCGCGACCTCGTGCACGCCAGTCGCATACACGACTGCTTTACCACAGAGGCAATTAAAAATTAAAATGACCAAAATTTTAATACCGTCTCTTGTGTCCTTTAAATGAATTTTCCACTATATTTAACAACATTTGACAGGTTGACGTTAGTGACGTTCAGCAGTATCTCGAATGTAATGCTATTCGATTGTAAGCGATTTCGCGATTTTTCGATTTTTCAAATTACTTTATTTTACACATTTGGATCCTTACATCAACTTACATTATCATTTTATTACTGTTTCTTTCTTTATCTATGTTAAGAGAATTAGCCTACAGCTTAAAATGATACAATTACAGTTAGCTTATGTATTATTTAAAATACATAATTTATCGTGACACATTCGCGGGTTATAGCTAATCTAAAATATCATATTAAATTTTATAAACGTATTATGAAGAGTTCAGGTTTATTCATAGCATTTATTTCTACCGATTATTTGTAATTTGTTTCATAATGGTGGTAATCGTTGTGAGTGTCCATCACTAAGTAACCATGGTAACTGAAAAAAACAAGAGTACGTCCATGAAATACAATATTATTTGTTTGAAAAATAAGCAGAAGTATTACGAAACTTCATGGACGTGAACTGTCAAAAAGCTAAACTTACGCTGGAAGGGGTATAGTGATTGTGTCCCACAGAAATGTACTTTGTTCTGATATCTGTGTTGTGTCCCATAAATTAATGTTATTGTAGGGATTATTCTCTGTGTTGCGGTGACTACTCACCGCAACACAGAGAATAATCCCTAGCGCGTTCCATAACTATACTAATATTATAAAGAGGTAAAGTTTGTGTGTTTGTGACTTTGTACGGGGTAATCTCTGGATCCAATGAACCGATTTTAATAATTCTTTCTGTGGTGAATAGTCCATTGATCGGAGAGTGTCATAGGCTATATAGTATCATGCTATGACCAATAGGAGGGGAGCATTAATAAAATATGTTTAAAAAACTGACGCGTTTTTTTCGCCGTTCAACAAAGAGGGCACGGGTCAGCTAGTTTTAAAAAAAATCCAAATAAGACGTTAATACAAATCGTGTTAGTAATTTAGTATATAATGAATGACAAGCGAACATACTTTTCTTACCATATAGCTGTATCTGTTTCTACGTCTTGCTAGACTCATGATGCATACTCCTGTCAGGACCAACTGAAACAAAATAGTTTTTAAATTAGTAGTTTTTCTTCACATTTTATTTAATTAAGGGTAGGCAGAGAATTTTTTTTAATGTGTTTTCTTGGGTTGTTTCTTATAAAAACAAGTGTAAATTTGCAACTTTGTATGGAAACTAAGATAATTAAGTGAACAAGCTGGATGTCACTGAAAATCAGCACTTCTTTGTGGTGCATACATTTGTACCAATTCTAGGTTAAGGTCTATTTATGACCTAATCTTAGCATTCCATGGATTCTCCGTGCTGGTGCCGCGTCCATCGCGTGATAGAGGACGGAACACTTGCATAACAGAGTCTAGGACTTACGACCCAGATGTAGGTTTAAGGAGGCCCCCTTACAAAACTTTAAGAACTTTAATTAAAGACTGAAATCCAGAAATAATTTTATATTAGAAATATTTATAAAGAGCACTCGTACGTAACCGACGCGCATGTATGACTCGCTTAATGAATGTGGACGAGGCCTAATCTGTTTGCCAGGATCGTGATAAGTGGCGTTCTGTCGTCTTTGCCTTCCCCGGACGGGATAAGGCGTGAGTTTATGAATGTATTTATAAGAGAAATTTCATATATCTAGGACGAGTGGTTTAAGCTCTGCGTTGATTTCTTAAGCTGTCAGTCAGGACTTTGAATTTTGTATTAAATAGACAGTTAACATTACGCCAAAGTGGGGAGTCCCCTCACATGGTGGACCAACGACCTGGTTAGGACGATATGAATATGAAGGAGGTGTTGCGGCGAGGCAGTGTAAACTCTCAGCAGTATATGCTGGGCTGCAAGTAGACCACCAAGAGCGGCAGCCAGGGCTCCGCAACCGACGCACCACCAAGCGTATTAACGCGAACAGTTTTTGGTAAACACTTCATCATATCATCATAACAGTCCATTAATGTCCCACTGCAGGGACGGGCCTCCTCCCGTGATACTTGGCCTACTAATACCACGCTGGCCAGACTGAAGTTTAGGCTGTAGAATAACATTTAGGCTTCCTATACGCGGGTGAAGTCGCGGGCATCGGCTAGTTAAGTATAGATCTGTTTAAGAAGAATTATCCTCACCATAGCAGCAGGAACAGCGGCCGGAACAGTCTCCAAGTGTTGCGGCGAGGCAGTGTAAGCTCTCAGCAGTATATGCTGGGCTGCAAGTAGACCTCCTAGAGCGGCAGCCAGGGCCCCGCAACCGACGCACCACCAAGCGTACTTCCTTCGACGACATGTCCCGTCGTTGCCGTTGCAGCCTACTGATGCTGGAAATGGAGAAAATTTTACATACAGTAAAATCCTTTATTTTAAACATTTTTGATTAATCTCTCCGTGTGGTGACGGAGTAAGAATACAATATGTCACCACCCCATCTCATCCCATGGGTGTCGTAAAACCGATTAATGGACTATTTGTGAATTACTTAACGAAATAAAAAAAAGAAGGAAAACTTGAAATTAAACCTTATACCAATCCGTCTGGATAGCGTGGTATTAGTAGGCCAAGTATCCCTCCGTCACGGGAGGAGGCCCGTCCTTGCAGTGGGACATTAATGGGCTGTTATGAAACCAACCCGATAAAGAAGACTTCTGTGCAGTAAATATTGACATTTAAATACTTTATTCCATAAACGCCTATCATGACAACCTCGCAACGCAAGAAAATCCCTATACCATATCCACAGACCTGCTTTAAACGTGGAACGTTTAGTTCAAATGTCAAAAATAATCGGTTTAGTACTTTTTAAATTAGGAACATCAACAAAATAGAACGCAATTTCAAAACTTTGTTTTTCGAAAGCACTTACTTTTTAATTCACCGTTAAACTAAGGCTCTATACGATGTTACTTTCGACAATAGTATGATTCTACTCTATGGTCCGTTATTTTTTATGATCGACTAAGTACAGAGTACTGAATCGTGACTCTAACTACTTGTGTGTTACCTAAACTTTTTATTGTTATGCCTTAGTTCATAGCTGCTACAGAGAGGACTCAGGTTCGATTCCCGGTCAATGTAAATCTTTGTGTGTGTGTATTATAATATGTTTAAAATAGCTAAGGCGAAGTCTAACTTATAAAGTACCTCGTCGGTTTCATTTTTTTTTAATTGGCCTAAGTACCATCATTCATTATCATCATAACAGCCAATTTATGTCCCACTGCAGGGACGGGCCTCCTCCCGTGACGGAGGGATACTTGGCCTACTAATACCACGCTGGCCAGACGGATTGGTATAGGGTTTAATTTCAAGTTTTCCTTCTTTCTATGTAAAGATAATATTCACAGATAGTCCCTTAGCCGATTTCTACGACACCCATGGGATGAGATGGGGTGGTGACATATTGTATTCTTACTCCGTCACCACACGGAGATCATTCATTCATTATATCATGTTATTTTAACTACCTCGATGGTCGTTGTACCTACTGTGGTCGTGATTACAGTCACGAGCGAAGTCCAGTACTGGAATCCCACAATTGAAGGACAGTTGTTTAAGAAATCAACAAAAAATAAGCCTAGTGAATGAGTTCAATATTTCTTATGTCCCTTAATTAAAACCTTTGGTCACGACGATCGCAACTTCCCAAATAAAATAAAAAATATTCACGGACATCTCTACACAGCGCCATCTGTTCCCAAAGTAAGCTAGGCTTAAACTGCTTGTGTTATGGGTAACAGAACAACGGATATTAATACTTATAAGTAAGTATATATTTTTTTGTAAATTCATACATATTATACTTACATAGAAACACTCAGACCAATGTAAATAATCATGTTCATGCACACAAATATTTGCATTGAGCGGGAATCGAACCCGAGACCTCGTAGCAGTCATGTTGTATAACCACTACGCCACAGAGGCCAAAAATATACTTTATTTTTATGTATTAACATTAAAATAAAGTATATTCACGCCCTGTCTCTTAGGTACAAGAAGTAAAACAACAAAATTACCAAAATACGGCGGTGGTGGTACGTAGTGCTGTGCCACATCAGCAGCTATAGCCGACCTCGGTGTCGATACTTGATATTGTACCACTTGCATAACACCACACGATTGCATCACTATTCAGATACACTTACACTAACACACTTCTTAATAATTCGTTTAAACACTTTAACAATTCCATTTTTATTAATATTTTTCAACAATTCCTATTTACAATTAACATTGTCATCACTTTATAGTATAAAATTAAATCGCTGTTGCTGTCCGTCCCTATAGTATGCTTAAATCTTTATAACTACGCGGTTTTTTTAATAGATAGTGTGATTCAAGAGGAAGGTTTATATGTATAATTGTAGTAGCATTGCACCCGTGCGAAGCCAGGGCAGGTAGCTTCTTAATAATCAATTTAAAATAATGTTATTCAATTTACCGAAAAAAATAGTTCAGATTTAATCGTAACTTTGTCACAGATAAAAACTTTCAAATCGCGCGCCATTTCTGACAGATCGATATTATTACAACCCAAGCCGTGCGTAAAGAACAATGACCTCTTTACAAATACAACAACAAATAGTATTATTACAAAAAAGGTTTTATACACTCTTCTTCATTGAACGAAACGGATTTACTTTTTAATAACTGAGAAAAAAAAACAATTCCTTATTCGAAATTCCTCAATTCAGTTCGATATAAAATATTTTCCCTCCATATTTAGATTTTTAGTCTATTTTATAACACAAACAACACATATTTTTGTCAAATAACACATAATTAACACTTTTATTAATAAATATGTATTTTTATTTAATGTTTTATTCACAGTAAACATTCGAGTTACATTCCTGAGATTTTCGTTTAGGTTATGTCGTTTGACAATGGCGACGCGCAGAAGCAATAGGGTCTTTATAATGTTCAGGTAGAAAGGTCTTAAATTGACTTAAAGGGGGTGTGTAGTGTGTCATATAGATTTATTTTGTTGTGTACCAAATATGTCAGGTACCTGTATGTGTATAGATAGTCTCTAAAGCAGGTTTATTGTAAAATTTAGGACTACCTATTGTGCAAAAAAGTTTTATTTCAAATAAAATTTGTGAAAAGATGTTTTTGTTATTTGATTTCGTGGGAATGTATCGTTCGCCTACCTGCTGTTTACAATATAGATTTGTTACGAATGTATAACAATTTCTTACAGAGATACAATGAAAACAGATTTGATGACCGGAAAACGGCAAACCATCAAATTTTAACTCAAACGTGAATAAAGCTTTGGAAATTTAGCAAAAAGTTTGTATTGTGATTTGGTCGAATTGAATTTATGTGACAGTTTTTATACCTACCTGTCCTACGTAAAATATGGTAGACTGATTGTCTATCCTGTTTTTCTGTGGTTTAAGAAAAACTCTTTTTAAACTTACCAAACATGTAATAATTTGTAAGCGTATAAAATGTTAGTGCCGCGGGCAATTTTGAAAGTAATCATTTTCAGACGATCACCTAAGCTTAAAGCAATAGTTAATTGATTGTATAAATAGGCCCCTTAACTTCTTACTTATCATCATCATAACCTGTGTGTGTTGAATTTTACCTTTTAACTGCTTGTTGATTTCAAATTATCCGAACAACGACTAAGTGCCACCACTACACTGTAGCTAGACCATACAAGTACGAACAAAGCGGTTCAGCACTTAGTTCATGTGCAAAACCATCAAACAATGAACCTCTTTGCCAGCCCACGTGTTTCCTTCAAACTACGATCCTGGTTTTTTCAAGCGAGGCGTGAAAAAGCATCTTCTTAAGCCGCCATAGTGGAGACATTCATGCCTCTACAAATATTGAAGCTGGCATGGTGCTCGCCATTTTTGGACTCTATTGGATGCTTAACATCAAGCACCATAGTCATTCTGGTAGGCCAATTTAAAACAAAAACTACCTAGGGTTCGAAACCGCAATATCCTCTACGTCAATCACAAAGCTTCACGCCATTAAGACGAAGCAGTACTGTAAATAATTTATTCACCCAACTATCGTTTAACCAGCAAGACAGACTAACTACCTATACACCTCAACGTTCATTACCACTTCTCTTCTTTTAGATTCTGTATAATATTATAAATAAACTAGCTGACCCGTGCCCACTTCGTTAGGCGGCGAAAAAAACGCGTCACTTTTTTAAACATATTTCATTTCATTACTGCTCCGCTCCTATTAGTCATAGCGTGATATTATATAGCATAGGACACTCCCCGATAAATGGACTATTCAACAGAGAAATAATTTTTTAAATCGGTTCAGTAGATCTAGAGATTACCCCCTACAATGTCACAAACACACAAACCTTACCTCTTTATAATATTAGTATAGATAAGTTAGTTCTTACTCTTACCATTATTCCTTCTATTAGTAGCTGTCAAAGCGTTGGTTGGTGGCCTAGGGGGGAGTGCGGGGGGTGTGTCCGTCTTCGCGGGCGGAGGGGGGCCCGGCTCATCCGCGCATGCGTATTGAGCTGAACCAGGCTTACATGTGCACGCTACTTGGTACTGGAAAAAAAAGTTAAGAGTTTTATCAAACTGGTTGTAAATAATACCATGCCAGTCTAGGGTGTGGGGCAGTTGTCTAAACTGATAAACATATTCTTCAATTACAATCAATTACTGATCACTAGTTTGGAGACATCATCATAACAGCCCATCAATGTCCCACTGCAGGGACGGGCCTCCTCCCGTGACGGAGGAGTATTTGGCCTACTTATACCATGCTGGCCAGACGGATTGGTACAGGGTTTAATTTCAAGTTTTCCTTCTTTTTATTTCGTAAAGATGATATTCACGGATAGTCCCTTATCAGTTTATACGGCACCCATGGGATGAGATGGGGTGATGACATATTGTATTCTTACTCCGTCACCACACGGAGAAGTTTCGTGTAGTGGGTATTATTTAAACTGGCGTGCAATGAAATTAGGCCAACCTTTAAATTGGATCCTACAGTCTATTTAATTTTTTTCTTTTCTGGTAATGATATTCTTAAAAAGATTTATACAAAAATAGCACATTTTTTCAAGAGGCCCAATTTTATTACACGCCAGTATAGTTCCCCCTTCAATCAATCAAAGAACTAGCCTCTCGCAGTCCACTGCTGGACATAGGCCTCTAATAAACCCCCCCCCCCCCCTCCCCAGAACTCCGTCCTGCGCCTGCCAAATCCAGTCCGATCCAGAGACCTTTATGAGATTATGATGACTGATGACCCCCTTCACAAAACATGTTTTTTTTATTTTTTATACATAAACACGGCAATATGACTATATCGAAGTTGATGGAAAGCGCGAGTACAGTCCACAAATGAAGCCAACGGATCGTAAACTAAAAATAACTTCAATCCGTCGTCATCATCTTGCCGGTTTGGCCAAATGCTTCTTCACACTGCGTTTGAAGGAATGTAATTTTAAACACAAACCTTATGTAAATCTGAAGTGACAGATGCACTAGTATCACATTCAGGACACGTCTCCGGTGCAGGAGAACTCCTCGCTGACGTCACGTCGCCCAAAGACATCTTCTACGTCCTCGCTGGGAGGGCTACTGTAAAATAAAAAGAAAAAAAAAAACATTTTAGTAAGTATCTAATGGAATGGCGACAGCGTACCGGAAGATGCAGGGTGACCCCTTACACGGTGGACCGACAACTTAAATAAGACGGGCGTCGCATCGATGTATGAGAGAGGCATAGAACCGAGCAAGGTGGAAAAGTTTGGAGGAGGCCTAAGTCCAGTAGTGTACGTCCATTGGCTGATGGATGAATGAATTAGGTGCCTTCAAAAATAATTGGCAGGCAGAAGCCACGGGAAAAGTGTCTGTTTGTCTTTCTTTCACAGCTAAAAGGAACGACGAATTGACGTGATTTTTTAAGTGGAGAGAGTTGAAGGGATGGAGAGTAACATAGTCTACTTTTTTTTTCTTCTGTGTCCAGGAAAAGGGGATCAGTGCTAACCCGAATTTAACGCGAGCGAACCGCGAGCAAAAGCTAGTTTTTTTATAAAAAGAACTCCAACACTAGGTATCGTGCTCTGGACTTTTATATACATAAATTTAACGTACGTGTGTACACAAATAACATCCAGAATCAGGAAAGTTATTTGTATATCGCACATTTTGACCTACATTGGGTTTGAAGCCACTACTTCGTGGACGCGAACCGCTACCGCAACCGCTTTACCGGTAAGGCAGTCATCCATAAATTCAGGCCTTATTCCCATAAAAGGAAGCCAGATTCTACTAAGCGTAGCAGATAATGCCATCATTGAAACCTAAACCAATTATAATTATTCGTATCGTATCAGCCCTTATCATTCCACAGCTGGGCTAAGGCCTCTCCCTTTGATTTCCACAACTGTCGGTCCTTGGCCAATGAAGGCCAGTGTTTTTGTGCCCTATCTATCTCATCTCGCCACCTTTTACGTGATCTGCCGCGACGCCGATTTGATGAATCTGGGCACCACTCGGTGGCAATTCTAGCCCATAGATGGTCAAGCATGCGGCAAATGTGGCCAGCCCAGTCCCACTTCAGTTCGGCCGCTTTGTATGCAACATCAGTGATCTGTGTCTTGGAGCGCAGTGTAGTGTTTCGAACTAATTATAATTACTAAATTATAAATTAACTCCTAGAAAATGCAGCTATAGAGTTTGTTACGCTCGCCGCTTCTTCTTTACTAGCGCTTTAAAAGCTGTGGTAAAGTTTTCTAAACTTTGAAATATTTTTAAACTTAGGTTAAATACCTAGTATTAGTTGACGTCAATAAGCTATAACAATGTTCCACTATATTGAATACAACTTTTTTAATGTTGAATTTTGAATTAGCTAAAGGTATTGGCTAATACGGGCAGCTGACAACTAAATAATAGATAGCCAACGAACCACTTCATTAAAATACAGCTGTAAATACATAATAGTATTGTTTTGTAGTCGGTTAAAACAGCTGGCCGCGCCGGATGTAGCCATAGAGGCCGGATGTTTAAGGATTATAGTTTGTTTTTGCTAACAGAAGTCACAGAAGCGCGCCATATTGGTTTTTGCACGAAATATTTTGTTGAGGCGACAATGTAGAGATAGGTACAGAAGTTAATATGATATTAAAAATATTTCTTATAGGTACATTCACACAACATCAATAAGATTAAACTAAGCAGAACTTTGTACTATGGATATAGACAATTAGTCTAGTCATCTACACACCTCAACAAAGTCTAGGGATATTTGGTATTTACTCAATTAACTTTAAAATTATTGAAGATAGCATACAACATGTTTATATTTTTATAAAGACAATTTATCAGGCTACAATCCAGAATTAAATAAAAGAATTATTTTTGCATAAATAATTTTTTATTCAAATAAATAAAAAACTTGGAAAATTTGTGAAACTAACAATGAATGTGTTTCTTAGGCAAAAGTGAAAATAAGCAAAAATTTATCTGTTTTTAAATGTTATGTGAGTAATCAGTATTCAGCACATTAAAAAAACCGTAAATAACGGTCCTGCAATGGTTTTTCATGCTTTTATTATGTTATCTAGGTCTTGGTGCGGTATATTGTTCCAAGTCCGACTAGGATGCAAAAAAAGTACCCCTTCCATCGCAATTTTATGCAGGAAAAATCACCAAAACCCTTCTTTTGAACATGTCTTACGCGTATTTTATGGTTTTGAGGATAGGGGATTGAGTGGTTCAGCATAAAATCGATACATCGTGCTCTTGCAATCAGCTCGTCATCACTCGCGCTTTATGCGAACGGGTGTTATTGTCCATGAACTTGAACATTTGGCCCAATTGTAGTTTACGGGGGTAGATTATTAGTACTAGTACCTCGTTAAGTTATTTTTTAGCCGTCATAGTGTTTCTGATCAAAACGCGCTCTGTTCTTCGACCGACACAAATTCCCGTCCAAACCATAATTGTTCTATCGTGGTATGGATAGATTTCTTGAGGACGTTGTAGACGGCTATCACAACTAGGAACTCGCCAAGCACGTTCTCTACGTGAATCCGAGTGGAAACCGAACCGGAACTCATGTGTAAACACCACCACAGATAACAGGTTATCTTTATAGAGCAAATGTTCACGAGCCCACTCTTGTCGTCGTGCGCGATTCGCTCGGCGAAGTGCTGGAGTATAAAGCGGTATGCGAGCATAAAGGTGGGCTTTGTGCCGACTTCTTCTGACAGTTTGCTCACCCGCAAGAGTCGCCACCAAGAGCTGGAGCCTCTAAACCAGCTGCATGGTAGTAACATTTGGGTGTCTTTTCGCGGGAACTTGCAAAAATCGATAATTTCGTTGAGTGGTGATAGACTTTTTGCTGTGGTATCTTTCAGCCACTTCACCAGTAGCACGATAACGTGACCATAACTTTGATTTCATATTTTGTATTGTTCCAATCTCTTCAGCAATACTCCGCTTAGTACCCGCAGCTGGGAGCATGCCTACTGCCCATAACATTTTGTTTCTGATGAAATGGCGCCGCTGCTTAATGCACACAATATCATTTATTCGAAATAAACGTTTAAATTGTTACAAAACTTAAATTTTACACAAAAAAGCAGTCAAAACTTACTATTGGTAAATGAAATTTTCGAACTTGACTACGTTTAAGCCGCGTAAATCTTTTATTTTTAATTTTATTTTTCAAATTCAAATTTAGAATGGTTGAAAAAGGTTAACAAAGTAAGTTTTCATCAAAAGAATTAAAAAAAAAACAAAATTACAAACCAAATTTTTTGAGTTTCACAACTTTATACAAAATATCCCTAGACTTTGTTGAGGTGTGTATACTACGAGTAATATTATAAAGAGGTAAAGTTTGTGTGTTTGTGACGTTGTAGGGGGTAATCTCTGGATTTAATGAACCGATTATTAAAATTCTGTCTGTGTTGAAGAGTCCATTTATCCGGGGAATGTCATAGGCTATATAGTATCACGCTATGACTAATAGGAGTGGAGCAGTAATGAAATATGTTTAAAAAAGGGACGATATAGGACGAAATAAAGAATGCATGCTGAGTATTATAGAAGACTAAAAATCTGTTGTGTTGTGCATGACGATTTGGTTTTTTGACAGTCTGGAGATAAAATAAGGTAGCATTACTACCTACCAGCATAGCTTGTCGTCTGTTTTTTTTAATTTTTTTTTACGTAGCTGTCATAAAAAAGGATAACATTAATTACAAAATACATTTACACAAAAATGTACTAAGTACCTACATACTTACGTCACTTACCTACATAAATACTTTGTCATAATTACAAGGTATTTATCACCTGCCGCTTATAGTAATTAAAATATTTTAAATAGCTTTTAATTTATTATCACAAAATTCCGTCTACTATTATTATGAAACGAATTATGTATATCGGGATATTTACCATGTTTAGAGTTTATGAGTTTCCGATATTTCGACGGCGCTGTTACAAGGGGTTTGGCGACTATGGTCTAAAACGAAAAATGATGAAGTATAATAACGTCCACAATCATTGTATAAAAATGTCAACCAATAAAAATGTCACAATATGAAAATGTCCACCTATAAAAATGTCCACCTATAAAAATGCCACAATATGAAAATGTCCACCTATAAAAATGCCACAATATAAAAATGTCAACCTAAAAAAATGTCACAAATACTAAGCTAATATGAGGTAATGCCTAAGAATTGAAATGAATGTTTCGCAAATGTCCATGATCACGGATGAACTCCAGTTCAAATATCGGTGTATCAAAATCACGGTGACGCTCAAATGATATCATTTGAGCGTCATTCACCGTGATTTTGAGGGCACGTAGGTCAATCCCGACGGCACAGTCTTCTGCCATTTCTGGGCAGTTTTTATAACTAGTTTAAGTATTTTTCTAGATGTTTCCGCTGATTATAATAATCCTATGCAGGATAGTTTTTGTGCATTGTTGCTTTTGTTTTACAAATTATTTTTAGAGCTTTGATTCCGTTAAAGTTGATGTAAAAGTCTACTGTCTTGGTGATTCATATAAACAGTTTTCTAAAGTCTTATCTAAAGATATTTTTTACGAATAAGTGACTAATTAGAATTAAATTTAAAACAAGTTTATTTTGTACGTTATTCAAATTATGTACGATATTTTTTTTGCAAATAATGACTCCATTTTGAATTCTTAATACGCACGCATGATTTCCCGCCAATTAAATGAAGCCACTAAAAACTCCGTACTAAGATGCAGAACGTAAGTGAATGAATGAATGAATGATTGAACGAATACGTTCGGCCGTTGACCTACGCCGAGTTGCTTGTCAACAATTTGTTAAAGTTTTTATTTGTTTTTATTGCGTGGGAAGTCAGTCAGTGTAATAATGGCTAGATGAGGTTTAAGTTATTGTATTGTTGTTTTAATAAAGTAAAAGTAATGTGTGTAAGTTTACTTTGTACTTTATTACTAATTTGTAAGTAACTACTAACTAACTACTACTTCTCCGTGTGGTGACGGAGTAAGAATACAAATGTCACTTACTATCCCATCTCATCCCATTGGTGTCGTAAGACCCGACTAAGGGACTATCCGTTAATATTATCTTTACGAAATAAAAAGAAGGAAAACTTGAAATTAAACCCTTACCAATCCGTCTGGCCAGCGTGGTATTCGTAGGTTAAATATCCCTCCTTTACAGGAGATCCGTCCCTGCAGTGGGACATTAATGGGCTGTTACGATGATGATGAATTACCTACTAATAGGTACACTGCAGAGATAAGACTTCTTCATTGAGGCTGAGACTTGGGCTTAGAACAGTGCTCAGGGTAGATGGATTTTTCTTAGGTTTCGCATAAATTTTCGTATTTTTACTGTGATAATATTTAACTTATTCTCAGTAAGTATAAAAGAAAAAAATTACAACTTCACTAGGTATATCGATCTATCCTAGGCCTATTAATTTCTACATGGAAAAACCTTGACCAGACTGGCCAGGGGGTCAGACACCCTGGAGAGTAGACTGAATTGTTTGAGGATTTCTAACAAAGGACAATCTTAAACGTATAAAATACTAGCTGACCCGTGCACTTCGTTGGGCGATAAAAACGGCATTAAGCGACCCTTTTATAAACATATTTCATTACTACTACACCACTCCTTTTAGTCACAGCTTGATATTATACAGCCTATGACACTCCCGGATAAATAGACTATTCAACACAGATAGAATTTTAAAAATCGGTTCATTAGATCCAGAGATTACCCCTTACAACATCACAAACACACAAACTTTACCTCTTTATAATATTAAAGATAAACAATCTATCCTCCACGACTCTGCCCGCCTTTATGTCGGCTTTTGTAGAGTCGCAAAAGTTCTGAAATATTCGGAATGATTCCGAAGTATTCGACAGGCATGATTCGGAATTTTTCCAGTGAGGATCTATAATTAGGACCAAACAGTGTTTATATTTTCACAAGCTATATCTGTAAGTACCAATATTTTTTTCAAATAGCCCCAGCTGATATAAGCGGCGATTACACTAGACTACATGTAGTGCACTACATCTTGTAGGAGACTACATCTTGTAGGACATTACATGTAGTCTTTCCATTTCTAAAACAATTACATGGAAATGGAAAGACTACATGTAATGTCCTACAAGATGTAGTCTCCTACAAGATGTAGTGCACTACATGTAGTCTAGTGTAATCGGCGCTTTAGTCGGATAATATTAGTCTCATAGTAGGTATCTACGTGTACCTTTATCTGTGCTATTTTTATTACAAAACTTCAAAATAATCAATTTATCAGTATATTCACGGTTGTCAATTAACAAAAAGAATGAATGGTGAGCAATGACAAAGGCCGACGTGAACAAATTTCTCGCTTTTTGTGAACTTCAGCGAACTACTGTAGGTACTTTTTTTTGACAAATAGCGTTTCGTAAGACCGGCAAAATGATGGCGATGGAGTAGTTTTTATATGAATACCATCAGTTGTTTTTATTTCTGGATTGTATTTGGGCTTTCTATCAGATTAATAAAAGTCACATTGTTAAGACTTTTTTTACGTTCTTGTTGCCACGAAATTGTAAATATTGCTCGTGTATAGCCAATAGCAGTGGTGTACCATAAAGCTCGCAAAACCTACATGCATCGAGAAATATTAAAGCTGTTAAGGCCAAGTAAAAAGCTGTAATAAGTAATATCAATCAATAGACTAGCCTATCGCAGTTTCACTGCTAGACATAAACGACATGTTGTTGCAAATAAATACAAATACAAAAAAAAAAATACAAACACGTTATTTCGAAAATAATTCCAAGTGGTACGCTAGTTCGAAATTTGAAAATATTTAGAAGCGGTACGCCAGTTCGAAATTACTGTAAATCTCAATAGTAGCAAGCAATAGCAATAGTAGCAGTAATATAGCACTGTAATATCATAGCCCCATCAAAAATTTTACCATATCCTTCAATAAACTAACTCTGTCCATGTACTGCTTTATACCTTTACTAGGTCGTCAACCTATTCATCGTCATTCATTCGTCATCTATTAATAGTTTTCCCAGTAAACCAGATAAAACACATCATTAAAAAGTATTACGAGAGCTTCACAAACAAACACTGTCTCAATGAAAGGGCTGCCGTACGAGAGGTCATCATCATAACAACCCATTAATGACCCACTGCAGGGACGGGCCTCCTCCCGTGACGGAGGGATACTTGGCCTACTAATACCACGCTGGCCAGACGGATTGGTATAGGGTTTAATTTAAGTTTTCCTTCTTCTTATTTCAGTATTTCCCTTAGTCGGTTTTTACGACACCCATGGGATGAGATGGGGTGGTGGGTGAATAAATATTGTATTCTTACTCCGTCACTCACTACACGGATAGTGGTACGTGGCATACGAGAGGTAGGTACTCAGTATCAAATACCAAGCAAGATAATTATTGTTGTGATAAAAATAATTGTTTTTTTGAACTTAGAATTATTTTGTTTCCGTTACTTTCATGTCTGTCGAAATTCCTTGCAACAGAAGACTCGATCTCTAGTGCGAGAAATTTTCTTTGATATTGCAAAAAGTATTTAATGCCTTTGTGACGTTGTAGGGGGTAATCGCTGGATCTAATGAACCGATTTTAAAAATTCTTTCTGTGTTGAATAGTCCATTTATCGGGGAGTGTCATAGGTTATAATATAGTATCACGCTATGACCAATAGGAGTAGAGCAGTAACGAAATATGTTTAAAAAACGGAGGCGTTTTTTTCGTCGCCCAACGAAGTGGACGGCTCTGCTAGTCTTTGATATAGCAAAAAGTATTTACTACTTCTATACAATAAAAGGCACCGTTTATAAACATACATTTTAACATTATAACCCCAATTTAGACGCGGCAAACTAAAAGAATATACATCATAATATATCTCAAAACTAATAAAAATACATACATTATAATATCTCTTTCAAAAACGCCGACATTGTTAACAAAAGTACCGCAAAGATAAAAAGGTCATTTTTTTTCATAACGAGCACAGGTAAACTACCAATTTTGTTGTCTGTGCCTCTTCTTTTTTTTTATTTGTGTTGCTTGTTAACGGCGAAAATGAATAAGGTTGTTCTGCCTGGTAAGTTTTGTAAGATGCTATATCATGCGAGTTAGTAGTAAAGAGAGTATTAGTACTCTAACATGTAACAGTGAAAAATCAGGTACAAAAATGAATGAATACGAATGAACTTTTATTATTTGAATTGTGAACAAAAGTTCTAATTCTTTTTTTAAGGGCAGAAGATCAACTACCTGCAAATATTGTACTCTGTAAAGTTGTATTATTAAAGCAGGTAGTAACATTCAGAAGTGTAGATTCAAATCGCGGACTGGTAAGGTGTAAAGAGCCTGGTTTAATATTAGGTCTTTACCTATGAAATTGCCGTGTTGTATGAAGATTTTATCAGAAGTTACATTTTTCATTTCGTAAAGATAATATTGACGGATCGTCTCTTAGTCGATTTTTACGACACTCCTGGGATGAGATGGGGTGGTGACATTTGTATTCTTACTCCGTCACCACACGGACAACACGGTTGAATTAAATTATTGTTCACTAATGCGAAGAAGAAGGGGTGTTGGCTTTTCTAAAAAAAAAGCTTTACTTTCTTCGCGATGATTCCATGGATTCACAGAGAAGATTTACACGCACTATTTAAAAGTTAGGCAACCGGAAATACGAGCCATTTTACAAATTGGTTACAAAATATCAACAATTTTACGTTATGTCGCTCTAATCGGTACATTACCACAGATAATTTCACTATTCATGGCAAACATTCGAATTTTAAACACTGGCTACTCACAAAAAAAAGTAATGTAACTTTCTCTATGACCTGATCGTGTGAACTAGAATTGTATTGTTTTATCTAGAGGAGTTATAAAACTATGTAATCATGATTACTAGAGATTTTGAAACTTTTATTTAACTACATTCACAGATAGTCCCTTAGTCGGTTTTTACGACACCCATGGGATGAGATGGGGTGGTGACATATTGTATTCTTACTTCGTCACCACACGGATAATCTGTGAATGTTATCTGTACGAAATAAAAAGAAGGAAAACCTGAAATTAAACCCTATACCAATCCGTCTGGCCAGCGTGGTACTAGTAGGCCAAGTATCCATCCTTCACGGGAGGAGGCCCGTCCCTGCAGTTGGATATTAATGGCCTGTTATGAATGTATGGAATTTGGGTACTTTCTTAAGACTAAGAAGTTAATACATAATTGACTTAAGTGACTTGTCTATTAAGAGACATCGAGGCGACTGCCTCATGGTAATATCACAAAGAGACAAACAGAAGTCTATGTATAAAACTGCACCCAAACAACGCACAAGTGTATTAATTTAATATTGGTTTGTTAATAATTTGAAATAGCTCTATATTTATATATGAATTTATGCTTAATAATTAATTTAAGTAAGTAAAATTCTAGCGCCCTTCTCCTCTCTCCTACACTATGCTGTGCCCGACAGGGTCCACAATTTGAACCTTTGTTAACTTTACCATCTTGTACCTATAAAACATTGTGGAACGCAATAAAGAATTGAGTATTGAGACACCGTTCACGCACACGTTAAATAAATAAATATTCACAGACATCTCTACACAGCGCCATCTGTTCCCAAAGTAAGCTAGGCTTAACCTGCTTGTGTTATGGGTAACAGAACAACGGATATTAATACTTAAGTAAATACCTTTTTTTTGTAAATTCATACATATTGTACCTAGAAAAACTCAGACCAATGCAAATAAACATGTTCATGCACACAAATATTAGCAGGAATCGAACCCGAGACCTCCGCGTAGCAATCATGTTATATAAAAACCACTACGCCACAGAGGTCGTCGTTATCTGAGACTGGTTCGTGAAAGTTATAGAGTCATCCTGAGGGTATAGAAGAAGGCTATGTTAGGAGTTTCCCTGATCGAATCACAAATGAGGAGTCCCTAAGCAAATCAGAAGACCCGATTGAGAGAGACAAAGAACCGTGTCAATCAATCAATCAACTACCCTATCGCAGTCTACTGCTGGACATAGGCCTATCCCACCACACGCCACAGAACACAGTCCGACCCAGAGATCCTTTTTTTAAGAACCGTGTAAAGTAAAAATATTTGTAGGTGATCTATTCAGAAGATGACGTCAATTGATATGATGATGATAAAGCCAAAATTGCCATCCATTACCTAATCTTGGATCTAATGTGGGAGAATATGGTATTGACTCCCAAAATTCGGTTTACGGGAATCGAACCCATGAAGATAAAAAATATATAATTTTATGCGCAGCGAAATTAGCGAAGAAGAAAGCAGAATGACTAATATTATTTATCGGTCTTAATACCTTCCAAAAAAAAGTATTTAAGTATGTTTATCCGTTGTCTAGTACCCATAGTACAAGCTTTGCTTAATTTCGGACTAGATGGCGTTGTGCTAAAAAAGGAAGTAGATATACCATTTTGACCTCTGGACCTACTTGCTTTGTGATATAGCCCTGTTAGATTAATTAGACGCCTCAAGTAACAATTGGCAGAATGACGTCATAAAATTATTGTCCATTGAGCACAATGAGGTCTGTAATAAAGTCATTGAAGTTTGAGACCAGTGTAACCTGCGCCGAAACCTCAAGCATCTAGCTTTACCATTCTTGCTTGACGATAACAGCGCATTAATGTCCCACTGCAGGGACGAAACTCCTCCAATGACGGAGGGATACTTGGCCTACTAATACGACGCTGGCCAAACGGATTGGTATTAAGTTTAATTTTAAGTTTTCTTTCTTTTTATTTCGTAAAGATAATATTTATGGATAGTCCCTTAGTCGGTTTTTGCGACACCCATGGGATGCGATGGGGTGGTGACATATGGTTTTCTTACTCCGTCACCACACGGATCTTGAACCAGGTTGTTCGTTGACCGATGGATGAGACAGACACAGCACCGCACAAGGTGGAAATTCTAGCAGTCGATATTGACTGACATGATGAGGTTGTTTTTTGGGGGCCGGACCCGTGCTCCACCTAGGTTCTCCACCTGGGTGAAGCACGGGTACTTGCTATAATATTATAGGTCCCGTGCTCCAACTGATGACGTTATGGTACAGTGAATCAGTAAATTGTTTTCCCTAATAATTAAAAGGATCTAAAACAATTCTGTAAAAGGAGTGAATTTGAAACAGTTTATTTAATAATAATATGCTTAGATGCTTTTGTGATGCACAGAATAGAGTTAGAGTATTATACCTATACAAACCTTTCTGGTACATAAAATTTACAATAACTAAATTTAATATTACCCAATTACTTATTTTCATATTCTGTCACAAAGTTAAATTTTTTAAAATGCGAAGATACGAGATTCATTATTTTGAAAAAAAAAGAGTAAAAATGAGTGGTGTGTATTCAACGAGAGGCACCGTACAAATAAGGGACCACAATTTCTAAACGCAATCAAGAGTTCAAAAAACCATTTGTTTCGTTGAATAAACTGATCACAGTGATGTGTCAAAATACCGAGTCTTTGGGCTCATCGGTAACTAAACGACCTAAAGATTTTTTTATTCTAAATGCGAAAATATTTATATTATAGACATTTCGTTTAGAAAAAAAAGGGTTAAAATAAATCCTGTTGATTTGATTGATTATATAATTGTGTATTTTTCTTAATTACTTGACTGTACTAATCATCAGTTGGAGCACGGGACCTATAATATTATAGTAAGTACCCGTGCTTCACCCAGGTGGAGAACCTAGGTGGAGCACGGGTCCGGCTTTTGTTAATTTCATATCACACATAATCACTCATACCAATTAGCGAGGATATCTTATAAGATTCAGAAATATATTTTAATAAAATATATCATTTTCATGAAGTGAATCGTAACTTTTGTAACATTTTTAAACAATGACCGTATTTCATCAGACAACACACAGCTTTGTTTAATTCTCATAAATTAGATAAGGATTACCTACTAACCTACTTGTTTTGGGTTCAATACGCCATGAAAAAAAACAATTAAACAGTCAACAAGCAATTTCATTAAACCTTGTATCTGAGGCGTAGTGGTTATAGTCCCTAGGTGCTATGCAGAGGTATTGAGTTCAATTCCGTTCAATGACTTTTTTTTGCGTGCATAATAAACATTTTTTTTAGACGACCTCTGTAGCGCAGTCGGTATATTACATGGCTGCTACGCAGAGGTCTCGGGTTCGATTCCCGCTCAATGCAAATCTTTGTGTGCATGAACATGATTGTTTGCATTGGTCTGAGTGTTTTCTATGTATAATATGTAAAAAAAATGTATTTAAGTATGTTTATCCGTTGTTAAGTACCCATAGTACAAGCTTTGCTTAGTTTGGGACTAGGTGGCGATGTGTGAATGTGTAAGGATTATTTATTTATTTACAATTTTTTTTTATGTTTGTTCGTTGTTTAATAGACATAGTATTACCCCTGCTTAGTTTGGAACTAGATGGAGTTGTGTGAATGTGTAAGGAAACTATTGAAAACATACCATGACTTTCAAAATACTAAGAAAAAAATACAACTCTTTATTTTATCTTGAAAATTCATTAGTTTGTCTGTAGTCATATAACGTTTCCTTGTTATTAGTGAATCAAATGATAAAGGGCTTTTAACTTATGAAAGAACCATTGAGTAAATGAATGCACTTTGTATTTCTTGATGACTTAACTTCCTTTTCTTCAGATTTTAGATCGTGTAATCTTACTTGTCCTGGCTAAAGTTAACTTTTAGAGTAGTTTACGCATGTACTAAGATAACCTTTATATAAATGTCGTTATATTACATGGCTGCTATGCAATGATCTCAGGTTCGATTCCCGCTCAATCAAAAAAGCGTTGTGCTTATAATTATTGGCTGTAGAGGTTTCATATCTGCAAGAGTCTTTTAGTGTAACGGTCAACCCGATCCTTTAATATCCAATGTGCCATTCAAAAACTTTCTACATAATATATAATTATATAAGTAAGATGTTGCATTAAAATCGTGAACACGGGTTCAAAGATGGCGAATGTTGATCACGATTTATCAAACCGTATAACAAATACAGAAGACAAAGTATGTACAAAGTTCAATCGAACAACGCTAACATAGACATCGCTCATCATCATCATATCCACAGATCATATCAGTCAATTGACGTCTATTGCTGGACATAGGCCTCTCCCAATACGCGCCACAGAACTCGGTCCTGCGCCTTCCTTATCCATCTGTATCCCGCCGGTGCCGTCCTCACTAGCTCGTGTCTTTCACGTTCACGATAATGTCATGAAGTATTAATACCAGTACCAATATAATTCTTCATTATAAGTATTAATACCAGTTCAGACAATTCCCTCTCTAAGGACCAGCCTCTATTTCGCGGGGACATTACGGACAGTACAGGGTCCGTGACGGACCTTGACTTGACCCCATATTGTCAAACAAATGACGAATTCGAAACTGCGATCTCACGCACAATAGCCACATACACAACCGCTTTGGCATTGAGTCAGTAATCATTCTGAATATCAAGAAGGGATTTAACACAATATTTATTTTATGTATCAAAAAGACGGAATAAAAATACGGAAATCTTGAAATTAAACCCTATACCAATCCGTCTGGCCAGCGTGGTATTAGTAGGCAAAGTATCCCTTCGTCACTGGAGGAGGCCCGTCCCTGCAGTGGGACATTAAAGGGCTGTTATGATGATCAAAAGTGACACTGTATAATATCATATTCCCGCACATTGGATGCCTATTTACTTTAATAATAAAAGTGATTGTTTCATTCTCACACTTATCAAACAGCTGTCACAATATAGAAAGATACAGCAGTCAATTCTACATGTGGTTGTTTTACTTTTCATAAGTATGATTATACGCTGGCTTTATTAAGGTGATTTTTTTTTATTTATAAAGCCAACTCCCGTGCTTGATCAGGACTATACATCCAGTACTTTAGGTCTCCTATTCGGTTCTATTTTTGAAATTTAGTTAGCGAAATTATCTCGACTCTTTGAGATAACGTGTGCATGAGGCCAGTCAATGTATCTGTGTGTTTTTTTAAACTTACACTGTTATTGCTTTTTCACAATCTTTCCATCATAACAGCTCATCAATGTCCCACTGAAGGGACGGGCCTCCTCCCGTGACGAAAGGATATTTGGCCTACTAATACCACGCTTGCCAGACAGATTGGTACAGGGTTTCATTTCAAGTTTTCCTTCGTTAAGATGATAGTCCCTTAGTCGGTTTTTACGACACCCATGGGTTGAGATGGGGTGGTGACATATTGTATTCTTACTCCGTCACCACAATGTTTTACAGATATTATAAAGCTCGAGCGCAGTTTGTACGTAGATAGACTTCTGTACTTCACTGTATAATAATAAATAATATATTTTGTACCAAGTGTTGTATTACATTGGTCGGAATTATAAGTTGAGTTAGCTTCTAGTTTACTAATGCCTATTGTTTACGGAATGTGTTGATATGCGTTTTCTTTGAAGTACGATTTACTTAAACAAACAATGCAAAAATATTGCTATAAGTAAGCCTATTTATTGCAAAATAACATTGAAATAAAAGTTTATATCCTTTAAAATTTATATCCTAATCTATACTAATATTATAAAGAGGTAAAGTTTGTGTGTTTGTGACGTTGTAGGGGGAAATCTCTTGATCTAGTGAACCTATTTTAAAAATTCTTTCTGTGTTGAATAGTCCATTTAATGGGCAGCGTGTTATTTACATTTAATGGGTAATAGAAAGATCACCAAGTAATCATCAGTTTTTGTAATGAAAAAATAAACTGTACGGTATCGGGTTCACACTGAAAATCAGCGCTCCGTTGTGGTCCCACACCGTGAACCTTTTTGTCGGGCACTAAAATATTTCTTGTAATCTGTTTTGTGTATTTTGTTTTTTTTTGTGTGGCAAATAAATCTTTCTTTCTTTCAAGTTACAATGTCACCGATTTAATTTATAATAGGCTATAATATTTATAATGACATTAAATGGCGTATTTCCCATAGAAAACGAGATAATTGAAAAAACTGATTTTCGTGAACTTTGACCTTGAATAACTTGTGACGCAGACACGTGATCATATGAGACTTTTCTACCAGTCATTAAACAAACAAACAAACAAATACTTTATTTATGTACAATCTCCAAAAACACATACAATATTTATAATGAAAAGAACACATACAAAGAAAAATACAAAGAATACATTAGTACACCAAAACAAAGGTTTATGCAAATTTACAGCTTATTCGCTTCCATTCCGAGGTTGAATGCTTATTTTACTGGAGTAATTGTGAAAAACAAAAGAATAAAAAAACCATTCATTTTGTTTTAAATGAAAAAGCTATTACAAAATAATGATTTACGTTTTCGAGTTCGATTAAAAATCTGCAATATATTTTCACGCCATTGAACGAATCGAAAGCAACTATTCCTCCTGCCTGCTACAGATAAAAAAAATAATGGTCGTTCAATCAGAAAAAAAGATCTACCTGTTCAAAGTTGGAACAAGATTTCTACATTCGTTTGGGCAGGAAGTGAAAAGAATAATCTCTAGATTTATATAACTATGTTTTGAATAAGGTTGTCTCTTCCTTTATTGCCAGATTAGATTTTGGCAGTATGTTATGCCCTGGGAGTTATGAATAGTTCAATCTATACCTATATCTATACAATAAGTAAGTCACCACCCCATCTCATCCCATGGGTGTCGTACAAACCGACTAAGGGACTAGCCGTCAATATTATCTTTACTAAGTAAAAAGAAGGAAATCTTGAAATTAAACCCTATACCAATCCGTCTGGCCAGCGTGGTATTAGCAGCCCAAGTATCCCTCTGTCACGGGAGGAGAACCCGTCCCTGCAGACATTAATGGGCTGTTATGATGAGTGTATTTTAGGCCATTGGTCCATGCCAATTACGCTAAACTTATAAACTACAAGAAATATAACAGTAATTAAATTAACAGTAGGCGTTTAACTGGTTTAATACGTGCATCCGGCGACATCAATGTATTATTTCAATTGCTACTAAGTCAGGTGTATCGCCATTAATTCCACATTTTTATAATGAACAAACTTTTAAACAAAAAAAATGGCTGCCTACCATAGCATATAGAACTGTATGGATCGAGCAGCTGGCGCATTCCACGTTCGTATTTCAAATATCGGATTAAAAAAAAGAACATTTCGAATAGCCGGCCTTTTAAGAAAGGGTCTTTGGTAAAGAAATATTACTTTTATTTGACTGTATTTGATACTTGGCTTTGCTGGAGGCCTGTCCTTGCTGGGGTACTAATAGGCTGTTATGATAATGATTTTTATTGGGATATGGGGCCAATGATAGGCTTTTTATTTAGGTATTTCTTAACTATCTCTTTTAGTTTACAAATATACGAGTGTATGTTATAAGATATGATTATATTGGTTAGTAATTTTCTCCTTAAAAACTGACTTCGACAATTATGTTGACAATTCAATTAACTTACATCAATCACAGGATTTCCATATAATTACAACCATAATACTTACGAATTTTGACGAATCTAAGTAAAAAGAAGAAGAAGACGAAAAAAGACGGCGGGAAGCCGATGGATGAGGGATGCACAGGACCGCACAAGGTGGCAATACTTGGAGGAGGCCTATGTCTAGCAGTGGACGTCGCTTATCTGATATGATGAAGTAAAAAGACAACCCCCTATCTAGAAATATAAATACATATATGATTTGAAATGCCCACTGCCCGTAACAGGTTCGCAATAGTATTCGAAAAACTATTGAATTGATCAACTTAAGAGTACTGTTTCAATGTTTTACGGTTATAACAAAAACTAATAAAACAAAGCCGTGGGCACAGCTATTTAGGAGGTAGTATTACCTAACAAACGAAATTCTTTCTCATGCTATATACCCACGTAACAGGAGCTCGCAAATGCCATTATACTCATATTTAATGACTCCAAAATCGATTTCAGTCATAAAAATCGTGATAAGTACGAATCTGATTCGTGGAATGTGGGTTCCGTATAGAATTAGTGGACTAGAATGATTGGTGGTCGCTGTTAGATGTAGTTTGAATCATTTTTATGGTAAGGTGTCAATTGTTTGTTCCATCTGCAATGATCTGCCGAGCCCGTGTGTCAATTAGTAAGTAAAAACACGAAATCGAAATTTAGCCCCATATACCGCAGTTATACTGTACCTACCTATACGTATTATTTCGGTATTATTGTAGGCACCTTAGTAAGCCTAGTATCCCTCCGTCCCTGCAGTGGGACATTAATGAGCTGGTATGATGATGAGTGTAGGCACAAAAACGGCATTCACATTTTATTCTACCGAGTGAGGGAGTGGACTTTTATGTGTTTATCAACCTCTTTATATGTGTTTGTCCCTTTGTAGCACTCTTGTGGCTTAGCTCGTGGGTCGATTCAATCAATCAATCAATCAATCAATCAACTAGCCTATTGCAGTCCACTGCTAGACATAGGCCTCTCACAACATCCGCCACAGAACTCGAACTCGTGGGTCGATTGTTGTAGTTGAATGAATATAGATAAGATGGGCTGGCTAATACTCTTAGTTCATATCGATGGTTATAAGGCTAATTGGTCTAAGCGACATTTTTTGTGATATTGAGTTATATACATATTTGTATCAGCGAATTTTTCTGCGTCATTTGAATTAGGTTTCAAATTTTTATGAGCAATTATTTTTGGCGCTTGAACCCTCTCTGACTTCGCTATCATTTTAAACGTCGAAGGTCTCACCGCCACAAAATTTGAGCTATATTTTGTAGTTGGTAACTTAGACTAGACCCAGAATTTTTCATACGTCGGTTTAGTCCTTTTTTTTTTCGTAAAACGAAACTTTAAATCGCTCTCCTGTAACTTTTAAAAAATGACGCTTATACCAATTAGCCTTATTACCGTCAATATTATATTTACAATACCAACTTTCAAGCGTTTCTTGAGCGAACCTTGACAAGTGCACGAAATAATAAAGTGTGGTTTCCGCTTTTTTGGCTAAGGAACCCTAAAAATTTTAAGATGAATTATATTGTCTATAGTCTCACGCTTAAATCAATGTTACCATCATAAAAAACAAAGATTATAATGCTATTTGCAATATCGTTGTTATGGTAAAAGCGATTATCTTAAAAGTTTTATAGTATAAAAGTAATGGCCATAAGATATTTTATTTATATTTTATAATATTACGGTTTAGGGGGGAAAATATTGACAGTTATTACTCAAATGTTAGTACCGTACAGAGGTATCTCTGGTTTTTTGTGTCATCCAGGCTTACGACAATAGGACCACAAAAATAATTTGTGTATAAATGAATGAAATGATTTCTCCGTGTTAAGAATACAATATGTCACCATCTCATCCCATGGGTGTCGTAAAAAAAACGAAGGGACTACCGTGAATATTATATTTACGAAATAAAAAGAAGGAAAACTTGAAATTAAATCCTATAACCAATCAGTCTGGCCAGCGTGGTATTAGTAGGCCAAGTATCCCTCCGTCACTGGAGGAGGCCCATCCCTGCAGTGGGACATTGATGGGCTGTTATGATGAATGAAATGAAACCTTTGCACAGCGGGTCCCCAACCTCTGCCTAAGCCACCGAGGTAGACGTATATATATTAATCCTAGCTTGTAAAAATCGTATTGAAAACTGACTAGATGGCAAAGCGGTCTTGCTTATAGCTGCCACGCACGAGATCGCGGGTTCGAATCCCACGCAAGATAAATTATTCATGTAATCCACTATCCCCCTTACTCATAAACGCCTCTTAAATTTAATCTCTGTTTCGCGAGTTTTTTATTAGGAAAACCAACCTTATACCAAACAAAACCGAGAATTTAGGCTAATCAATTGACTAAAATTTAAGAGGCATTTATGGGTAAGGGGGTATGTGTTTTGAGCGTGGATGTTCTTTGAGTTCGTTAATTTCATTGTGTCTGTTAAGTCCCCACAGGGCTCGATGGCTAGTAGGGACTTACACTGCATAGATGTAATAGTAGATAGAAATTGAATTATGTAATATATAGATCGTAACAAATGGCGTTCTGTCGTCTCTGCCTACCCCGGACGGGATAAGGCGTGGGTTTTATGTATGTATGTAATAGTAGTTATAGAGTTTACTTCTTTCTCTCTCCGTGCTATAGCTTAAAGGCCACGGAAAGAGATTTTTTAGGGATTCCGTCGCTGCACAAAATATTAGGAAGCCTCATCTGGTTGTTATTGGTCACCCACCACCGTCGATCAAGGACGTCAACAATGACAATGCACAAATAGGTATGCAGCTCCCTAACCTGGAGGTAAAGCTCTTCTTAAACTCTGTTTAGAGGACTAGCCATAGATAATAGATAAGGTTTAATTTAAAAAAAGGGCTTAGACTTACTAAATACAATGGACTATAAATTATACGTTATGTAAAATTAACGATAAAACAAAAGCCGTGGTTAAATAACGGACGTTATTGAAATCACACGAAATAAATTCAAACAGGATACATTGAATCGTTTAAATCTAGGTCATATTAAACTTTTCTGACAAAAGATACTTACTTATACTTTAACAAAAGTATTATTCTTTCATATTAAGTTCTTTTTTTATGTTAAAGCAAGGAAACATACTCGACAAACATTTCATTCATCCGTTTAAAAACATAAAACGTCTAACCAAATTTAATTCCGCTTACTTTCAAAACTAGTTTACAAACTCCTTTGTTCTTCACCGGCTAGACTAATCTTAAATCACACGCCCAAATACTACTGAGATATAAATAAGAATAACCTAAAACTCACCATAAGATGTATAAATCAAAAAAATCCTGTTTTCGTTTTATGTGAACACCTTTTGCACACGCACTGAACTATTTCTAAACTGTTTGATTTATGGAAAACACATTGTAAACAACAAACTGTTACACATACACTTAATAACTAAACACTATTATTACAAATAAACATACATTTTTATATAAAACTTTGATTTTAAGTTTAATAAACAACGAAAGGAGTTTTTTTAAGAACGCGTACGGTCCGCGCCGCGTCTTATTTTCACTGACTGCGTCGAGTTGAAAGATATTTTTACCTGCGATGGCAAAAAAAGTTCGTCCGCACTCCAAGCTTAATTGAACTACACAAACAATTTTAAACCTTAACACTATGCAGAAAATTTTATATTGCTTTGTGTGGTATAAATTGCATTAGTGTGACCATAGTTGTCAGCGGTCTTGGACGACATTGGAGTGTATTACGTGCTATTAAAGCGTATTATCGTCTGTTTATATTCTTAAAGCTTCGCCGTAAGCTGTGTGCTTGTAGATATATTGTGGGCAGTTGGTTTATAACAAAGGTTCTTAAACTTTTGTAGATCTCGACACTATTACAAAACTTTTGTGTTTAAAGTTTTATACTTCGCAGAAAATGTAAAATATAGTATTCTTCCGTTGATTAAGTTTAGTTTTGATTTTGGTTAGTGTTATGTTAGCCTATATCGTCACAAAGCTGGGTAAAGGCCTCGCCCCTTGACTACAACATGTCAGTTCATGGCCAATAATTACCAGTTTGTGCCCTGTCTAGCTCATCTCGCCACCACTTGACATGCAGCTTTTATGTAATTACTGATATTTGTTAGAACAGCTCGTTAAGGTACTACTATAGGAACGATTCTCATCCTCATCCAATGACAAAGAGAAATTGAGTTCATTAATTAATACCACCCACGCTACTCAAACGGATTCATCATAACAGCCCATTAATGTCCCACTGCAGGGACGGGCCTCCTCCAATGACGGAGGGATACTTGGCCTACTAAACTACTAATACCACGCCGCGTTTAATTTCAAGTCTTCCTTCTTTTTATTTCGTACACATAACATTCACGGATAGTCCCTTAGTCGGTTTTTCATACGACTTCCATGGGATGAGATGGGGTGGTAACATATTGTATTCTTACTCCGTCACCACACGTCAAACGGATTATTTTATGTCAAAATCTTCGTCTTATTTTTTCGTAATGACTCACATTTTAGGAACTCTTCCATAATTGGCTTTTAGTAAATCCGTACGCTGAGATAGGGTGCTGATAATTTGTATTTTTAATACATTACCGACATACCGACCGACAGACAGAGAAGGATTACAGCAGAACAGTTTTAGCGTTTGACCAAAGAAAAGTATATATTTACTCATTCAACCGTACTCACTTTTTTTAATTGGTTATTCGAGGAATTTTAAGTGACGAAAATAGGTCACATCACGAGCTCGCTGTCAGTAAAGGGCTATGTATAGCGTTCTATTTTTTTAAATAAATGTTGTCTTTGTTTTTTTTTTATTTTTTGTGTCTGTCTTTCTTTATTTTACCTTTAAGGGTTTTTTATAAGATTATATATCTATACCAATCCGTCTGGCCAGCGTGGTATTAGTAGACTAAATATCCCTCCGTCACGGGAGAAAGCCCGTCCCTGCAGTGGGACATTAATGGGCTGTTATGATAAGATTAGAAACAATCCTTCGTTAAAAACAAGATTGTTAAAAACAATATTGCTCTATAGAAGCTGATAAAAAGCCCGTACAAAATCCAGGAATTAAAGCAACATAATATGGTCATTCATTGCGTGCATCGCTATACTTTTGCCGATATGTCCACACGTGTGCGCTGAATGTACAACGGCGACATTGAATGAAAAGGGGCCATCCTTAGTGCGGTTCACATCTGCGTGTATCTCCTCATTTCTAAATCGATCACACAAAAAAACTCCCAATATAGCTCTGTCCATTATATTATAATGCTGCGTCCGCAGTAACTTTTACAAATACGAAATTAACCTACACAATCACGTTAAGGCTTAAAGCAATTATTCGTTTTATGACTCTCGACCCCGTAAACGGCAACTGCAAGCGCTAATCTCTTTCCCTTAGCCTTCTGAGAGAACTTGCTCACTTTTCCCCAGTAAAATTGCTAGGTAAATTGTACGATCGTTATTTTAAGAGTTTCGAAGATTGGTTCCCATCAAACAATTTTATTTAAATTGGTCAAGTACGCTAATTTAAATAAAAGGCCAGAGGATCAAATGAGGGCCTGTCCCTACAGAGTAGGGCATGCAATATTGGAAGGTTTTTAATTCCGGAACTGACTTTCGATACTGGAGGTCTAACTCCGGAATTCCGGAGCTAGTTCCGGAACTGGTAATTTTAGAATTTCTTTAAATTAAAAGAAGAGGCAGTTGTTTACTTCTAAATATTCACTAAGAATTTGAACATGTTTGGTAATTTATATCCCTTATTATTGTCATTTTAAGCCGTTAAATTAAGGCAAGACTTAACTAACTCATTGTTCTTGTATAATTACATTTTGCCAGAGAATGAACTTTGTACTTGGTTACTTATTTGGCCAGCACAGAAAAACACTTTCATTCTCCACACTGGTTAGCAGAACACAAAAAATATTTGTAAGCTTCTGTCAGATACTCGCCATCGCGTTCATTAGAAAATTAGTCGAGAGATCTAATTCTTTATAGAACTGCTATTGTGAATTTCTAAAGACGATAAAAGATGCTATTACGGAAAGTTGTACTTCCACCAACAAAAAGTCGGACGGAAAGAGCCGAGTGTGTAGAAAGAGTAGAAATGAGCTCGCTCCTACCTCGAAAACGGAGCGGAGTAAACACAATTTTAAAAACGCTGTTGGTGGAAACAAAAACCTATTTTATTTAAAAAAGTACGTTCCGCTTTCTCAATTTTCTTTCGCGGTGGAAAACGTTAATGAGAACCAAAACAAACTTGTGTCTGATATCGAAAACATACTTAGTTTCGAATTGGGGTCGGCTAAATCTAGTCTGATTCAACCCCTCGAAGACACAGGTTGGCGCGTTTACCGCTAAAAAATCTCCATTCATCGAGGATATTCACTTCGAAGGCGCTCCCCTTGTTACCAAGCCGTCTATTAAAATCCTGGGTGTCAGCATTTCGAGCGAAGTTCAGTTTCGCGATCATTTGGAGGTAAAGCTAAATTAGCTTCGCAAAAGTTGGGTGTGCTCGATAGAGAGGGTCAGTATTTTACGCCAAACCATCGCCTACAACTCTACAAGGCTCAGGTTTGGCCACATCTCGAATACTGTTCCCATCTCTGGGCTAGAGCACCCCAGTCAACTCCTTCAATTGACCTTATACAAAGAAGGGCGGCTCGAAATTGTTGACGATCAGGTGCTCTCTAGTCGGCTCGATTATTTAGCTTTGCGGAGAGATGTAGGGTCTCTTTGCATTCTCTACCGCATTTATCACGGGGAGTGTTTTAAGGAGTTGTTCTGGACATTGCCCACAGCTGAATTTCTCCACAGAACCACTCGCAATCGACTGTCCTACCATTGTCACCTTGATGGTTGGCGGTCATCCACTGTGCGATTTTCGCGAAACTTCCTACCGCGAACAACTGTTTTGTGGAACAAGCTCGCTGCGGCGATATTTCCGGACCGTTACGACTTGAGGAGTCAACTTTTAGAGTTCTATACGACTTCGCAAGTTGTCTCAACTCATAGAGCTGTTCTGTTCGTCTAGTTTAATTAAATTTAGCCGTAATAGCGTTGCATTATGGCACAAGCAACATTACGATAACTCACAAGCCAAATAATGGAATGTAATGCAGGTATTATTTAATAATATCAAAAAATGATGAATACCGGAATTCCGATATTACTCCTCTCAATTCCGGAATTGAAAAATCAGTAAAATTGTCACGGAATTCCGGAACTCCGGAATTGCATGCCCTACTACAGAGGACATTAAACAGTAGAATGAAGACGATACGAATAGCTATACCTATAGCATTTTCTAACCAATTTTTTTTTTAAAGACAATATCCGCACTGGTAACAAGCTCTGTGTCGCGGGGATTTTACAAAAATGAAATTAATTAACGAATAAAAAGTAAAAGATACTTGCAGTATCCAGGTGCAAGATAATAATTTTTGGCTCACACAATAATTATTTTGCGGTGGGATTCAAACCCGCGACCTCGTACACGCTAGCCGCTAATGAAATCAATTGACCTGTAATTATTTCCACTGGTTTCATTCACTTCCTACGAGTGCAAGTAGGTACCTATAAAAAACTTTGAGACACACATTCAGGCGCCGTGGCTGTGCCAAACAGGTTTAAAGTAGAAATAATAACAGGCGCTGTATACGAATTAACCGTACCGAAATGTTATCTACAAGAGTTCGAGCATCTGTGGACAAAAAAAAATTGTGCTAGTTACTGTCAGTCAAATGATTTGCGCGCCAATTTATGCTAATTTTGTGTTAAAATTTGAAGGCGTGAGTTTATGTAGGTATACTCACGCCTTATCCCGTCCGGGGTAGGCAGAGACGACAGAACGCCACTTGTCACGATCCTGACAAACAGATTGGGCCTCGTCCTCATTCATTAAGCGAGTCATACATGCGCGTCGGTTACGAACGAGTGCGAAAGACAATAGAATAAAATTGCCATGGCAGAGAGAAAACTAGACCACCCAAGACCTTGTCTGAATCAGTTCATTGCTTAACTAAGATTTTGTCGTTCTGATCGAAGTTTTCTAGTTGTACAGTAGGGTAAAGCTAGCAATTAGCAGCACTTTACGAGTTAGTCCTACTTTAATTTCGTTTATCACAGTGATAATACTAATAACGACTTTAACAACATGCTTTCTCGATTCACTATTATATAAATAATTGATTTTAATCCCCGAGGTCGCGGGTTCATATACCACGCAAGATCTCTGTGATCCACAAACTCTTAATAATCGAATATGGTATAATCAATATAAATTCATATTTGCACTTGTGACAAGGTAGGTACTTATTAGAAATATTCAAAATTCGTATTTTCTATAATTGTGAAAATGAGGCATTCGGAAAATTAAGAATGTTCATAAAGAAGAATTCGTCCATAAAAGAATTGGTAAAATTACACACGTGTGGAAAATGTAGAATTAGGAACTAATAGTTGACTTCTTTGGCACCGAGATTTTTTTATTTCAAATTTTCTATCTATCAGTAAAGAAAAAGAGAAAAGATAGAGAAAAGCAACTTTTCAACTAAACTAGTAAAAATATCTAGGTAGGTACATTACTGGACGATATCTTTTGGGTAGAGGTCTCGGGTTCGACTCCCGCTCAATGCATAAACATAATCGACGACCTCTGTGGCGTAGTGGTTATATAACATGACTGCTACGCAGAGGTCTCAGGTTCGATTACCGCTCAATGCAAATCTTTGTCTGCATGAACATGATTGTTTGCAGTGATCTGAGTGTTTTAGAGGTTTATGGTAATTAATTTAAGATTATGATTACCGACGACCATCAGCTGGGAACTTACTGATAACCTTTTACTTACGGAAATACGGCTACTATGTAGAGGTTTCGGGTTCGATTCCTATACAAATATTTGAATCATTAGGAAAATAAAACAAAAATAACAATAATGTACATATTTATTACATTTTCTACTTAAAACTAATTTTTAAATTTATTTCTCATGGAGTAGGTACCTATTTAGTAATATTACGCAAATAGCAACCAACTAAAACCACTATTGAAACACTTCAGAAAAATTAAGATTTTTTTTTAAATGACTATACAGTACTAAAGAAATTGAAAGCCAAAGCAGGTATTTTAACTTTTTGTTTTTAAGTGAGGGTAGTTTGTATTAAGTTAGATTGGTTAGGTATTTAAGGACTCTTTTTCGTTGGGGTCCAAGGTTCAATCTTGTTTGGTGTTGTGCTGTAAGGAGTATATTGTCCTGTGGTGCCAGATAAATTCTCTGTGAACTCCGCCATCCATGGGTACTTAGGGCGGGCAGGGTCCTGGAAGAAATAATAGCTTTTTTTAGTATCTCTAATAGGTAAATAATAATGTAAATACTAAATATTATTGTTATTAGTGTTGATGGTGACGGAGTAAGAATACAATATGTCACCACCCCATCTCATCCCATGGGTGTCGTAGAAATCGACTAAGGGACTATATTCTGTGAATATTACCTTTACACAGAAAGAAGGAAAACTTGAAATTTAACCCTATACCAATCCGTCTGGCCATTAGTTGGCCAATTATTCCTCCGTCACGGGAGGAGGCCCGTCCCTGCAGTGGGACATTAATGGGCTGTTATGATGATTAATGTTAACAGCTGTGTTAGTTTATTTGCCTGTTACAATGGTCGCCGTTCAATCTTAAGTTAAGTATTTGTGTGAAAATATATGCCTTCCCGCCTGACACAATAATTCAGGTGGAAAACCACTGAGCTGTCACCCATATACAGAACAATCTCGCGAATGTTGTATTATCGTATATTGATTAGTGGTTGTTAAAAGAACCTCAAAGTGACCTCATTTTTCCAGGCTGCATGCCCGTTTTTGAAATAAAATAAAAACCCCTGTGTTTAATTATTGCATTATGAACTATATTATTTAAAAAAATAACTTATGCTATAAAGTGAGTGACTAGCTGACCCGTGCCCACATTGTTGGGCGGCGAAAAAAACTATTTACTATTAAACTATTTATTATATGTTTAAACTATTAAAATTTTTAAACATATTTCATTACTGCTCCACTCCTATTAGTCATAGCGTGATACTATTTAGCCTATTACACTCCCTGTAAATGGAATATTAACACAGAAAGAATTTTTAAAATCGGTTCAGTAGATCCAGAGATTACCCCCTACAACGTCACAAACACACAAACTTTACCTCTTTATAATATTAGTATAGATATATGTAGATTACATACCCTGTGTGGTGGCAGATCAGATTTGTAGTGCAGCCAACCAAACCACTCAGCGGGAACCTGAAAATAATTAAGGTTATTTCTTAGGAATAAATAATAATTTATTATTATTTAATAAATATAATCCATACTAATATTATAAATGTGAAAGTAACTCTGTCTGTCTGTCTGTCTGTTACTCTTTCACGCCTAAACGGCTGAACGGATTTCGATGAAATTTGGTACAGACAATCTTTAGACCCTGAGAAAGAACATAGGCTACTTTTTATTAGCAATCATATTATATTTTGATTTCATAGAATTTTGGGAAAGCTGTGTCACGTGACCTGTGACGTCATAGAATTTTGGTCACGTGACCTGTGACGTCATAGAATTTTGGTCACGTGACCTGTGACGTCATAGAATTTTGACAGATGAGTCGTGACGTCACTGAATTTTGGCGGGAAAATATTTTTTGACAGTTGAGTTGTGACGTCATTGAACTTTTGAACGCTGAGTCGTGACGTCACAGAATTAAATTTTGACAGCTGAGTCGTGACGTTATTGAATTTTTGACAGATGAGTCGTGACGTCACAGAATTTTTGACAGATGATTCATGACGTCACAGAATTTTGGCGTGTAAATATATTTTGACAGCTGAACCGTGACGTTTTTAAATTTTGGCAGAAGAGTCGTGACGTCACAGAATTTTTGACAGATGATTTGTGACGTCATATTATTTTGGCGGGAAAATATTTGATACCCCTGTCACTTTTGACAGCTGTCACTTTTGACAGCTGTCAATTTTGACAGATAAGCGTGACGTCATAGAATTTTTGACAGATGAGTCGTGACATCACAGAATTTTGGCAGGAAAATATATTTTGACAGCTAAGTCGTGACGTCATTGAATTTTGGTGGGAAAAATAGTATTTAAACAGCTGAATCCTGACGTTATCACAATTTGGCGGGAAAATAAATAGGTTTGTACAGGACTCTCGGTGCGCGAGTCAGACTCGCACTTGACCGGTTTTTTCAGCTGTGGGTCTGATATATCTAGAGAGCTTAAATTCGTAATTGTCAACTTATTTCATCATAACAGCCCATTAATGTCCCACTACAGGGACGGGCCTCCTTCCTTGACGGAGGGATACTTGGCCTACTAATACCACGCTTGCAGACGGATTGGTATAGGGTTTAATTTCAAGTTTTCCTTCTTTTTATTTAGTGAAGATAATATTCACCTTATTTGTTAGGCACTAAAGTGACAAACCTTTGCTTATCCTATCCTACTAATATTATAAATGCAAAAGTTTGTGAGGATGGATGGATGTTTGTTACCCTTTCATGCAAAAACTACTAAATGGATTTTGATGAAATTTGGAATATAGGTAGTTTATGGTGTAAAATAACAATTAAGCGGGTAATACCGCGGGCATCAGCTAGTGTAATAATAAATTGAATAAATAAAAATTTATTATTATTTATTATATATTATTTAATAAGCAGGCAGGCTTTTGAAACAACTGATTGCGCCTGTATCTGGTTTTTTTCATTTTTGGTGCTCATTTAAGATGTGGCCGAGATTACACTTTCCGGTAGTCTGTTCCAGCTGCTAGGACGACTCTATTGGTTAGGAAGTGCTTGTGTGTGTTGTTTCTAGAGAGGCTGGGACATAGCTTGAGGTGGTGACCTCGCAGATGAATATTTTCGTTTCTTATGAAAAATTTTAAGTAATTACTCTTGTCAATTTGATACTGGAATATGTATAGAAGGAAAATCATTACCTACAGTAACTACTCAATGGATAGTTGCCAGATTTTGTGACTTTATAAGTAACTAGATGACCCGTGCCCACTTCGTTCGGCGGCGAAAAAATCGCGCCCATTTTTTAAACATATTTCATTACTGTTCCACTCCTATTAGTCATAGTGTGATACTATATAGCCTATGACACTCCCCTTCACACCCCAAGAGATGGGTATACCGTATTCATCCTTACTTGATTTATTTAGTAAACAAACACCACATATTGCAAATTCACTAGTTTTTACATCAATCGCACACTTTGATATGGATGAAAATTTCTGGAAAGTAGTATTAAACGTTTATGCAATAGAAAACACGTAAATCACTTTGATTTATCCACTATCTTTCGTAAATTTTAAATAAATGTATTTTTTTCCAACATAAAATTTTACAGATAAAATTATTTTTACGATTTGACATTTGTAGATTATAGAATTTTGTCCTTGATTCCTATACATTTTTCAAAGATTAAAGACTAAAGTCTTTAGTCTGTGGTTGACACGACGCCATATATGTTTACGTTTTAGAGCAAGTCTGTTTAAATAGACAGTAGATGCTTTTGTTTATTTTAAATCTATCACTTGAGTCCATTGATTTACAAAAAACCAAAGATACACACTCCACTTCCCAAAAACGTCCGCAACAAATGGGCGCATTGTGCACTTTTTTTAAATTAGTATCGCGTTGTTCTACCGGCAAACGTCAATCATTAAATTTTATTGCTTTATGTGCATTACTTTTTAAATACAACTTTATGTCATGCGTGTAAGATTGAATTTGAAAAAAGAAATATGTTTACGATATTACTATACGTATTTATTGCGTATGTTTAATTTGGTGACACTTTTGGCTGTTAGTTTTGTTTGAAAATGTGCATCTAGGGTTTTTTATAAATCAATGCTTGAGTCAGCTTTCCCTGTGGTGACGGAGTAAGAATACAATATGTCTCCACCCCATCTCATTTCATGGGTGTCGTAAAAACCTACTAAGGGACTGTCCATGAATATTATCTTCACAAAATAAAAAGAAGAAAAACCTCAAATTAAACCCTATACCAATCCGTCTGGCCAGTGTGGTATTGGTGGGCCAAGTATCACTTTTTCAGGGGAGGAGGCCCACCCTTGCAGTGGGACATTAATGGGCTGTTATGATGACATGAGTCACCATGTGAACAACATGTTAATTATTAAAATGTAATTTACCTGGCTACCGTCATAGTTCATATTGAAGTTATCAGAGTATTCCACCCAACGGTTCCTGCCGTAAAAGTAACGGGGATTCTCAAAATATTTATTTCCAAAATTATCTTCACCAATGAGTGTGCCATCTTTTAGTTCATCTTGTCTGAAATTTTAAACAATTGCATAATTATAATTTAATAATAGGCTCACACATTAGTTTAAACTGTTTACCAAAAACCTATATGTGATAATACCCGTTAATATTATTATAACAACATTCACATGAGGCCATCTAGTCGTAAACTAAGTACTATGTACTATGGGTTGTCATAATCTTGTACAATTTTACATCATAGAATGTAGAAGAAAAAAAGAAAAACAAGACTTTCCAGTATACATAGATACAAGCTCTGCTTAGTTTGGGACTAGATGGCATTGTGTGAATGTATGAGGAATATGTTTTACTCAACCAATGCAAACTATCATTCAAACAGCAAAAGCCATACATTCTAAAACACTGTCATACAGTTATAATGACAGGAAACTACATTTTCAATTCAATATTTCTTTAGTTTCTCTACTATATGTTAAGGACAAACTACAATACACAAATCACATACTACGTTCTTTAATAAGTATTGTAATCAATTTTTTAGTTAATTTATTGTTCAAATATTTCCTTCCATTGTTTACACTGTTTGTTTTTAACAACACCATATACTTTAATAAATAATTTATTATCATAACAGCATAAGAAATATGATACAAAATGCTAATAAAATACATAAAAATTCAATATGTTATACAGTGTAAAAAAAATTACGAAGAAAGCCTAACCTGTAAACAATTACATAATGTTTTTATACCATACCTGTAGAGTTTGTACAAGGATGCTCTTATTCCTCCATTCTGACGAATGATATTAAAAAATGTAGCAACCTTATCAAGGGCTAATATTTTAGGAAGAGACATTTTTTCCTAAAATTCTTTTTGTTTCTTATTTTGTTCTCGTCAAAATCTAAATAGATACTTTGACAGATAAATCAGAACGTCAACATTGACAACACCTCTCCTGTCACCTGTCTAAAGGAAGTACCAACCAAGGAACTTACACTCTAACTGGAATGCTTATGAAGCACACTTAGACAAATTAAATCGTACATTACTACTGAGACAACACAAGGTTTATCTACTATATAAAAATAAGTCGGGTTTTCCTTCCTGACGCTATAACTCCAGAACGCACGGACCGATTTCCTCGGTTTTGCATTCGTTAGAAAGGTCTCGGGCTCCGTGAGGTTTATAGCAAAGAAAAATCAGGAAAATTTTCAACAGAAAAGCAATTCAATTTCAATTCATTTATTCAATTTACAAATGGTCTTAAATTATAGCTTAAATAAATCTTATTATGTTATAAAAACAAAACTATTGCACATAATTATGTTATAAGATTTATTTAAGCTATAATTTAAGACCATTTGTAAATTGAATAAATGAATTGAAATTGAATTGCTTTTCTGTTGAAAATTTTCCTGATTTTTCTTTGCTATAAACCTCACGGAGCCCGAGACCTTTCTAACGAATGCAAAACCGAGGAAATCGGTCCGTGCGTTCTGGAGTTATAGCGTCAGGAAGGAAAACCCGACTTATTTTTATATAGTAGATCATGTGCAATATAGTTTTGAATGCCTGTACTAGGATTAATCCTGTGTTACAGGCGTTTTATGTGCTAATTATATACTTAATAGGTAATTATGTAATTATAACGTTGTCTATAAAGATACACTATTTTTAAATTAATATCTTTAAATAATTTGTCTTATCAAAAGGCAGTATTTAATAAAAAATGTTTACAAAATAAATACATGATAATCATTACAACTAACTAGGTATGTTAAATAACGTGTTTTGTTTTGCTTAAACTAAAGAATGTGCTTACTAGTAAAAAATTGTAAGTAGGGCAAAATGGTATTGTCATTTATAATTAGAAGTTTTAAATAATTTAATTAATTTTAGATGTATTATAAGTATACTAATAAATCTATGTTACTTGATAATCTATCGAGTTAATATATCTATGTTCAGCTATTTTTCTCGCAGGATATTCAGTATCGCCAGTTTTGTGATCATTAGGTTTCTTAAACCTCGAACATGTTGCACATTTTGAAGAGGTCAAATTGTTCTTGCAATCAGAGATAGTGTGACCTATTTCCCCACAATGGCTGCATGATGGACTTAGTTCGCGGCAGGACTTAGCAGCGTGACCATATTTTTGGCATTTATAACACCTCGGCCTCGTGACAAAAGTAAAGTCCTTAGCAGGGCAAGAGGTCCAGTTAATAAAAAGTCTTTGCTGTGTAATAAGGGCTTTTCTTATCTGTGCAGAAACTTCAATGACGTAGTTGCATGACATAGTTTCCCGTTTCCCGGATTTGTGACTCAATTTTATCGAGGACAAAAAGGATTCGTAGGTCATATAAGGAAATTTGTCTTCGATGTTTTGGTCATAAATACATTTGTAGAACTTGCTCTGTCATAGTTGTAGGTACTCCTACTACCACAATCCGCGGTTGACGTTTCGAAGGTTCTTCAGCCTGAAGATTCAGCGCACTTCTCAGAACGGCGCTCTTCGGTTTTTCTGCGTCTTTCTTGGACTCTGTATTAATGATAACACCTCCGTTTTTGGTCTTTCTTACACTCACATGCAGTTTCAGTTGTTCAGGGCTGATAAGTTTCTGAACCATTGCTTTGGTGTCTTCGCTTGTGGTCTTTACGTCGAGAGGATACACGGCTACAGAGCTAAGGTTACTGGGTCGAATAAAATCATTTGTACCCTTTTTTACTACATCAGCAAAAGAAGAGGCTTTGGTTGCAAGACATGATTGTTCAATGGTCTTTTTAAGCCCTGTTAAGTATTCTGAAAGATCTTTATTTTCATTTAGGACTTCAATTTCGAGGGACGACTGTATGACTTTCTGCTTTAAGGACTGGTATATAATAACAACATTTGGGAAGAATTGTGCGTAATTTTTCTGCACAAGGACGATACCTTCAGCTTCTGCTCGGTGTTGAGTTTTCCACTTTCAGTAATGGAACATATCTCATTTAAACAGGTCTCGGTGTAGGTGATCCATTTTTGTATTTCTGCAGTGGACACAATTTCAGGCGCACTGGAGCAAGTAGGGTTGGGTTGTTTTTACTGGAGAAGTGTTATTGCTAGCCATTTTCCCTAGTGATAATTCACTACATAAAGTCTTATTTATTGTTCATTACGCAAAACATTTCACAATACACAGTCTAAAATATTAATCTAGGTCACTTTTTTATTACTTATAAATAAATGCATTAGAGCACGTATAAGCACGTCTGTTCGCGACAAAGAGCAAATATCGAAAGCGGAAAAATAATGCCCGTGCGAAGCCGGGACAGGCCGCTAGTTTGTTTATATAACATGAAAGGGAAAAATACTTCGACAAGGATAACGACAAAAGGGAATCGCATCTCTTTCTTGCAACTGTAATTTAAATGTTGGTTTCTCGTTTAGAGTGGGACACACTCCACTCATACAGCTGTAAATTAGGAACGGATTTTTTGTGACCGTAAGCATTCCACATAAAGTGTAAGTTTATTCTATTATCTGTTCTATTGCAAATGTAAAAAATACATGTATTGGGCAGAATTTTTATTTGAACCTGATTTATGGTTATAATAAAATATGATAAGAAATAATACTTTCCTAATTATTAATTTTACGCACAGAGTTTCGTGACAATCGCAGGCAAATACCTTCGAAAGCTCGCTACATACACATTAATAATAGGGGGCTGCCATCCTAACGAAGATAACAACTAAAGGACTACTTAGTAGTAAATCCAGCAAAGGATTACTTTAAACTAAGCTTGATATTATTATCAATCTGAAGGATTTTATAACTTTTTGTCAATGTCCTTCTCAAGGATGGAACTACTATGGACACGACACTATAGAATAAATATGAGGGTTTAAAATATAATCAGAAATAATAACATTTATAAATTATTTATTTTTATTCATGCATCTTTACATAAAACTAGAATGTTTAAACTGTTTTTTCTCTTTTTTTCTTTTTCTTCTTTGCTTTAGACTGATTTTCATCAGAATCTGTTATTATTACATTAGAAATTGACTCAAGCTCTTCTTCATTTTCTGCCTGTTTATGTTTTTTCTTTTTCTTAGGTATTACAACACTTTCACATTCTTGCTCAATAACATCTATACTCCTTTCCTTATACTTTTTACCTTTTTTCCTTACTTCTGTTTTTACTCTGGCAACATCGTCACTCTGATCTTTTTCTTCAATTACAGGCAAAGGTAACGTGTTCGAATCAGCCAACTTACACTTTTCATTGTCTGACAAATTTTCATTGCTATTACAGCGTTTTCGTTTCTTCTTTTTCTTTTTAGTTTCTTGCACTTTTGGGTTGCTATTTAAATTCAATTCTTCAACAATATTTTCTTTTAATTTCTTTGCATGAGAATACCCATTAAACCTTGACTCAGTAAGGAGTAGAGCTTCTTGTTGAGCTATCCTTGCCAACTTGCCTGTTGCCTTTAAGCCGTGGCGAGCACCTCTGAAAAAAAGGAAATAATAGATGTAAAAAAACAATGCAAGGAAATCCTTCTTGAAAATTATGGGTAAAGAACTGCCTGCCACAACGCTTGCAGTTCACATAACATAGTTTTCAACATTGGTGGTATCAAAATACCTGTTTAAGTTATTAGAGCATAAACTAGAAACAAAATAATAGTCTAGGATAACATTACATTTGGGATTTAAACAGCCAAATTACGGTCTTTGTCTTCTTTCGAGTTCTAATCTATCTTTACGGCAAATTTGAAGAAAAAGGGCTTAAGGCCTACAAGGGCAAGATAGACAGGACAGACACAAACAACTGAGACATTAAGGAAAGCTTGACTATAAAATATTACAACTAGCTGACCCGTGCCCACTTTGTTGGGTGGCGAAAAAAACACGTCCGTTTTTTAAACATATTTAATTACTGCTCCACTCCCATTAGTCATAGCGTGATACTATATAGCCTATGAAACTCCTCGATAAATGGACTATTCAACACAGAAATAATTTTTAAAATAGGTTCAATAGATCCAGAGATTACACCCTACAACGTAACAAACAGACAAACTTTACCTCTTTATAATATTAGTATAGATTAATACTTACTTATGAGCAGTTCTACCTTCGCAAGCTTGAAACAGTTCTTCATCTGTCATTTTAAATACATCTTTTTTATCATCCTCCGATTCCGAATCCGTATCCCTAACTTTCTCCACTTTACTACCACCATTAGTCAACACAGCTGTTCTTACGAAGAAATCTGAATATTGTTCTTCATTATATAAGTCTTTAGGTTTTTGTTTTAATTTCCATGTACTATTGGTTATTTGAAAGTCTTCTTTTATTTTGATTTTCTTTGTTTTCCCATTTTTCTCATGAACCTGAAAAAGCAATGTATGTCTTTAGTTAATAACTAGCTGACCTGTGCCCACTTCGTTAGATGGCGAATAAAACGCGTCCATTTTTAAACATACTTCATTACTGCTCGACTCCTTTAAGTCATAGCCGGATACTATATAGCCTATGACACTTCCTGATAAATGGACTATTAAACAATTTTACAAATCGGTTCAGAGATTACCCCCTACAATCTCACAAACACACAAACTTTACCTCTTTATAATATTAGTATAGATATTTGTATTGATATACAAAAGGGGTCTATTATTACAAAGAAATATAAGAATATTGTGAATCAACATGTCTACAATAATAAAATTACATGATTACAATACAATTATACAATTAAATTCTGGACAGCTGGCTTTCTCTTTTCTTTTTTTTGTATTTTATTTTATAATATGCTATCAATTTTACAAAAGCTGCTGATTGCAACAAAAGCAGAGGTCGAAAAGAAAGCCATTTGCTCTGCAGTGGAACAATACAGGCATTTAACAACAATCATAATTTTTTTTTTCATAGCAAGAAACTACGTACGCATATTGGAAAACGCAGGGTGGGGAGAACCCTCACACGGTGGACCAACGACCTCGTAAGGACGGCGGGAAGTCGATGGATAAAGGAGACGCAGGACCGCACAAGGTGGCAAAATTTGGAGGAGGCCTATGTCCAGCAGTGGCCGTCAATTGGCTGTGATGATGATGATGATAGTAAGAAACTTAAATTAATTAATTAGTATGTCTATACCTCAACGTTCCCAGCAGCCTTATCATATAATGCCGTCCACCAATGCTCGTTGAACTCCGCAGCCGGATCGTGACCTACACCCGCAACGCTGCGCTTTACTTTAGGCTTCAGTGGTTCAGATATACCGTTCTCATGCTTACCGAGACCTTTACCTGAAAAATTGCAAAAGGATTGTAGGTTTAATAACTAAATTAATATCTAGAAAAATCATTTTAAATCTTTTCATCTTAGTATTACTCTGTCTCTGCATCACCCTAATGTTGACTGGTAGAAAATGCCTTTGGCATTGAGTCCGCCTCTGTGCATCATGTACATGAAATTTCAAATCTATACTAATATTATAAAGAGGTAAAGTTTGTGTGTTTGCGACGTTGTAGGGGGTAATCTTTGGATCTACTGAACCGATTTTAAAAATTATTTCTGTGTTGAATAGTCCATTTATCAGGGAGTGTCATAGGCTATATAGTATCCCGCTTTGACTAATAGGAGTGAAGCAGTAATGAAATATGTTTAAATAAGGGACGCGTTTTTCGGGTCTGCTAGTAAATAATAAATTGGCTTTCTACTGTAACTGTTTCTGTGACTGATCTCTAAGATTCTCTCGATATACTTTCGTAAGAACTCTTCTCTTGAAGCTTAGTTTTGGACAATATCTTAGTATTTTATCTATCTACTGGCACACTATAGTTGTAAGATTGATATTGGTGGTGTTTTTAAGCCCTTTTGAATAATATGTTACAAAAAAAACATAAGGAGTAAAATATAACAGAGAAATCTTTATAGTCGAGAAGAAGCTTGGTTTTTCTATGTATATGTATGTCAAAAAAATTACTAAGTGTGTTTATCTATTGCGTAGCAGCCAAAGACGACAGACGTAATACCGTTGTAAAATAAATAAAACAATGTTTAGAAGCTTTCTTTAAGGCAATATAGTGATAAGAATCATTAATAATGTCTATGTTAGTACATATTTCACATAATAACATGTTAAATTCGTATTAACTTTACTTTAACTAAGATAAAAACACGACGAGGTTATCAAAGCACACTTTTATGTAAAAAGCGCTTGTTATATTTCTTCTGAATAATAATGTAACTTACCTTTGGACCAGCCATATTTTTCCAGTTGTTTACGTGCAAAATCCATGATTATTCGGTTTTATTTGCGTTATTTAATGTGAATTCAAAATAAAATTATTTTTACGAAACCCATGCTTCTACTCATGTTATGTCAGGTCACGTCAGTGTCACTTAAGCTGTCAGACGTCAGTCTATTGACATTGACAGTTCTGTCAAAGTTGTCGCTGCACTTTTTTTTAATCGAAGAATTTAATATTTTTATAATTCTGCCAATCACTGTTTAAGGCGCGTGACTAACAACTACCGCAGTGCACGTAGAAACTACACACATGTATCAAGCAAGCTTCGCTTTGTTACTACTGCAACGCACGGATAGGCTACTCATGAATTGACAGCATTGATACACGCGCGTAGGTTATATAGCTAAGCGCTGTTCGTGAGTCTACGTTTTTACTAAAGTACACAAATATGACCCACGATTATGTATAGCTCGCAAATTGCTACGTAGTAGGCCCACGACAGGGATGACCAGTAGTAATCCACACTTGTAATGACAAGACAGCACGCTTCAGACACTAGCAAGATTAATCTTTTATTCTATGAGAAGTATGAACGAAGAACTGCCTCGATGCGTAACGAGTCCCAAAATTCACATAGGTACTCAACAGATTTTTTCCAACTTGAATAAAATTTCATTTTAAAGGTAATACATTCGAAAAGAAGAAAGACAATGGAACAAATTGATACTCGAGGTGGGGATCGAACCCGCATCTCTGGAATATACGCGTCCAGCGCCATAACCTCTAGGCCACCCGAGTACTAGTACGAGAGATGGGTAAATAGCCGGCTACTTTGAGTTATTATCGATTATAATCCATAAGTAGCCATTATTAGCCTTGCAATGGATGATAACCCTGCTATTAACGTATTGTTAAATAATAAATGTTTTTTTTTGTTTAGTGTAAAATCTGTGGATGTAAACATAAATTAGGTGCATGTGATTTAATACATCGTTATTCTTTTATTGAATATTACTTTTTCTTTGTGAAAAAGTAATAAAATACAAGGTATTGACGAGCGTCATCTCTGTCTGTAATAAAATACAGACAGAGATGACGCTCTATGAAGCCGAAATTGACCGATTGTCACTTTCCACAGGTCGATGTGTAATATTTACGGCCTGGTACTGTAAGTGTATGTAGAACGAGCTCTGTGGCGTAGTGGTTATTTAACATGACTGCTACGTAGAGGTCTCGGGTTCGATTCCCGCTCAATGCAAATCTTTGTGTGCATGAACATGCTTGTTTGCATTGGTCTGGGTGTTTTCTATGTATAATATGTATATGTTACGGGCAATTTGATAAGTCCGGGCACTATTAAACAAGGTGACAAGTAAACAACAACTAATAAAGCTCCGTAATTTAAATTAAAGAAAAAATAGTTAAAGTTGATAATAGTGCTCTATTTGAAGACTTACTTACTCAGTTTAGCTTAAACATTTTGTGAATGTAAACACTTGGGTCCGATATATCTAAAATAAAGATCTTTTTATTTTCTCATTTATTTGAAACTAGCGGCCCATCCCGGCTTCGCACGGGGATTATTTTCCCGCGTTTCTGTTGACGTTGTTTTACTATATAAAAATAAGTCGGGTTTTCCTTCCTGACGCTATAACTCCAGAACGCACGAACCGATTTCCTCGGTTTTGCATTCGTTGGAAAGGTCTCGGGCTCCGTGAGGTTCATAGCAAAGAAAATTCAGAAAAAATTTCAACAGAAAAGCGGAAAAATAATGCCCGTGCGAAGCCGGGACAGGCCGCTAGTACCTACGTAATAGTTTACGTGAGGTTGTGAATACAGTCATACTTACAGTAAGTCAGCTAGCTGCTGTGCCCGCGACTTCGTTCGCGTGGCGGATGTTACTTACTTCGCAATTCGCTTTAATACTGAAAAATCGTTTTTTAAACCTTATAACAAACAGATATACCTACACACGAATTGTAAAATTAACGAACGAATCAAAACCTTTTCAAAAACAGATCTTTACAAAGACAGATCTATGAAGACTGTGTCTAAACTTATACTGAAAGACATGAGCGAACGTCATTCTTTCAAGTAAAATCTTAATACCGCGATACTGAAAATGACGTCACAGGCACAATGCCATCTGTTGTCAAATTTGTAAGTTAAAATAAATGACATCGCTTTTTTCATCATAACAGCCCATTAATGTCCCACTGCAAGGACGCGCCTCCTCCCGTGACGGAGGGATACTTGGCCTACTAATACCACGTTGGCCAGTCGGATTGGTATAGGGTTTAATTTCAAGTTTTCCTTCATTTTTATTTCGTAAAGATAATATTCACCGATAGTCCCTTAGTCGGTTTTACGCCACCCATGGGATGAGATGGGGAGGTGACATATTGTATTCTTGCTCCGTCACCACACGGATAATCGCTAATTAATTATGAATGAATACATTTGCACGCCACGTTATGGTGCGGCAGAATTACCTGCTGGCGTGCATGAGGTCGGGGGTTCGATTCCCATGGAGGACAATTGTGATACACAAACTATTGTCCTTAGTCTGGATGTTCTTTGTGTCCGTTAAATTGATATTTTTAAAGGCTAGTTTTGATAGATATGATCTTTGACGTTAGGAACACACCTACATTGCTTAGACAACAGTGAGTGCTTGTAATTTAATATGAACTTTATACCATAACAATAAAGCTCAAATTGACTACGTTTTAGTTAGAAATCATTTGTATGGGAAAAATAAAAGGGCTATTTTTAGGGTTTTTCCAGCAATAATTCTAATTTTTCTCGCCGTAAAAACCATCCTTGAACTTCAACGAACATTTTAAAAAAAGATTTGGCCAAATTGGTCCAGGCGTTGTTGAGTTATGCGCTTACCAACACATTTTGCGATTCATTTTTATATTATAGATTTTGCAATTGCTCTTGACATATTAGTAGCGACATCTTGTTAAATATGAAATACATTATATTATTATATTGGTAAAACAGGTCACAGCAACAGATAATATTAGACCACAACTGAAATATTTGTATTGTTTGAAGAAGTGGCGTCATCTTGTGATAAACTTTTTGAAATATGGACCAAAATGAGAATGTCACTATAAGGCGGCCGTGCAGTCGTTCATTTGACTATTTCGATATGAGTTTTAATAACCAAACATCAGATGGCACTATGCACAGTGTTGGTTCTATATCAGATGATGAAAATGATAATATTGTAAATAGTTTGAAGAAACAAGTCGACGATTTGTCTATAAAATTATGCAGTGCCAATGCTGAAATTGACACATTAATTTTAGAAAACAGCATACTAAAAAAAGAGAATGAAAATTTGGTTCGTCAAAATTCATTAAACAATAATATCAGAATTAGCCAATCTTCAACTCCAAAAAAAAGGACACCAAAGAAAAATAAAAATACATCAATTGTACAACATAACGGGTCACAAACCAATATTTTAAAATCAGAGCAGATAAACAACTCGCAGGATCAACAAAACCAACATGACATGCAACTATCCACACAAGAGAAAGATTCACTTGCTTGTAAATATACAGTGAACCAACCAAAACAGCAACAGCATACTGAGAAATCTAAATTATGTATAATAAGTAGTAATAACAAAAATAAGATATTGAAAATTGCTGAAAATGAGTTCCAGAATTATCAAGTAATTCATTATCTGTCACCAGATTGTGGCATTTTAAAACAAATTGAAAATATAGACTTAAAATTAAAAAAATATACAATGAACGACTACTGCTTGTTATTTGTAGGAGACAAGGATTTTCTACAAACAAATAACTATGTTGACATAACTATTGCTATGCGAAATACACTAATAAATGTGAAACACACAAATGTTATTGTGTGTGCACCAACATTTAGATTAAATAATTATTTCACGATGTTTAATACTAGAATAGAAACATTTAATAATCTCCTATATCTGGATGTTGGTACACATAACTATGCTTATTTGTTTGACTGTAACTACTATTTGGCGTATGATTATACAATGTTTTGGAAAACCAGCGGATTAGTCAACAACCGTGGTATGAATAATATCTTTGTTAATATAGGGCAAATGTTAGAGGAATTCAAGTATTTTTATAAGGACTTACCTTCATCATCGTTTCCACCAATGAACACTGACGATCAAACAGAAGAATTGTTTTTTCTCTAATAAATATATTAAAGTTATGCATCAAAACATTGCCGGTCTTATACGAAAATGTAACGAACTAACTACATGCTTAACCCTTTTCTTGGCAAGACCTTTTATGTTCGATTTTTATTATTTTTTTTGCATATTTGTTTTCTACGGGTACTAAAGAAGGGTAGAAAAATAATAAAAAAAATCCAAATCAGTTCGAAATAAGTTTTTTTTAATGTATCCATAAATGCACATTGCCTAGTCGACAAAATAAAACATTCCAAATTGAGCGTATCCTTAAAGACACATTGCCATAATCACATTCAATAAAAAAATAACAATTTTTGCTTAAATATAACAAAAAAGTAATTTTACTTCGCATTATTTAACAAAATTAGGTGATCAATTATAAAATAAATGTAATTAATAATAAAATTGTACTTCGTCGAGAGATAAATTTATAAATTTCCCTGAAGACTATGACCTGGGAAACTGAATACAGATTACCGACGAGGCTTAGCACCACTGCCTGCGAAGAATTTTGGAGATTTTTGGGCACATTGCTAGAAAAAGGGGTGATAACCTGGAAAAGCTGATCATAAAGAGTAAAATGAGCGGGAGAAGACCTAGAGCCAGAAACCCATGCTGCGCCGACCTCAAATAAAATTGAGATAAGAGCAGGAGAATGATGAACAATTAGCCTTGGTCTTTTTGATCGAGAAACAGCTAAAAGAGAAAGAACTTTAAATTTGATGTAGAAGCCACTGGCGATAAAGAAAGAAAGAAAAACAATTTATTTGGATGAACACATGATACTGATACTTAGCGGAGATAGTACAGATTGAGAGGTTACAGTCAGAGGAGAAACTAGGTTATCAACTGGATTATATTATTATGAAGATGAATTAGGTGACTGCAGACAGTTTTCAGTAGGATGTTGTCAAAGCAATGATGGATACTGAGACAGAATCAACGGGGATGCAGCAGAAGTTGATGGTGATTGATAGGAGCATCTTAAAGATTACCTGTGTTTGTAATGGTAGTTATCTCAGTATCACTATCACACAACAGGTGGAGATTTTCAAAGGAAGATGGTAAAAAGGTGGTGTTGAAGTGCTATCAGACCGTTTGCGTGGCACATGATTGTGTAGCAAATCTTCAAAAGATAAGCTACAAAATCAAACAAACAGGCAAACGAGCCAGCAGGTCACCTAAAGGTTAATGATCACTGCCTCCCATGGACACCCGCAACACCAGAGGAATAACAGATGCGTTGCCGACCTTTTAAAAGGGAGTACGTTCGGTTCTTGAAGCTCCCCAAGTCGTCCGGAAATATCGTCGCAGCGAGCTTGTTCCACAAAACAGTTGTTCGCGGTAGGAAGTTTCGCGAAAATCGCACAGTGGATGACCGCCAACCATCAAGGTGATGACGATGGCAAGACAGTCGATTACAAGTGGTTCTGTGGAGAAATTCAGCTGCGGGCAAGGTCCAAAACAACTCTTTAGAGAACTACCCGTGATAAATGCGGTAGAGAATGCAAAGAGACCCTACATTGAGAAGGAAATTTGGAAACATGCCCGCGTTAAAAGCCCATAATATCGTTCTCCGGGGTTCAAGCTGTTTTTACATGATATTTCATCACAATAGGCTTAGCAGTTTTTAGTGAAAGCGTCCAAGACAAACGGACAGATACTTTTGTATCGTAAATATTAGTGCGGTAAAAGGACAGTGTATCTTTAAATGTACATAGCCATAAAAACATTATACATGACGCCCGGGCAGTGTGCATTTAAAGATACATACACAAAAAGGGTGGTATAAGTTTCTATTTAACGTATATAAATATATAAAAATAGCATAAACGAATAGGCAATATAATATATTATATTATAATAGCTAGTTATTAGGGCAATAATGCAAAAAACATAGTGAAAACAATAATATTTACCTTACGGTGCGCAAGCGCCTGGCGTCGGTTTACTATTTTGCTTTCTACTGCTAATTCAGTTTAGCCACGAACATCATAATATTTTTTATCTAAATCAGTAGAATACTGATGTTATACACAAGGAAAAAATAAACTTATTTCATTAGTAATTAACTCTGCAGATTTTAATTTCTACATATGTGCATAACAATGCACACCGTCAAGAAAAGGGTTAAATGAGTTAGCAGATAAAAATAAAAGTGTGGACGTTTTGTGTATCACGGAACACTTTATGAAAGAAGGATACCAAAGTCAATTATTTCTACCGAATTACACATTGGTTGCTCATTACTCAAGAGAGGAACAAAGAAGAGGAGGAGCGTGTATACTTGTCAAAAATGATTTAAAAAGTACAGAATTACCAAAAATATCAAATATGTCATCGCTTGGCTTATTTGAATGTTGCGCTATTGAGCTGACTGACTATAAAATAATCGTTGTCTGTGTATATAGAGTACCAAACGTTAACAATCTGAACTTCTTTTTTGATAAATTAGAGACCCTTCTCCGTAAAATAACAAACAAAAGATATAAGAACATTATTATATGTGGTGACTTCAACATTGATACACTTAAAGAAAATAGTCATACAAGGGCTTTTAAATGTCTTCTCATTAGAAACAATTTAAAGTTAGCGATTAAAGAACCAACACGCATTGCAAGTATGTCCTGCATAGATAATTTTGCACATAATTTTAATACCTGTAGGACTGACGTGCTAGAGTTTGCGCTATCTGACCACACTGCCCAACTCTTACACTGCCCAGTGCAGAAAATATTCACAATAAAATATTGGTTGGCCACAAGAAGAGATTATAGTTTAGATAATGTGATAAAATTCAAAACGTATTTGACAAATTTGTGTTTTTCAGAGATATATCAGACTGAAGATCCAAACATAGCATATAATGCTTTTTTGGATACTTTTAAACTTTTTTACGATTTGTGTTTCCCAAGTAAATTTATTAAAATCTACATAATTAAGAAAACAAAATGGTTATCTAAAGGAATTAAAATATCCAGTCAAAAAAAAAGACACCTATTGTGGCAGAGTAGATTAAACCCCAATAATAATAATAAAAATAGTTTTAAAAAGTATTCAAAATTACATAAAAAAATTATATACTTAACACAAAAAGCACAAAATAATCACAAAATACATACATCTATAAATAAATCAAAAACTACATGGCAAATAATTAATCGAACAAAGTATAACTTACCTAAATACACTATCAATAAAATAAAATTAAATAAACAGACAATAACTAACCCGAAGAGTATTGCAGAAGCGTTTAATAACTATTTCATTGATAAAATTCAAACAAAATTAAATGCCTATGAAAAACCTAACTCATTTAATTTAAGTGTAAACCACAAATCAATGTTTATGGCTCCAAGTCTACCATTAGATATACACAAAATTATTATGTCATTAAACAATACAGGAAGCGTAGGATACGATGGCATTGCGACAAATATACTAAAGCAAGTATCAATAAATATATGTGGGCATCTGAGTCATATTATTAATTTATGTATAAGCGCCGGTATATATCCAGATGCTTTAAAAAAATCGGTTATAAAGCCACTTTTCAAAAAGGAAGATAAGGAACTAATGGAATATTATCGTCCCATATCACTTATACCTGTTATATCAAAAATATTTGAGAAATATATATATAAAGAACTTAGTAATTTTGTTGAAAAAAATAGTATTTTATGTGAAAATCAGAAAGGGTTTAGGCCACAAAAAACTATTAATATGGCGATATATGACTTTTTATACAATATTATTAATAATATAGATCAACGTCGACCCGTCTGTGGCATATTCTGCGACATGACCCAGGCGTTCGATTACGTACACTACCCAACATTACTTATGAAACTAGAATCGTATGGTATTCGAGGGAACGTCCTAAATCTAATAGAATCTTATCTACAAAATAGAAAACAAATAACAGAAATTAATCATATTAATACTGCTAATGCGAAGGAAGAAATATTTCATTCCTCTGAGCGCATGGTTTCATTTGGCGTGCCACAAGGGAGTGTTCTGGGACCTTTCCTATTCATACTATACATTAATGACTTACCTAAAAGCATTGAACAACCTTTGACACTATTTGCAGATGACAGCACAGTGACAGTACCGTGCAAAAATGTAGAGACGTATGAAACTGATATTCATAATGCTTTAAAATTAGTTATTAACTGGATGAACTCAAATAATTTAAAAATTAACATAAACAAAACCAAAATTATACATTTTAATCAACGAACTCATTGCATGACACTCAACATTCAACTCAATAATGAGGTTGTGCAAAATGTTGAAACTACAAAATTTTTAGGTCTCGAAATAGACAAAAGCCTAAATTGGAAAACACATATTAATACTCTTTGTAAAAAAACTAATAAATCTGCATATGCATTATATAAATTGTCAGCAACAGTAGATATAGAGGCGCTCCTTACTGCTTACTACGGTACCTATAGCAGAAACCCACCTCCGGTATGGAATTATTTTCTGGGGAAATTCTACTGAAAGAGAAACAGCTTTTAAAGCGCAAAAAAGCTGTATTAGGGCTATGTTCAAACTCGAACCGATTGATAGTTGCCTGCCATATTTTAAAAAACATAGAATTTTAACACTACCTTGTTTATACATATTAGAAGTTGCTTTATTTGTAAAATTAAATCCTAATCGATTTACACGTTTGGACGAAGTTGTGCAACGCCAAAGACGAGACAACATGCGTCTTTGTTTGAAGGCTGCTAAAACTGCCCTACTCCGTAAAAGTATATACTGCATGGCCCCAATTATGTATAATAATTTACCAAAGAGTGTAAGGGAATTACCAATGCCATCTTTTAAAAAGGTAATAAAGAATGAATTAATAAGTAAGGCATATTATAATGTCACCGAATTCCTTACTGACAAAAAGTTTTTACAATAAAGAATGTACTAGTTTAGTAAACCTTATTAGTTTCCATTATTAGATTTTATTTTATTTATTAATTTATTTTACTTCTTAATTGACTTTGGTTCTGTACATTTTAAAAAAACTTTAGCAAAGTAACTTTTTAATTTATTTTCCTAACTATAATATGTTAAATTTTGCATGCCTACAAAAGGTAAAATATAGCTGAACTATATGTTTATTTTTAATATCTTTAAATGTATTTTATACCTACCTATATTTGCAAAATAAATAAATATTCTATTCTATTCTATTCTATTCTATTCTATTAATAATGACCGGTCTTTATTCATAATGCCCGACTCAATTGGACAATGTGATTAAAACAGCATAATTAATCACTTTTCCCGGCCATTATGAATAATGCCCACCCTATCTTGGGCAAAGTAATAAAATAGGTGAACTGAAGGGTTTTTGTTTATCAAATAACATTAAACTTACAACATTTTTATGAAAAGTTAACAAAAAATAAACTATAAGACATAGTAATTACAAAATTTAACATTTTATTATTTATTAAAAAATGTTTCTGGCACTCGCCGGCCGCTGCCGCGGCCCACTCGCTTCGCTCGCTCGGCTCGTGCGCGTTGTGGTCGCCATACTAACCTAACCTAACCGTTTATACATAAATAATGGCCGGTCAAAGTGATAAATTTATCACTTTGGCCATCGTTATTGGGCATTATTAATAAAGGCCGGTCCTTTTTAATAATGCCCAGTTAATCACGTTGCCCGTAACATATATATTTACAAAAAAAAAGTATTTAAGTATGTTTATCCGTTATCTACCCATAGTACAAGCTTTAGTTTGGGACTAGATGGCGTTGTGTGAAAGTGTAAGGAATATTTTATATTTTATTTTTATGTAACTACAAATAAGTCTTAACCGATACGTAAAAACGGTACTTTAAGTTACTCATTAGATCATTCTGTGAATACGACGCAGGTAAATTATAAACAACAGAAAATACCCGAGCGGTTTAGTAGATAACATGCACCCCCGCACACCCGGTGTTCGTGCTATCTCTTTCTAGTGCTAATTTATTCGTGCCAGAAAGAGATGCCCGAACTGCACTACAGCGACGACAACCAATTCCGTAATCAGTACGTTGACTGATACGTATAAGTAGGGAACTTGGAAAATAGACCGTCTAGTATAGATACGGAAAGTGATTTCCACATCGATTCGGAACCTTTCTTTCCAACATCAGAAATCGAAATAACCTGTGACTGTAATGTAACTACCTGGTTTTTCATAACACACCAGAAATAGATCCTTTAGCGTCCGATCCAATCGATGTACTCTAAATTAAGGATATTTTGAAGAATCCAGTATTTCTTGCAGTAATTAGACTGATAATTATTTTTAAGCAGCAAATATTTAAAAAATCCCAAATACGTAAACAATTGATTAGGAATTTAAAGAAGACTAAGTAAGTAGGTACATACAAATCTAATCGTTGTAAAAATTAAAATTATTACATATATGGGCCACATTAGTTTTAAATTGCACATTTATTTATTAAATACAAAGATGGTGTAAATTAAGTTTAATCTGACAGTCCTAAACCTGAAAACCATGAAGGAAAATTCTCAATCACTAAAATAAACAATAATAGCAGGGTTAACTTCCATAATGGCTATTAATTGCTATTAACTGAGTTTTAATCGATTATTAGCCAAATGTTATTAACCGGATTATTATCATTGCCCATCTCTCTCGACTACCAAATTTAACCATTGCTTTATACGGCGCCGGGCCGCAACTTAGAACTCAACTTCTTCTTTCTTCTTTTCGGATTTTTGTAGTTATACCTAAGCTTTTAGGTAAAAAATGATATTTAATTTAAGGTTAAGTAATACATTTATGAATTAATAAAAGACATGTTGTAACTATATAACAAAGTATAATAATTATAAAAATACAATTTATGTAATGGAATGATTGTATCAAACAATTTGATAATCATACTTTCTTAATGTACGTAATTTATTACTTATTTTACATCTTCTGCGTTCAGGTCATCCATTGTAGCCTCATTACTTCTATAACGAAAAAAAAAGAACATTAAAATTTCTAACCCATCAAATCACTACTTCTCCGTGAGGTGACTGAGTAAGAATACAATATGTCACCACCCCATCTCATCCCATGGGTGTCGTAAAAATTTCTCTGATAGCTAATTTCATGCCGGCTGTAATAGTAGGCGCTAACTGTAGTTTATGTATAATTAATTATTAATAAAACTTTGTTTTCTATGTATAATATGTATGTATTTACAAAAAAGAAAAAAGTATTTAAGCATGTTTATCCATTGTTTATTAGCCATAGTACAAGCTTTGCCTAGTTTGAGACTAGATGGCGTTGCGTGAATATGTGAGAAATATTTATTTATTTATACAATCCCCGTGACACATAGATTAATCCATAGTCCGGGTTATCTTTATAAAAAATTGGCCTACTTGACCCACTGACCTCAGGCCAAATAAAGCTACTGGCAGGTCTTTTTGGATCTCTACTTGACCTTTCGGCATAAGGTTTCCCATGAGGCCCTGTGCTTGAATAACTCTCCATTGTAGGTAACTTCAATAAGCTAGGCTTGAATGTCTTGATGAAATACACCCAGCATTTGACGAGTTTTTTATTGTTTGAGCTGAAAATAAAAAAACAGTTTTTAAAAAGGTAATCAATTTTTTATTAGGTTGAAACAGGGTTCAAACCTCTCCATCGACGGATGCGATGGACGAGGGACTATCCGTGAATATTATCTTTATGAAATAAAAAGAAGGAAAACTAGAAATTAAACCCTATAACAATCCGTCTGGCCAGCATGGAATTGGTAGGCCAAGTACCCCTCCATCATGGGAGGAGGCCCGTCCCTGCAGTAGGACATTAATAGGCTGTTATGATTATGATGAGGGTTTGAACCTGCTTCTTCTGAATAAAAACCTCAAGCATCTTCGATCGCTATGCCACTCAAGTCCTTGACTCGTTGACACTATTTGCCAATTGATTTCCACATTCCCAAAAGGGTTACCTATTTTAATCCCGAATTTTAATACTCCTAATATCAAAATCCAGACAACGTTTGGACATTTTGTCATTATCCCATTTTTTTAAAATTTTAAAGTATTATTTGCCATATAATCGCAACTCCGAATTTCATTTGCCCATTTATTTATTTGTACGACGTTTTAAAATCCAGATGAATGAGTTCCAGATATAAAAATCTAAATGTACGAAATCCAGAGGACCGTAATCCATATGCACTAAAGTAAAATTTTTAAAACACAATTTATTGAAATACCTTTATTGAAATCCAGACAAACAATATCCAGATTTTTGAAATCAAGATTTTTGTATTCAAATAAACGATATCCAGATAAACTAAATCCTTTTATCTTTTACTAATATTTTCTTTTTTTTTTTTTTATTTAAAAAGACAACTCCCGCACTAGGGATCATGCATGCCCTGTGTCGCGGGGACCTTTTACTAACATCAATTAACGGACACAAAGAACACCCATTATATAATTATACGGACAATAATTTTATGGATCTCACAAATTATTGTCCTGCGTGGGGATCGAACCCACAACCTCTTGCACGGCAGCTGCTTGCACTACCGTCGCGCCACCGAGGTCGTCAATATAATTAACTTATTCTATTTAATTGCAACCTAAACTAACCTACTAAGTCGAATTTGACAATAAAAATCTATGAGTAATGGGCAAGTAAAACAATAGCGAGTCGGTTCTGGCACTCGCCGGCCGCTGCCGCGGCACCCTTGCTTCGCTCACTCGGCTCGTGCGAAGGGTCACAGTTCTACTTCTAACCTAACTTAACCAAATGAGTTAAATTTGACAGTTAAACCTAAGTATCTGTAATGGGCAAGTAAAACAATAGCGAGTCGGTTCTGGTTTATTGAAAAAAAGGGTCACAGTTCTAACCTAACCTAACCAAATGAGTCGAATTTGACAATTAAACCTATATGTAATGGGTAACTTAAACAATAGTGAGTCGGTTCGCAGTTCTAATCTAACCTAAGTCACATAAAATAATATTATGTATTGCAATAATTTAGCTGAAACACGATTGTATGGAAACCAAATAAAAAGTTTATGAAAATCTGGCAAAAATTTATCTGGAATATGATTATATGGGAACCAAATAAAAAGATTATGAAAATTTGGTAATAGTTTATCTGGAAAGTGGTACGATGGGAACCAAAAAAAGTATTCTGAGAATCTGGTATAGCTAAATCTGGATTATAAGAATATGGGAAACAAAAAATTACTATTTGAAAATTTGGTTTTAGTGCGTCTGGAAATCGATTCATCTGGGAAATTAAAAACGGAATTTTAAAAAGTTGTCATTCATTACATCTGTCTTTTAAAAGTTCTACCAACTGTTTTCTGGGTTTTAAGATTCGGGTAACAGAAATTCGAGGTTTCAATAGGTTACCTCCCAAAAGCCGTAACTTTTTTTAATTGTTAACTAGTTTGTGCCAAATGAATATACCTCGTGTAGTACGGTTCTGATTGGCAGCCGTTGTAGTCTACGTATTGTTGTCGATCTTTCATATATTCTACAAAGAAGTTTAATAGCTTAGGAGTGAACCCTATTTCTGACAATCTACTCAACAACACATCATTGTCCACAGTATCGAACGCTTTTCTAAAATCCAAGTAAACCGCATCAACTTGTGTACCACATATGTGGTATACATAAATAAACTCACGCCTTATCCCTGCTAGGGTAGGCAGATATGACAGAACTGCAATAAATATCTACAATACAAAATGTACAACAATCTTAACAAACCTCAAAGCTGTACTTCATTTACTTTCATACATTTCTTCATCATAACAGTCCCTTAGTTGGTTTCTACGACACCCATGGGATGAGATGGGGCGGTGACATATTGTATGTCTTACTCCGACACCACACGGATAATAGATATAGATACACATAGATTTCTTCCTACTTTTTTGTCTATTAATAATACTAAAAAATATTACCTGTCAACCATTTCTATATCATCAATTTCTCTTATATAAAAGTTAGGATGATCTTCTAAAACATCCAGATTTTTAATCATTTCGTCATCCACTTCATATACATCTCCTACAATTAGTTAAAAACATAAATTAATTACTGCTTATATGGTAAATAATAATTAATAAAATGACAGTGCATCTATTCTCTCTTTACTTGCACATTATTTGTGTCTATCATCAACATAATATAAGCCTGTAAATGTCCATTGCTGGGCATAGGCCTTGACCAAATATTTCCACCTTCTACAGTTTAATGCCTTGCTAACCTATCGGTTTCCACTGTCCTAGCTAAGTCCAATATTGAAATGGCAACTGTGTACAGAAAAATAAACTCTCCATCCTGGCTCTTATTCCATACTCTGCTGTCAACAGCCGTCATATCATCATTCACACCCTTTTCTTTTAAATCCTCTCTTACACAGTGCATGCATCTTTTCTGTAACCTTCCTCTTCTATCTTTAGAAAAAAAAAACATGTTAATAAAATATATTACCCTGCACAAAATGGCCATTGTCTGGACTATAAAGCAAAAATGGTATATTATAAGGTGTTGCTATTATTAAAGGATATTTTCTTGTAGTTTTTCCATATCCTAAGAATTTGCTGACTCCGTTTTCTTTTTTTGTGAGCCAATGATGATTTGGCTCATTTTGTTTAAGTGTGCCGTAGACAAATACATTTTGGGACATCTAAAAATTAAGAAATATAAGTTAATTATTATGAGTCTAAAGAAATTAATAATTAATTATAACCAATTTGGAAATACAGTAGAACCTCGATAACTCAAACCTCGGTAACTCAAAAACCTCTATAACTCAAAAAAATAATATGTTCCCTTCCCTTCAGAGCCCAAAACCTCTATAACTCAAAATTCGCAACCTCGATAAGTCAAATAAGTAATCTCTGTATTGGCCCTCAGTAACTAAAAGAAATGTTTCCACAACCTCTATAACATAAAATTGTTTATCAATGAGTCATTTTGAATGAGTGTGCAAAACAAAAGTTTTCGGTATTTATGGCTTGCACGTGTTCACTACATAATTAAATTGGTAACGTAAACAAAACAGTGTTTACTTTAAAGAATTTTGAAGAAGCAAACACCTATTGTTTGCTTCTTCAAAATTCTTTAAAGCTTTGCGGCGGCGGAGGTTAGCTTTAAGACAAAGGCTTACTTAAATCATTTAGTTTTTGATCATTGTGCAAAACAAACGTTTTCGGTATTTATGGCTTGCACGTGTTCACTACATCATTAAATTGATAACGTAAACAATACATGTCACCTATTGTTTGCTTCTTCGAAATTCTTTAAAGCTTTGCCGTGGTGGGAAATAGGAACAAGGGGTCATACATGTACATACCTACCTCTATACATATTAACCTAAACCCTTGGTAACTAAAAACCTCGATAACTAAAAACCTCGATAACTCAAAATATTTTGTGTTTCCCTTGGACTTTTACTTATCGAGGTTCTACTGTAATAATATAGTTATAATAATATTCTATCTATTATATCATGGGCAAGGATAACCAGAGTAAGAGTACATGGTGGGATGACCTGATGAGTTTAGAATGGATTGAGAAAAGTGAGTCTGATGGGGTGGCCTTTGCCTTGCATTTAAGTAGGTATATTATAAACAGATAAAAGTTAAAATAATCAAATAACGTAGTCCTTAGTGCTAACAGTCCCTAGAGAACATTAGTTTTTGCTAAGTTTGCCTCAGTTCAGTATTTTCAGAACTGTTTAAAGGCACTATTTCATTAAAGAGCCCATGTCATTCTAAAAACTAAAACACAGAGATCTAACTTGTAGGGATGCATAGGGTTATATTTTACATATAGTCGTTATTGTACTGCGCCAATAATTATGTACTGAACTCACAAATCTCACTGTAACGTTGATGGTTTTAATAACAATATTCTCAGTTATAAAGACAAACATTTACAATTTCGGAATCAGTTCAAACTTTTTATATAAATGGTAACTACTTTCCTTGTACTAAAGATCACGCACTCGTTTGCATTAATATTTCTTTTTAATAAAAATGAAGTAATAAACTATTTGGTTTTCTTTCAATTTTGTGTTAATGTTACTGATTTACTGTCGGAGAAATGTGTTATCAAAATGGCACTTGTCAAAGATCAGCTGATGTCTGACAGCTAATAAATAAAGATTATTCCGTTTTGTTCTCATGTATTGTATCTGTCAGTAGGCAATAAATAACTTGTTTATTTAATAAACAGCCAATATTAGGAAACTAAGATAATAATTTAATATAAATTTGATGCTGTTATAATTTCTTGGATCAGCACTTGAAAATAGTCTAAGTGCTATGAAAATGTTAACAGCTTATGGTATAGCTACCTAAACCCTATAATTTATAATATTAAGAACTATACAATGTTATAATAAATAAAATTAAATCAAAATAAAGTCCAAGACAAAGTAAAAATTTTAGGCAAAACGCGAGAACACGAAAACTTTGAATTTCTTGAAGTTATTTAATACGCAATGATGTATTTCGCATTTAGATTTAGACAATATTTATTTATAATATACGATACACTTATAAGTTAAGCAAAACATTTTTAACAATAAAATGCCACTCAATTAGAAATGCCGAAAAATTTACATAAAATAAACAATACACAATCACAACATGACTAAGGATCAAAGTTCATCTTCCGTCAGTCTTACGTCACAGATAAAACCAAGCCAGTAAAGTCATTTAAATGGACAACACTACTTCAGTTGAATATTTGCGCACGCTGAGGGAGTTAGTGCCGAGCAGTTTCCAGTATATAATTCTTATCTATGGTGCCGAGTGAAATAGAAATTTAAAAAATATGATAACATGTGTTTTTTGTATCAGTGAATGTGAATTACTTTTGACGTGTTAATATAATAAAAGTTTCTGTTTTACCAAACATTTAAAAAGTTATTCAAGATGAGGCTGGCAGGAGCTATTTTCAGCAATGTTACGAAAATGCTTGATTTTTATTCACAATTCAACCCTTCGCCGCTATCTATAAAACAATTTATAGATTTTGGTAAGTTTTTAATAAATATTTAATTGTTTACGCGTAATAATTACAGTGTTTACGATATTTAGAAAATCATTAAATGCCAATTTTTTGCGGCCGTATGACCTTAATAATATTGTTTTGATTAAAGTAAATAAGGAAAACTTGTTTTTATTATGTTTTAAACATCTGTTCTATCGGAATGTGCGTATTTTAATTTTTTTATTTACTTCTTGGCTCAAGCTTTGTCTTTTTTTTTTTTTATTTACTTCTTGACTCAAGCTTTGTCTTATTTTTTTTTCTAATCAGAATATTGAACAGTAAGTAACAAATTGAATAATATTTGGGCGACATGATCACTAAGTGGTCAAGCCTTTATTAAAGATATTAAATTGAATAATATTATCAAACTGGTATGTTTAGTTCGTACTAGACATAATTATTTGTTTTGCATCTATTTCTTGTAACACCTGTCCATTATGAGTTTTACTCTCTGTTATGATTAATTAAAGCAAAATGTTAACTGTACTAGTTACACAAAATATCTATACTGTCTATACACTCCCTTTTTTTTTCTGGAAATGTTTGTATGCATTCATGTTATCATAAATAAACGCATCTAGGTAAATTATGTATGTTTATCACTTGACTACTGCATAAATCAACACATATTTAACTATACACAGTGGTTTAGGTGACACTTTTATGATAGTTAAATGTATGTAACTTTAAAAAAAAATCATTATCATTAAAAAATATTTCTTATGATTAGGGAATGGTATATGTTTGGCTTAGGCTTATTTGTTGCATAGTGTCCTAATTGCACAAACATAGACCTATACTTACTAATAAATAAATATTCCTCACACATTCACACAACGCCATCTAGTCCCAAACTAAGCTGAGCTTGTACTATAATTTTATTAAAACGCATGATGTGATATTTGAAAAAAATATTTATTTTCGTAATAATAGTTTATTTAATAATCGAAGGCAATCACATTATGGAACACAATATTAGGTCTATATTATTATATTCCAACCACTTGGGATATTTCACTACTCAGGAATTTTGCAACACTTACCTACTGGCATACCTATATTACATTCTAGTTGATAAATAAAAAGAAAACTAATTATAAAGACATTCACAACCAGTTACACAGAAAACCAATACTAAAGAAACCCACAAAGTCAAAAAAACCCATGTCCAAATATATATTTTTCCTTATCCACATCAGCATGTACCAATTTGGGAATTAAAATAAACCCAAATGTTATTTTCATGATCATTAGTAAGAATTTAATTGTAATTGTGCCACTGCTACTAATGGCCTTTTAAAGAGTCTATTATTGCATTATCGTATAGATTTAGTATGGAGTTTTTTTTACATCAGCTTCTCCTACCACATTATTTGATAATGGCTTCTCCTACTACATTATTTGATAATGTGGTAGGAGAAGCTGATGTACCACATTATATCCTACCACATTATCAAATAATGTGGTAGGAGAAGCCATTATCAAATAATGTGGTAGGAGAAGCTGATGTTCCATATTCTCAGTCTACATAGACTGCAAGCTTAAACAAAAATAAATGTCTAGTTATCCTTGTAGTGACAGAGTAAGAATACAATATGTCACCACCCCATCTCATCCCATGGGTGTCGTAAAAACCGAAGGGACTATCCGTGAATATTATTTTTAAGAAATAAAAAAGGAAAACTTGAAATAAAACCCTATACCAATCCGTCTGGCCAGGGTGGTATTAGTAGGCAAAGTATCCCAACGTCACGGGAGGAGGCCCGTTCTGCAGTGGGACATTTTGAGGCTGTTATCATAGTATAGTATAATAGTTATATGTAGTAAAAAGTCTGCTTAGCTTGGGACTGCATCGCGTTGTGTGAATTTATGTGCTTAATATTATTTTTATATATTTATGTAAGTAAACGTGTTTCATTATCAACAGTTAAGTCATTCAAAGCGTTTAATAGCTGAAATCAAATCTGGTTAGTTATGCAAACGTGAAAAACCACAATTGTAGGCGAATGACATCATCGAATGCAGCCGGTCGGCTTCTCTTATTGTTTTGCATTAAGCGCATTAGATTAAGGGTCGGTTCATATCTGACGGATGATGCGTCGAGCGTATGACGGGCAATACGTAAATTGGACGGCGTATTACCGGTTGAGTGTGAACGGTCGAGTGTTTTTCTATACATTTGTCAGTTCTGACGTTACGCGACCGATAATACGCGACGCATATTCCGTTGGATATGAACCGACCCTTACTAGCAGACCAAGTAGCATCTATAACAAAGAAGATTAAAAATAAACCTTGATGCAATGATATGAAGCTTCATTTTAAATGCGGTAGAATCTTCTCTCCTATGTCAGACAAAAGGATTCATCACAATAGCCCATTAATGTCACACTGCAGGGACGGGCCTCCTCCCATGACGGAGGGATTATTGGCCTACTAATACCACGCTGGCTAGACGGATTGTTACAGGGTTTAATTTCAAGTTTTCCTTCTTTTTATTTCGTAAAGATAATTTTTACGGATAGTCTCTTAGTCGGTTTTTACGACACCCATGGGATGCGATGGGGTGGTGACATTGCATTCTTACTCCGTCACCACACGGAGACAAAAGAATTGATGTGTAAAAATAAACCTTGTTGCAATGATTTAAACTTGCAATTTAAACGCAGTTCAGATCTTCTCTTTCCTCCATGAACCTATCTATAATTTAAATGTCTGAAAATAAACCTTGTTGCTTTGATAAAAGCTTAATTTTAAACGCAGTTGAGATCTTCTCTGCTCTATGAGACGGTCAAGGTAAAGTGGCCTTGAGGAGTGGTGGAGTCGCAATTATTTTTATTTTTATCTCGGGTCTATATAAGACCTTGTCCCTTTGAAGATATGCATCGAGACCTAGAGCCCTTGAGATTTTTACACACTCCGTCTCTCACGTGTGCCAGGGGCCGCGATAAATCATGATTCTTCCGCAGCTCCCGACTAGTGCTGGCCCGCTCCTTAGCGGACCCTATCTCGAGGATGTAGCGAAGTGCTCCTCCCCTTACATCTGGAGAGGCGCGCGTGGAACTTTACGTGCCGCCATCTCGGGTCCTTGGAGTGGAGGGGCGACGGACTTAACAGACCGCCGCTCCTGGACCCATCGTCGTCTATAGCGTAGTATTTATACATAGCTGCTAAGCAGAAGCAGAGATCTCTAGTTTGATTTCCGCTTGACGCAAATCATTATGTGAATGAACGTAATGTTTGCATCGGTCTAGGTTTTATTCTACGTAGTTATGTTTACAAAAACGAATGTGAGTAGGTATGTCTATCTGTTGTCTAGTACCCCTAGCACAAGCTCTGCTTAGTTTGTGACTAGATGGCGTTGTACACGTGCCATTACGTGTATGTTATCATGTAATATACAACAGATAAAAACTAATTTAACGTAAATGTATATAGGTTAATCATCAAATGTAACTTAATACGTTTTTAACGCGATACAAAATTAAAACAAATGATCTGGATGACTAATTATTTATTGTTTCATACCTAATTGAACACCTGGTACTTATTGTTGTGTGTTATTGCACCCTTTTTTTATTTTTTTATATAATTACCTTTCTTTTTAAAAAAGATAATTACTGCACTAAGAATTGTACCCTCAGTCGCGTGGACTTTTAGAAACATTAATTTAAATATCAAGGACATAACATAATTCATCATCACCTCAGGAAAATAAATTAGTGGATCGTATTAAAGAAATATCCTGCTTGTGGTTCAACACCGTCACCTCGTTCACGGAAGCCGCATAGAATACAATCGTAGATTTTATACAAGCAATATGACCATAGATCCGTGTGGTGACGGAGTAAGAATACAATATGTCACCACCCCATCTCATCCCATGGGTGTCGTACAAACCGACTAAAGGTCTATTCGTAAATATTATCTTTACCTAGAGAGAAGGAAAACTTGAAATTAAACCTGGCCAGCGTAGTGTTAGTAGACTAAGTATCTCTCCGTCACAGGAGGATGCCCGTCCCTGCAGTGAGACATTAATGGGCTGTTATGGTGAATATGACCATGTTCAGCATTCACAGGATGGTATAGGCAGCCCTAACGCATGTACATTACTGCGAACCCTACAAATGACACTGCACATGTATATCACGTTACATGCGCATGTAACAATATCCTCTCATTGTTGTTGATAAAGTTTATTGTTTTATTTATAAAGGATTAGTTTATTTATTGTTATATTTATTATATGTTGTAAAAGTGCGATTGTCAAAATTCATCGTGTGATGTTTACGTTGTCATAGAGATAAGTGCAGAAGTTATCTACAAAGAAAGTGCGCGACTGAAGTACAGTACCCGGCCGTAAATAAAGCACATCGAACTGTGGAAAGAGACAATCGGTCAATATCGCTTTGAGAGCGTCATCTCTGTCACACACTATCAAATCATAATTTGTTTTAAGGGTAACGCATGGCCGATTGTCTATTTACAAAAGTCGATGTGCAATATTTACGGCTGGGTACTGTACAATGTAGTAGGCCAAGTAACCGTCCTTCACAGGAGGAGGCCCGTCCCTGCAGTGGGACATTAATGGGCTGTTATGATGATGACGATGAACCAAATTATAAAAACCTCCTTTTTTTTGGAAATCAATTAAAAAATCAAGCACGTGCATGATAATGACATTTCTACTTAACTATTTTATGGTGATATATAACGTGAATGCATTTTTGATAGTATTTTTATAACCTATAGCGCGTGATATATTTATCATTAAGTTTTTTGTCATTTAGAATGATAATGATATTCGGTATTACTAATCATTGGTTGTCTTTCTTTTTGATCTTGTTTTTCCGGAAAATAATCCTCTGTAATCCTTGCTGTCCGTGTGGTGACGAAGTAAGAATACAATATGCACACCCCATCTCATCCTATAGGTGACGTAAAAACCGACTAAGAGACTATCCGTGAATATTATCTTTACGAAGTAAAAAGAAGGAAAACTTGAAATTAAGTAGGCCAAGTATCCCTCCGTCACGGGAGGAGGTCCGTCCCTGCAGTGGGGCATGAATGGGCTGTTATGATGATGATCTGCTCTTCTTAAACGTCCTCGGGACACAAAGCATGAGCCCCTACCGCGGGAATTTCTTTTTAAAATAAAGAAAAAAAATGAAGATTTGGTTATAGGTACATCTATACTTATTTTGGTTATAAATGTATTGGTACAACAATTTATCGTACAACAGATGTACTTCAATCAAACGGCAACCTTCAACTTAGTTGGAAACCTGTCTGATATCGATCGACGTCATTTTGGATATCAACGAACGCTTTACATACTGTGAGAGTCTATCACAGGAGTCTACAGTCAATTATGTAATTTATTCTGTCAAATTTAACTTCACGGGGTGATAGGCTAAAAATTGAGCGGAAAAATAAACGATTATCTATTTCTTTATATTTGTGCATAGTGCGTAAAAAAAAGGAAATCTTGAAATTAAACCCTATACCAATCCGTCTGGCCAGCGTGGTATTAGTAGGCCAAAAAAACTTATCTCCGTAAAAAGCGACGATATAAACTAAGAAATAAGCCCCTATGGTTTCCACAATGCCACCCCAATACAAGTTCATGTATAGTACTCTCTATAGCTAAAAGGTCGTATTACGTAACAGAGAGGGTCTAGATATAGAACTGTATGAAGTAATGAAATATCTGAAGCTTTTTAGTTGTAAGGTACTTTGTTGGGTATAACTCGAAAATATCGAGAAAGACAATGGAAAATTGAAATATTATAGTTACTCGAGGCAAGAGTCGAACCTACGTCTCGGGACTATACGCGCCCAGTTCCTTGACCACTCGGCCACCCGAGTCACAGTCTAGCTAACCAACTTAGTTCATTGCTTTCTCCGGAGCAATTACCCCTCGCAATTTAAAACCCAACTCTAACAACGCCATCTAGGCGCCACAGCCGTCAACTTTAAACTCCGTAAAAGCAACGATATAAACTAAGAAATAAGCTCCTAGTTTCCACAATGCCACCCCAATACAAGCTCATGTATTGTACTCTGTATAGCTAGAAGGTCGTATTACGTAACAGAGAGGGTCTAGATATAGAACTGTATGAAGTAATAAAATATCTGAAGCTTTTTAGTTGTAAGGTACTTTGTTGGTACTGAGTAGCTTAACCTAGATAATGTTAGCATTTTATGTATCTACGATTTCGTGGTAAGTATATCATTATAGTATATTGGTTGTAGTATTTTTTTTTAGACCATAGTTGCTACTTAGAGTTCTCGGCTTGGATTGGAATCTATGTGTGAATGAAGAAATGAACTTCGTTTGGTCGGCAAAAAAAAACGCGTCCCTTTTTTAAACATATTTCATTACTGCACACTCCTATAAGTCATAGCGTGATACTATATAGCCTATGATACTCCCCGATAAATAGACTATTCAACACAAAAATATTTTTATTTAAATCGGTTCAGTAGATACAGAGATTACCCCCTACAACGTCACAAACACACAAACTTTACCTCTTTATAAAATTAGTATAGAAGTATAGATGTACAGTCATGGTATTTAAAGGTCCGCCACCTTAAGGCCTATCATCGTGTGCTTATTAGGTCGGTGGCCAATTCGCTTAATAAGCGAAGGAAAAGATTTGTCTTAGAAGGCCGACAGGTTCACTTATTAAGCGAAGTTCTTTTTTTTTTTTTTTTTGGAACAAGTTTGGCATAATGCATGTTAAACTTCTTACACAAATAGACATTTCACCTCCTTAGTCCTTATGTTTACGATTACGACATAAATATTATAAATATTTAGCAACAATTTTGAAATCTAAGGTCCCCGCGTAAAAAATTTAAAAAAATTGTTGTTGTTGTTGTTTGTTGTTTTTTAGACAACTCCCGCACTAGGGATCATGCCCTGTGTCGCGGGGACTTTTACAAACATCAATTAACGGACACATAGAACACCCAGACTCAGGACAATAATTTGTGGATCTCACAAATTATTGTCCTGCGTGGGGATCGAACCCACAACCTCATGCGCGGCAGCCGCTGGCTCTACCGGCGCGCCACCGAGGTCGTCGAATTGCAAGACATTGAAAAAGGTTCTGACATTGATAGCGAGTTTTAGAGATTTATGAATAATATTATAATGTTGGAGTCAGTAGGGATGAATAAGACTTGGATAGATTAAATTCGTAAAAGTATTTTATATTTTCTTTATTATGTTGCCCAATAAAAAAGAATTACAAATTCAACACTTAGATCAAAACATTATAAGATTGTAAATTTTATAATTTGCAGGTACGTTTTCATTTTACATTGTAATGTATTTCTCCGAAACATAATAAATAATCTGTAAATATTATTATTATGTTTACCATTACCACTCTTTCTCGTAAATATTATCATGTATTTTTAATTAACTTTTACGACCTCTGGACCTCGGCCTAGTATTAATAGTGGATTACTAAGGTTCTTGTAAAGCTAAATATTTTTATTGTGCTTATCGCTTTTTTATTTAATTTATTCCTAAAAAATACAAAATAAGGCATATTTTGTATTTCATTTTGAGTTTTTTTTAAATATAGTGAATTTAAGTAGTATAAAAAATAAATAGTATTAAAACAATCGTTTAAATTATTTCTATCCACTTTTCAATCAGAAAAAAAAAAAAAAAAATAAGCAATATACCCGGATGAAATTAAATAAATCAGTACACAATAATATGTTAGATTATTTTACAACAATTATAACGACTTCATTTTCACCGTACTACGATCATAGTGCTAGAGATTTCTTTATTTTAATAGCCTAGAAAAACGCTGTTCTTAAACCTAGAAAAACGCTGTTCTTAAACCTAGAAAAACGCTGTTCTTGAGTTTTGGCTCCATCGTTTATCAATGATTCTGCCAACGACATGGGTGTAGAAAACCTTTTGTATCGACATTTTAAGAAAAAAAAAAACCTAAAGTACCGCGGCCCAAGCGACAATAACTAACAAATGACAGAACCGCTTGAGTGGTTATTAGGTCGGTGGCCAGATTTGTTGATCGCTTGGTGGAGAGTGCATGGTTTTGGTTTCTTTGTTATAAAATTCTTACTTGGTGAAATAGTGTTATTTATGTTAGTTGTTATTTTTGTTACTGGTTTGGAGTAAGTTAATTTTTTTATTTATTAGTAGTAATGGAAGAGCCCCCAGATGGGGGCGGAGGTAAAACTCCTGCAAGAGTTCTTAAAAGAGCGGCCCCGTCAGATATTGATTTGATTGAGGAAAAAAAGAATAGATCACCTAGTGAATCTATTCAATCTGTCTTTGTTAAACCTGGCTACGATAATGATGCCAAGTTAAAATACACGGAATGTGACAAAGGTCCATTTATGGTATTTGTATCATGTAATGAAAATGAGCCTACTTCTGGCGCCATTTTTAAAATTTTAAATTTCGCAAAATTTATGCATAGACATAAAATTTCCGGAATCAAAGAAGGCGGTATACGTAAAATAGGACGCAACAGAATTTCTGTTGAGTTTGATTCTGCCACGTCTGCAAATAGTTTTTGCTATTCAAACATATTGGAGACAAGCAAATTTAAGGCGTACATTCCAAGATATCAAGTATTTCGAATGGGAGTTGTTCGTGATATACCAACGGATTGGTCCTTGGAGGAACTTGTTAATAATATAGCAACTCCAGATAATTATGGAGAAGTAGTCAGGGCTAGACGCCTTAACATTAAAGGTATTAAAGATGGTGAGACAAAATGGTCTCCATCTAATTCAGTAGTTTTGACGTTTTTAGGCCAAAATTTACCACAAAACATATATTGTTTTCACACCTCACTCCCAGTTACTACATATCAACTTCCTACAATACAATGCCGAAACTGTTGTAGGTTTGGTCATATTGCAAAACAGTGCCGATCTTCTCCTCGGTGTTTCAAGTGTGCACAGCCTCATCCTGGGGATAGCTGTTCTATCCCAGACTCTGATGTCTCCTGCTTTTTATGTCGTGGTGGTAGCCACAAGGCAACTGACTATAGATGTCCCGAGCATGGTAGACAAAAGTCTATAAAAGCGGTAATGTCCCAAGAAAATATAAGCTATATGGAAGCATCCGCTAGGTTCTCACAACCTAAGCGGCTGTTTTCTGAAGTAGCAGCTAATCCTTCTCTTCAATCAGTCCATTCTACTTCTCGGTCTCGCTCTCCTCCAGTCATTCCGTCCACTTCATATAAAAAAACTGTTTTACTTTCACCTCGTCCCGTTTCCAAATTAGGTAAATCTTATGATAAAGTTTCTCATAATGATATAATAACATCTCTTCCTTCTTCTCAACCCAATGGGTGTGCCCTTCTTTCCTCATTAGAAACTACACCGATGCTTACACCTAATGACAACTTAGTAGAACTCCTTATTTGCTCGTTAGCAAATATTCTTTCGAAATTCTCGGATGCTTTACCGAACAATGTTTCCGTTCTCGTTGAACAACTGTTAACCGTATTATCAAGTAATAATTTAAATAATGGATCACAAAGTCCTTCAATGGAATACTAGAAGTATTCGTCGGAATAAACACGATGTTACTTTTTTGATTAATAAATTTAAGCCGTTCGTTTTTGCTGTGTCTGAAACATGGCTTAGACCTGAAACATGTTTTAGAGTATCTGGATATTCGTGCCTTCGGGACGACAGAGCTGATGGTAAGGCTGGTTGTGCTCTATTAATTAATAGAAATGTTTCTTTTAATCAAATTTCTTTACCAAATTACTCTAGAAATTTTCAGATCGTAGCGGTGAGAACTTTGGATATATCATTTGTTTCAGTTTATATTCCTCATCCTCATCCTAATATATTTTCCGACCTTAAATCTTTGCTTTCTTTAGTCCCTTCCCCAGTTTTTGTTTTAGGTGACTTTAACTGTAAACACTCCCTATGGGGTTCACATTATAACGATTCATGTGCCTCATTTTTATTAGATTTATTAGATGATTGTAATTTATGTGTTTTAAATGACGGATCTGGGACTCGTCGAGTGTCTCCTTCTCAAAATAAAAGTGTTCCCGATCTTTCCCTTTGTTCTCCTTCTTTAGTTCCACAAGTTACGTGGACAGTTCTTCAAAATTCGTTTGGTAGTGATCATTTGCCTATAGTTATATCATATCTACAGTCCAATTCTCCTCATCTTAGTTCCCGCTTTGTTCAGCCCTTATGTAAATATCAGCTATCTCGAGCCAATTGGACTCAGTTCTCAATCACATTAGAAAATTTTATGAGTTTCATTCCAACATTAGATATTAATAATTTTCTCTCTATCTATGATTCTTTCGTATCCTTCTTACTCTCAGCTGCCGACTCTAGTATTCCTTTAAAAAATCAGACTGGCAACTTTTCTGCCTCTCCTCCCTGGTGGGACGCAGAATGTACAGCCAGCGTTCGTTCACGTAAAGTAGCAGAAATTAATTTTAAAAACTCCCTATCTATGTCTGATTTTTTGACATATAAAAAGACAGCTGCTAGGACTGCAAGGCTGCTTTCATCTAAAAAATCTCTTGGTTGGCGCAAATTCTGCGAGTCTTTGTCCCCCCTATCTCCAATTTCACTTGTTTGGAAAAACATAAAAGCTTTTCGGAAGAGCTTACATGATTCCTCGCTCACAAAAGATGATCAGAATTCTTTTCTTTTTGGTTTTCTTTGTAAACTAGCTCCACCTTCAGTTCCAGAACACAATTGTCTTATTTCTTCGAACCTTCTTGTTCCTGTATCCCAGGTAGAAGAGTTTAACGAACCGTTTTCTTTTTCTGAATTGACTTGTGCCCTTGATCATTTACCAGATTCTTCGCCTGGCATTGATGGCATACCATATTCTTTTATTACCAAATCTTCGAAAGCTTGCAAAGTCATCTTTCTCAATATTATTAACAATATCTTTGTTTCTGCAATTATTCCTTCATCTTGGAAAACTCAAGTCATTGTACCGATTCTAAAACCAGGTAAGGATCCAGAGGACCCCGCTTCGTACCGGCCAATTGCTTTGTCTTCAGTGCTTGCAAAAATTATGGAACATCTCATCAAAAATAGATTGGAATGGTTCCTTGAAAGTAAAGGTTTGCTTTCCTCATCCCAATTTGGTTTCAGAAAGGGAAGAAGCACCTTAGATAGCCTGAGTGTGTTTACATCAGAAGTTCGTATAGCTTTTTCAAAGAACGAGGATGCTATTGGGGTTTTTCTAGATATAACTGCTGCTTACGATAATGTTTATCTTCCTTTACTTAAACAGAAAATGTTAAAATTGTGCATTCCTGCGAGAATAATTAATTTTATTTGTTGTATGTTAATGGATCGTTCTATTGTAGTAAAGCATCAAGGAGCAATGTTACCCCCTCGTAGCATTTGGAAAGGCCTTCCGCAGGGGTCGGTTCTTAGTCCAATCTTATATAACATTTACACTTTTGATCTTGAGCACGTAGTTTCTTCATTTTGTAGGATTCTTCAATATGCCGACGATGTGGCTATATTGTCTGTATCGTCTTCCATTTCCAACGCTACATCTAATCTTAATTCGGCTCTTTTTTACTTAAATCAATGGCTTGAGAATCATCACCTTTCTCTTTCACCTTCAAAGTGTAATGCAGTAGTTTTTTCTCGCAAACGCTCCATCCCTAATATTTGTCTTTCAGTTGGCGGAAGTTCAATTCCAATAGTAGAAAACGCAAATTTTCTAGGCTTTATTCTGGATTCCAAACTAACAGGCTTACCACACTTAAATTACATCGTCAAGAAATGTGAAAGGGGAGTTAACGTCATGCGGGCTCTTTCAGGTGTTCGCTGGGGTTCCCATCCTTTTTGCCAAAAATTGTTATACAATGCTATAGTTCGTGGTCACTTTGATTATGGGTCCTTTCTGCTTGAGCCGTGTAACAAAACTGCATTGGCCCAACTGGAAAGGATTCAGTCTAAGTGCCTACGTATCATTACTGGTGCAATGAAATGTTCTCCAATCAATGCCCTTCAAGTTGAGTGTTTAGAGCCTCCTCTTCATCTGCGTCGACAATTTTTAGCTGATAGATATATGTTAAGGGTCATGCAATTCAGCAGTCATCCTCTTATTCCAATTATTGATTCACTTCACAATCTTGTTAATACCTCTCCTTACTGGACAAATAAGCCTTATCCTCTTTTGGTTAAATCGCTCATTCGTTTTAAAAATCAATCCGTACCCATTAAGACATCTTCTGTTTTGTGTCTTTTTGAAACAAATTTTAAGTCCCTAACATTTCAGCCACAAATTCTTCTGGATTTCGGCATTAGTAAGTCTTCCCTTAATGCTAATAAATTAATGAATAGTATCTTGTCCTGTGATTGGAAGGATTGGGTAACCATATACACCGATGCTTCTAAATTGTCTTTAGACAGTCCAGTGGGTTCTGCAGTATGGATTCCTGAATTTAAAATAATTCTCAGTTTTATGTCACACCCTAAAAACTCTATTTTTTCTGGCGAGTCTATTGCTCTCTTTGAAGCAATATCTTTCGTAGAGTCTCACAATCTTAAAAAATCCTTAATCTTAACTGACTCTATGAGTTGCCTTATGGATTTGCTAAAAAATCCTTTTCGGTCATCAAGTAATTTCTCTATAATTTTAAACATTAAATCTGCATTACATAGATGTCACTTGGCTGGAATTGATGTGGTTCTTGCATGGATTCCTAGTCATGTAGGTATATCTGATAATGAAATGGCGGATTCGTGTGCTAGAACAGCTATTCAAACAGGGATCTTCTCATATAAATTTTGTCACTCTCGTGATCTTATTTCTGATACCAAATCATCACTACTTAATTCGTGGAATGAAGAGTGGCAATCTTCAAAATTATTAAAAGGAAAATTCTTTGGTTCCATTCAACCTGATTTGCCGCCCAAACCTTGGTTTTTCCACCAAAAAAATATTAACAAACATTCGACCTCGGTCATAATTCGCCTACGCCTGGGATTTGTTTGTTCTCCAGTTTTTCTTTCTAAAATTCGGGTTAGGGATCATTCTCTTTGTGAGTGCGGTCTCGAAGAAGGTACTTTAGAACATATATTTTTTTCTTGCCCTAGATTGTCTGTTCCTTTATACGATCTACTACCTGTAAATATTCCTCGACCTATAAACATTCCTTTTCTTTTAACTTTGGCTCATTCTCCTTTAATTAATATTCTGGCTAGGTTCATTTCTATTAATCATATTGTCTTATAGCTTAGTAAGGTCATAGTAATGTGTATTGATTATTTTATTTTTTGTAGGTATATAAATATGTTTTTTTTTATTGTAATCACCAAGTAAGTTAATGTTAAAAAATTTATTCAATTGGTCAACCAGTTTAAATTATTTTCCTCTCCACCTTGACGTTGGCAGAATCATCAGATAATGATGAAGCCATATTTAACAAAAAGAAGAAGAAGGTCGGTGGCCAATTCGCTTAATAAGCGAAGGAAAAGATTTGTCCTAAAAGGCCGACAGGTTCACTTAATAAGCGAAGTTCTTTTTTTTTGAACAAGTTTGGCATAATGCATGTTAAACTTCTTAGATAAATAGACATTTCACCTCCTTAGTTCTTATGTTTTCGACATTATAAATATTTAGCAACAATTTTGAAATTAAACGTCCCCGAATAAAAAAATTAAAAAAATCTGTATTATTTAAAGTAAGGAAAAGGAAATTTGGAAATATAGGTATTAAACGTTTTAGTGCATTTGTATTATGATTGATAAACGCTTATAAGTGACAAAATAGTTATTTGCGCGGCAAACCGGGCGCAAGCTTGTGTAATTTTTTCAATGTTTTACACATGATAAACAGTTGGTAATGAAAGCAAATTGTTGTGATTGCAATATGTTATCTGTGTCTTAATATGACTATTAAGCATGTTATTTTATTTAAAAAAATTGCAAGACATTGAAAAAGTTTCTGACATTAGCGAGTTTTGGAGATTTATGAATATTATTATAATGTTGGAGTCAGTAGGGATGGATAAGACTTGGATAGATTAAATTCGTATAAGTATTTTATCGACAGTATTTTTTTCTTTATTATGTTGCGCAATAAAAAAGAATTACAAATTCAACACTTAGAACAAAATATTATAAGAATGTAAATTTTATAATTTGCAGGTACGTTTTCATTTTACATTTGTAATGTATTTCTCCGAAACATAATAATCTGTAAATATTATTATTATGTTTACCATTTGGTAATGGTAAATTACCACTCTTTCTCGTAAATATTATCATGTATTTTTAATTATCTTTTACGACCTTTGGACCTCGGCCTAGTATGAATAGCGGATTACTAAGGTTCTTGTAAAGCTAAATATTTTTATTGTGCTTATCGCTTTTTTATTTAATTTATATTCCTAAAAAATACAAAGGCATATTATGTATTTCATTTTGAGTTTTTTTTTTAAATATAGTGAATTTAAGTAGTATAAAAAATAAATAGTATTAAAACAATCATTTAAATTATTTCTATCCACTTTTCTATCAGAAACTGAAAAAAAATAAAATAAAATAAGCAATTTACCAGGATAAAATTAAATAAGTACACAATAATATTATTATGTTAGATTATTTTACAACAATTACAACGACTTCATTTTCACCCTACTACGATCACGATCATAGTGCTAGAGATTTCTTTATTTTAATAGCCTAGAAAAACGCTGTTCTTAAACCTAGAAAAACGCTGAATGTTCTTGAGTTTTGGCTCCATCGTTTATCAATGATTCTGCCAACGACATGGGTGCAGAGAAACTTTTGTATCGCCATTTTAAGAAAAAAAAAACCTAAAGTACCGCGGCCCAAGCGACAATAACTGACAAATGACAGAACCGCTTGAGTGGATGCAGTATGAGCGATACTCTGCTTTACCAATTGAATATGACATAATATTGCAGTCAATGGTTGGCTGTCACTGGTAGGGATGACAATACAATATCGGTTACCTAGGCTACAAAATTAGTCCTTCGTGACAGCTCGTAAATCGGAAATAATATTTATTATTATTTAATATTACTTATTTAATATTCAAGTTTTATATTCTGTGGCTATAGGTATAATAAATTATTATTTAAACAGTAATAAATAAACAGTAATAGACATTAACAATGAAACAGAGGATATCACAGCAAATTAAAAGTTTGTAATGACTAAACAGGCCTGTTGGCAGAATTATCGATTAACTTAGGAGCCATTATTAAAAAATAGAACAGAACAGACTAAATAGTTCATTAAAAAGGTTTGATGTTGACATGTAACTAGACGTAGACCAAAGGTGAAAATGAATTTGACCTTTATTATTATACTGTGTGAGTATAGTTTTATGTGTTTTGTCTATACAATGCTTTAGTTTCAAAAGGTACTAAGAGTTTTAGGCTTCACAAACGAATGAAAAAGAAAACTGGCGGACGTTTTCGGTCGCCCACTGTACAAGTGCAGTACAGGCACGATTACTTATGAGTTACTATAATAAAGGTTTGTACAAATTCTAGTATATACGAGTAGCATTATATACCGTGTCCTTAAAAAAAATCAGCGACCGATTTCCGAGACCTCTATGGTATGGTTAGTCACTATTTAATAGTTTTAACTGGTTTTAGATAAAATTTAGTTAATAGTTCGACATTGACATAGATCAGTTAAAGACTAGTTTTTACCTGTGTCTATGGACAAGGTCAATTAATAATGTTTTGTAATTTCACTTTTACTTTTTTTTTTTTTCACACATTTACACAACGCCATCTAGTCTCAAACTAAGCAGAGCTTGTACTATGGGTACTAGACGACGATACTTAAATACTTACTTTCTTTTTAGGTACCTACATACATACATAGAAACACTCAGACCAATGCAAACAATCATGTTCATGCACACAAAGATTTGCATTGAGCGGGAATCGAACCCGAGACCTCTGCGTAGCAGTCATGTTATATAACCACTACGCCACAGAGGTCGTCAAAGTTATGAAGGTACTTAGAGTTAAAGCTATTTTATTTGGGGCTCATTGCAGAAAAGATCATTGTCTAATGACAGAGATTAATTTAACTTACAATCCGTGTGGTGACGGAGTTAGAATACAATATGTCACCACCCCATCTCATTCCATCGGTGTCGTTAAAACCGACTAAGGGACTAACCGTAAATATTATCTTTACGAAGTTAAAAGAAGGAAAACTTGAAATTAAACTCTATACCAATCCGTCTAGCCAGCGTGGTATTAGTAGGCCAAGTATCCCTCCGTCACGGGAGGAGGCCCGTTCCGGCAGTAGGACATTAATGGGCTGTTATGATGACATACATAGAAACACTCAGAGCAATGCAAATAATTATGTTCATGCACACAAAGATTTGCATTGAGCGGGAATCGAACCCGAGACCTCTGCGTAGCAGTAATGTAGTATGTATGTATGTATTTACAAAAAAATATACAAGTACTAATATCCGTTGTTCTGTTACCCATAACACAAGCAGTAAGCCTTTTGTGGTATTATGATTTTATCATAACACCATCATTAATTATGATATTTAAATTATCATATGATTAGCTCGTCCTTTAGTATAAAAACATTAGTTATTAATAAACAGTTATTCATAATAATCTACAACTTGATCGCCTTGAATGAATTCGCGTTTATATACAAACAAAACCTCTATAAAGTCTTAAGTAATTAACTTGTCCAATTGATTATGAACCTTATGTCGTGTTAATAAAGCATTAATTTATAAAATTTAAATATCTACGTTTTATTTTACTTTGTTTACTAATATGTAAGTGATTTGCAATTAATTATGTAAAAGTTAACTATAGGTATAATAAAATACTAACTTCTGTTCATAGTTTGCGTATAGTAGCAACTGAATGGCCCACTACCGAGATTGCATGTGCCGAGATATTCCTCCTTTGTACATAGGAAACTGCCGTATACCTTTACCATTTTAAAGGTTATTTTTCGCTTAAATAATACTGACCCACTGCAGAGACTGGCCTCTTAAAGTGACGAAATCAGCCACGTCCAGTTTTCCTTACCTCTTGATCTCTCGGTTTCGTAAATACCTATTATATTCAAAATTTCCTATTCGTCTATTATAGCAGTCATTGTTTGTTGTTATAAGTTGTAGTGATACCAGGTATTCTTACTCCATCACCTTACTGATCATCGTAATCATAACTGCCCATAATTGTCCCAATGCAGGGACGGGCCTCCTCCCGCGACGGAGGGATACTTGGTCTACTAATACCAGGCTGGCTAGACGGATTGGTGTAGGGTTTTATTTCAAGTTTTCCTTCTTTTTATTTCGTAAAGATAATATTTACAGATAGTCCCTTAGTCGGTTTTTACGACACCCATGGGATGAGATGGGGTGGTGACATATTGTATTCTTACTCCGTCACCACACGGATATCACAGATACTTATCTTTAATTAATTAAAAAGCTAGAACTTCTACGCACCTATCTTAACACGTTTCTAGATGGTAGATATGTCAAGGTTCTCGAGCGATCGATGCACATCTAGAAGTGTGTCTATAGTCTATGGTTGTACATCTTCACTTTTAATAGGGCATAAGGGTAAGGGCACTCGTTTATTATGGTCTGTAGGGTCTAGACAAGTGCATGTGTTATGCATCGTGTCAGGTCATTTAAGTACTATAATGTTTTTCTATACTTACTTAATATTATAAAGAGGTAAAGTATGTGTGATTGTGACGTTGTAGGGGGTAATCTCTGGACTGAACCGATTTTTAAAAAACCTTTTTGTTTTGAATAGTTCATTTATCGGGGAGTGTCATATAGTTAGTGCAAAAACGAAAATTACATAGAAACAGTCGCTTAAAGGGAAAGACTGGAAATAGTACGATTGACGCCGAATACGATTTTCGTGCGGCAGACAGAAAAATACCGATATTTATTACTAACGTACACAAAGAGACATCTGAATCTAATATAAGCAAATACATATATAGTAAAACTAGCGAAATCGTTACTCTAGAGAAAATTGTAATGAAGAAGCAAAGTGACTATGCAGCTTATAAGTTCTTTATTTATGAATCGACGTTGCCAATGTTTATGGATGAGAACTTATGGCCGAAAGGCGTACTTTTTAGGCGTTTCGTACATTTCAAAAAGAAATCTTCGACAGAAACATTGAAAGTTTCTGCTGACGGCCGTAATAACAAATTATAATGAATAGTGAAGTATACAAATTTGTTACTTTTAATTGTAAGAGTGTGAAGCGCTCTGTGGATGGAATACGTGAGCTGTGCAAAACATGTGACGTAATAGCTCTTCAGGAAACGTGGCTACTGCCCAGTGACCTGTCATATTTGAGCAGCATTGATGATGAGTTCAGCAGTACGGGAACGTCAGCGGTGGACATGTCATCAGGCATGTTACGAGGACGACCTTACGGCGGTACAGCAATACTGTGGCGACAGAAAGTGTTCTCAAATGTGATTGTAGTGCAGTGCAATAATCCGCGTTTAAGTGCCATACGCATAATGTTACCTGAGCGATCTATACTCGTAGTGAATGTGTATATGCCTGTGGACGCGACGGCTAATCTAGTGGAATTCACGGACATCCTCGGTTCGGTAAGCGCTATTATAGACAGTTGTAGCATTGATTGTGTTTACGTACTAGGAGACTTTAATGCTCACCCTACTGAACAATTTTATACCGAGCTTTCGTTATTTTGTGAGGAACAGGAGTGGACTTGCATTGACGTAGAATTATTAAATAATTCTAATTTGCCTAATTCATTTACGTTTGTGAGCGAGGCGCACGGGTCACAAAGATGGCTTGATCATTGTTTAGTTTCTAAGGCAGCCTTACCGTCAGTGTGCAATGTTTACATTAATTATGATGTACTGTGGTCAGATCATTTCCCGTTAATATTAGAGTGTAAACTAGATGCAGTCTCGCCTAAGATACTCACGTATAAACCAACTGTAAATAATGTAGTATGGGGGGAAAGAAGTGTAGATCAAGTAAATCAGTATACGAGTGAATGTCATAAACTCTTGAGAAACATTGATTTCCCAGAGGAACTTTATAATTGTGTAGAAAATACTTGTAATATTGTGCAGCACAGAACAATTATTGATAATTTATACAGTAATATTGTAAATGCAATTAGAAAGGCGGCGTTGTATAGTAAGCACAATAATCATGCACATAGGAAAAAGAGACCTGTTATAGGATGGAACATGCACGTTGCCGAGGCACACGGGAAAGCTAAGGAAAAATTTTCTTTATGGTGCTGGTATGGTAAACCAAATTCGGGTGTTATTTATGACGAAATGTGTGAGGCTAGGAAAGTCTTTAAAGGTCGGTTGAAATGGTGTCAAAACCACGAAGAACAATTGAAATATGATATATTGGCATCTCACCATTCAAAAAATGATTTTCGGTCATTTTGGAAAGCTACAAATAAACTAAATAACAAACCAGTTGTTCCTGTGTGTGTCGGCGGCGTGAGTGACCCAAAAGAAATAGCAGATTTATTTAGACAGCAATTTACAGTCAAATCACCCTTGGGACCGTCGCATTTTGTAGTCAATGTTAATAGTGGTAAAAGCATAGGTTTTAGATGCACATCTAAAGATGTAATGCTGATTATTAAATCAATGACAAGAGGCAAATCTCCCGGCTATGACGGTTTGAGTATAGAACATTTACAGCATGCCGGTCCCCACTTACCGAGATTAATGTCTATGCTCTTTAACCTATGTTTATGTCACGCATACCTCCCTGAAGCAATGATTAAAACAATCGTAGTACCTATTGTTAAAAATAAGACTGCCGATCTGTCAGATAAAAATAATTACAGACCCATATCTCTTGCTACAGTGATATCAAAAGTGTTTGACAGCGTGCTGAACTCGCAGCTCACTCAACATGTAAAAATTCATGACAATCAGTTCGGTTTTAAAGCCGGACTGTCCACTGAGAGTGCAGTTTTGTGTGTTAAGCACGCTGTCAAATACTATACCAAACGTGAAACTGCAGTACACGCATGTTTTCTCGATTTGTCGAGGGCTTTTGACCTGGTTTCCTATGATATTTTATGGAAAAAGTTGGAAAACACTAGTCTGCCAGTAGAATTTATCAACGTATGCAAGTATTGGTATGGGAACCAGGTCAACAGCGTGCGATGGTCGGGGGCCATGTCGCAACCGTACAGGCTAGAGTGCGGGGTGAGGCAGGGGGGGTTGTCCTCGCCAACCTTGTTTAACCTATACATGAATGATCTAATTGAGGCACTCAGTAGCACTCATCTTGGCTGTCACATCGACGGTGTCAATATAAACAACGTGAGCTATGCCGACGATCAGGTGCTCCTGAGTGCATCAATATGTGGCCTAAAGAAGCTACTTACTATTTGTGTAGCATATGCTGAGCAACACGGTTTAAAATATAATCCACTGAAAAGTGAAATCATGGTCTTTGAGGCCCGAGGAGGCAGAAGTACAGGTAGCATGTTTCCCGATGTTACCCTTAATGGTACTACATTACGTCGGGTTTCAAAGTTTAAGTACCTAGGGCATGTGCTAACCTCTGACCTCAAAGACAATGATGACATGGAGAGGGAACGGAGGGCACTGGCAGTGAGGGCAAACATGATAGCTCGCAGGTTTGCACGGTGTACGCGGGAAGTCAAGATTACTCTTTTTAAATCTTATTGCACGTCATTCTACACGTGCAGCCTGTGGGCTGACTACACCCAAAGATCCTACAGTGCTCTCCGAGTCCAATATAATAATGCATTCAGGATGTTGATGGGGCTGCCGCGATTCTGCAGCGCGTCAGGTATGTTTGCCACTCATCGTGTGGATTGCTTTTACGCCACAATGCGCAAACGATGCACATCTCTGGTGCGCAGAGTGCGCGGCAGCACCAACGGCATCCTTCGCATGATCGCAGGTAGGGCATGCAATATCGGAAGGTTTTCAATTCCGATACTGACTTCCGATATTAGATCTCAATATCGGAATTCCGATATTAATATCGGAATTGCGTATTTTTTTTAGAAATTGCACTTTTTGTTAAAAAATGCACAAATTCGGTGTGAGGTTGGATTGAATGCAATAAAAAATATTTATAAATCATATTATTTAATTTGGATTGCTTGTTTTATACTCGTATTTAAGTTTTACCCACAGTATTTACTAAATCAGATATTTCTCATTATTTTTCTGTACTTATTGCTTAGTTTAACTATCTCACTCAGAGACTTAAATCTGAAATTAATTCAACAATTAGGAACAAAAAGTAATTTATAATATCCTTTAATCAACAAAGCTTAAAAGTTGAATTGACGAACTTCTTAGAATTTAAAATATTTTATTTATTTTATTTTATTTTCTTCGGAACACTAACAGTATAATTTACAATCGGTTAATACATAAATATACTTATACACAGCTATTAACAGGTATTCGCAAATATAAACTAAACATAAAACCATTGCATGACAGAAAAAAAATAGTTCAAAATAAATTGTAAATTTAATTTGTTGCTTCTCTGGGATTAGGACCAAAATAATCTGTAGTAAATAATTTCTTTACCACTGTTGGCTTAGACCTAAATATCTCAAATTCGCTATGCCTTTTGGCATTGACTATTGACAAGACAAAACTCATTTCTCATTCGTGGGAGTAGTTCCGTTAACAGCATAACGGAACTACTCCCACGAATGAGAAATGAGTTTTGTCTAAAATTAGTGTTGGCTGAGGGTAGTACTAAGGTTGATTGCGCCTAACTGGCAGTTTTCTAGGGACCCAAATGTTTAGTTTTTCAAATAGGGTTGGACAGTCGACCCCACCATTGACAATTTTTACAATTGTTACAACATCAGATATTGTATCGTCTATTCTGTAGGGGCATAAAATGATACCTCTTACATCTTGCTTCATACCCATGATCGATGCACCTATACCTATACTGTAAATATCTTAGGAACTTTTTCTGTACGGATTCAATGCGCTCAATATAAATGTCATAAAGCGGGTTCCATACCACTGATGCGTATTCGAGGATACTGCGCCCGAGAGCACAGTATAGTACCTTAATTTTTATTTAATTATATAATATGCCAACAACAATAATTATTGGTAATATTTTTGTCTAATTTTTATCTATACTCATTACTAATATAAAACTAACAAACTCGGAATCAACAAAACTTTAAGAAGTCTTGTTGATTCTAAGTTTAGTAGTTTAAATTACAATCAACTGTAGTAAAGGTTCCCTATATACATAGGTTTATATTTATTTTAAAATCTCGTTTTTCTTGGTAATATGTTCTCAAAAACAACAAAACTTCAAACATTTTGTCGGATAAATAACCGCCCGACTAAAAAACATGCTCACTTTCAACATTGGTGGGCAAAATTTATGTGAGATAAGTGTATGTCTGTGACAAATAAACTCATCTTTCACCTCTGTTAACGTATGTTGCTTTTTCAGTAATTACAAATCCCAATAGATCAAATTCGTCGGACGGAAGCACTGCCTTCTTCTTTTCTTTGCACTTTTCTATTTCCTTCTCAAATTCTTGGTGCAGGGTCAGCTCACTCGTTGTAGCTAGACTAGCTAGTGATTCATCATCTTCATCTGAAGAGACAGAAGCTGTCGGTGCTTCAGTCTTTCTTTCTGTGAAGTTGAGACTGCTAGTATCGTTTAGTTTATATTTGAGGCGTTTTAACAACTTTACAATAATATCACATATTATTAGAGTAGGTAAAGAGTGAGCGAAACAGGTAACAATATTATTGTTCTTGTAGCACATGCATAGCGAGCTGGCAACATTAATACGGTACCTACTGTTTTGCTCGGCGATACACAAGGATCGATATATGTATAATTTAAAACTCAAAATATAGAAAAATGATCGAGTTCCGAGATTCCGATATTCGATCACCCAGTATCGGAATTGTAATATCGGACTTTGCGTTCCGAGATTCCGATATTGCGATATTCCGAGATTCCGATATTCATGCCCTAATCGCAGGTAGGCTGGACTGTGATTACGTTGGTCATTGTTGCGCAATTTCATACGGAATGGCGCAGCAGTGATTAGCGTGTATTATATTTATGTATATATCATCATTGTCCCTATTAGTACTAACACTAGTCTGTAAGAACATTGTTACTAACAAAATGGATTTATGTGGTCTGAAATAAAAGATAATTTAATTTAATAGTACCACGCTATGACTAATGCACGGGCACGGGTCAGCTACTCGTAGTTAAAAATAAAGAAGATAAACGACATGAAATACGGCACCAATCCGTCTGGTTAGCGTGGTATTGATAGGCCAGTTACCGTCTCTGCAGTGAAACATTAATAAACACACTGTTATGATATGATTATTAATCGTCGATCCCTAATTTTAACTACATGTTTTTCAAAATATCCTTGTGGTGACGGAGTAAGAATACAATATTTCACCACCCCATCTCATCCCATGCGTGTCGTAAAAACCGACTAAGGGACTATCTGTCAATATTATCTTTACGAAATAAAAAGAAGGAAAACTAGAAATTAAACCCTATACCAATCCGTCTGGCCAGCGTGGTATTAGTAGGCCAAGTAGGTATCCCTCCGTCACGGGAGAAGGCCCGTCCCTGCAGTGGGACATTAATGGGCTGATGATTTCAAAACCCATCCGTCTAGCTATCTTCTTATTAAAAAGCCAAGATGGTGCTCCTCCAGTAACGACTTTTTTTGGCTATTATGATGACGATAATAAACAAATTTATAAAAAGAATCACAATTTGGCATAGGAAGAGGATTTTATTATATAGTACTTCTTTTCACAAATTCAAGGATGTATGAATAACTGGTATCAAAACACATTATTATTATATTTATATTATACTAGCTGACCCGTGCCCACTTCGTTAGGCGGCGAAAAAAACGCGTCCCTTTTTTAAACATTTTTCATTAATGCTCCACTCCATTAGTCATAGCGTGATACTATATAGCCTATGACACTCCCCGATAAATGGACTATTCAACACAGAAAGAATAAGCATTTTAAAATCGGTTCAGTAGATCCAGAGGTTACCCCCTACAACGTCACAAACACACAAACTTTACCTCTTTATAATATTAGTATAGATTATTATTATTTAAACCCTATACTGTCCTACTGCAGGGCAAAGGCCTACTTCAGATTTCCGTCTAAATCGATCCGTGGCTTCTGTCTGCTAATTATTTTTTAAGGCATCAAGTTCATTTCGCTATCTCCTTTGTGGTTGTCCTCGTTGCCGCTTCCCGTTCCGTTAAAACTAAATAAATAAAAAGAAAAAAACTGACGTTTTCATAGCAATTTCTTTATAAATCTAACCTGTCCAGGAAGAGTTCTATTTTTAAACGATAAGCGTGTTACGATTGGCAACATTGACCTAGAGAAGACGTCTATGGCTTCGCGCCAAAATTATAGCCAATGTTGTCATCATTTTCTCTAGTTTATGTTTTTATTACCTGTTGTGTTGTATATTTTCATATAAAATTTAGATTTATAAAGCTTTTTATTAATGTTATTTATCTCTTACGTTTGCATGACACTGTGTAGTCTTAAACTAAGCAGAGCTTGTACTATGGGTAGGTACTAGACACCTGATAAACATTATAACTTTTTAATTATCGCATTTGTATGTATAATAAATATTATTTGGAGGCACAGGCACAAGGTGGCAATACTTGGAGCAGGCCTATGTCCAGCAGTGGACGTCGATTGGCTGATATGATGATGATGAAGATATTTGTATTCAGGAACAACCCCTTCGAATGTGTGGAATATAATACCTGTATTTCCAAAACGACGTTTTTTTAATTTTAAAAGAAATTGAAAGTAAGAAAGCAATTTGAATTGTAAATAAAACTCGTTGTTTTAATGAAATTGTAAAAAGTTTTTAGCCTCGTGCAAATGGCTCAGGAAGTCTAATGTCGAAGGTCTTTGTGAATCAAAAGAATACTAAACATAACGCACACGAGTATTTTTATTGCATTTATATAAAAAACTAAAATAATATTAACATTCTAAACATGTTTGCGCCTTTTTTACATTACATTCGCACTGTGATAATTTGACTGTCAGTTTTACAAACACAAAGAACATCTCCGTGTGGTGACGGAGTAAGAATACAATATGTCACCACCCCATCTCATCCCATGAGTGTCGTAGAAACCGACTAAGGGACTATCTGTGAATATTACCTTTACATAGAAAGAAGGAAAACTTAAAATTAAACCCTATACCAATCCGTCTGGCCAGCGTAGTATTAGTAAGCCAAGTATCCCGCCGTCACGGGATGAGGCCCGTCCTTGCAGTGGAACATTAATGGGCTGTTATGATAAAATAACATCTAGGCTTAGCAACGGTACTCAACTCAAGCACGCACGGTAGATACAGCATACGCCAACTGCGCCGGTCGGCTTGGAGTTGATGCAAGTACCTGCGCGGATGTCAGTTTTGGAACTAAATGGCAGGGAGCGGGTGTTTTCTTGGTCCTATACAAGCGCGAACTTCTCTCGTAGCAAACGGCTGAGTATGTTAGCACTTGCTGTACATCAAAGCTTAGAAACGGCACGGACTTTAAGCAGTAATCTACGTATATTCTACCTAGAGTTCGCAAGTTCAATACCTGCCTTTGGGGCTTCCACTTAAAAACCTTGTGTCCGTATACCAGGTAGGACCCCTCGTCTGATTTGATTGAAAACCAAAGTTCCACGTAGGTACTAATTTGTACCTTCCGTGTGTGCATGTATGTGTCTTTGTTTGTAAATAAAACAAATCCATCGCTTCAATAAAACAATAATAAATAAAGTCGTCTTGGGATTGGTTTTCAATCGAATCTGACGAAAGGTTCTGCTGGGTATACGGAGACTATTATCTTTTGGCTAATGCAATTGCCCCTTGTAAAATAGGAGGAAAAAGAAAACTCTGGGTTTAGGTTAGTAAACGGGCTACTTTTGGCAGTCAAACACACCTACGAAGCCAAATAGACAGGTAGACGACCTCTAACAGGAAAAATACAAGGTTTGATATCCGCAGTAGTCAAACAATTTGTGTGCATGAACCCGGAACATGGCTTTTTGATTTGGTTTAAGTCTTTTAAGTGCATTGGAGTATATATGTTTATGGTTGTGGTAAAAACCGACTAAGAGACTATCCGTGAGAATTATATTTACGAAATTAAAAGAAGGAAAACTTAAAATTAACGCTGTACATATTGTCTGGCCAACGTTATTTTAATAGGCCAAGTATTCCTCCGTCACGGAAGGAGGCCCCGTAGAGGTCGTTTACCCGTCAATTTGTCCTCAGCGGTTAGGTGTGTTTGATTGCCAAAAGTAGCCCGTTTACTAACCTAAGCCCACACTTTTTTCTTCCCCCCTATTTGTCGCCCTAGCGACGGATTGGTATAGGGTTTAATTTCAAGTTTTCCTTCTTTTTATTTCGTATAGTTAATATTCACGGATAGTCCCTTAGTCGGTTTTTACGACACCCATGGAATGAGCTAGGGTGGTGACATATTGTATTCTTACTCCGCCCCAACACGGTAACGAGGTACACATAATAATATAGTATTACCTACTGAATATTTCATACAGCAATAATCTTCTGCAGTATGCTTCGGATGATATTGTTTGTGGGAACTCTGCCAAAATGTTCTAGTAGCTATGCTATCTCTTTAAGTACCTACATACTTAAGGTATTACCATCGCTTTTTCTTTATTTTTTGTTATTGTTTGGTTAGGATCCAATCTCGTGTTTGACAGATGTTTGAAAGACCTCTAAGTCTCTTGTCTTTTAGGCTACTTCTGCACTAGGAATGTGTCGCAGGGACTTTTAGGAATAATACTCTGTAAAGAGAGGGTTTCGAACATAATGAACGTTCAGACAATAGTTTGTAGATCGCAAAAAGAATTCGCTTTCGGGGGATCCGAACCTGCCTATTGCACGGCATCCAGCTGCATACAAAACCACTTTGTCACTGAGGCAGTAGACTCTCAACTTGTGTTACTGCGACGACAGCCGAGACCGATTGTCCCTCCGAGACGCTCAGATGATACACCCATCTATATAATGACCTCAGCTACGTTGCTTAACCAGAGCTTAACTGTTTTGTAGAACAAGCTCGCTGCGACGATATTTCGGTACCGTTACGACTTGGGGAGCTTCAAGAAACGAGCGTACTCTCTTTTAAAAGGTCAGCAACGCATCTGCGATTCCTCTTGTGTTGCGGGTGTCCATGGGCGGCAGCGATCACTTACCATCAGGTGACCTGCTGGCTGGTTTGCCTCCTATTAAGTACATAAAAAAAAGTCATAGTTGATAATTCAATGACTGTTCACGTGATAATGCTGCCATTTAAACGTGATTCATTTAGTTACGCATCACACAAAGATGCAAGGACTTTGTACCAACACAAAATATTGGGTTTTACTCACTCACGGTAAATATTATCGTAAAATGTTCTCGTCTTGTTTGTTGTCTAATTTATTTATAGTTTGATATGTAAATATTTGTGAAATAATGTGGTTACTTGTTGAAATAAATGTAATGTTCTTCACACAACGCCACAAAGTCCCAAACTAATTGTAGGTAGGTTGTAGGTAGATTCTAAACAATATACCCATCCATCCATATCAGCCTATAGACGCCAACTGCTGGACATTGGTCTCCTCCAAACATTTCCACCCTGCTCGGTCTTGTGCCTCCCTCATCCATCGGCTTCCCACCGACCGTCCTAACTAGGTCGTCGGTCCACCGTGTGAGGTGTCTACCCACCCTGCGCTTCCCTTCCTAGACAACATAATATTATTATGTAACATAAAAATTATATACTTAATGTTTTTGTAAATACGTACAAATTGTAATCACACAGATAAATGAAAACATTAATGTTCATGCACACAAAGATCTGCATGCGTAGCAGCCATTTTGTATAACCTTTGCCAGTTTTATCAACTTTATAAGGCGATAATCTTAGTTTAGGATGTATAGACAGTTATTCTGGGCTAAGGGTTCTCCCTTTTACTTCCACATGTCTTGGTCCATGACCAATGAAGGCCAGGGTTTCTGTGCAACAAAAAATGACGAGTTTAGTTTCCTGATTTCTTCACAATCATAACAGCCCATTAATGTCCCACTGCAGGGACGGGCCTCCTCCCGTGACGGAGAGATACTTGGCCTACTAATACCACGCTGGCCAGACGGGTTGGTACAGGGTTTAATTTCAAGTTTTCCTTCTGTTTATTACGTAAAGATAATATTGACGGATAGTCCCTTAGTCGGTTTTTACGACACCCATGGGATGAGATGGGGGGGTGACATATTGTATTCGTTTTTTCTCAATAAACAAACATTCTTCACAATGTAAGTTTGTATTACAAAAGAAACTATTAATAGAATGGCGACACAGAAATTTGGAAGCTGTTCTGTCTTCCCTTTGTCAACGTCATGTCAGAATCAATTTTCTTACGCGCAGGAAATGTGGATATTCATTCATACGATATTATTTAAATGGAGGATAAGTTTTATTTTTAGCTATTACAAAGTATTCTGATTTGAAGGAACATGAAAATAAGCAAAAAGATTTGTTGACTGTTGACATTGTATAAATCCACACAGCCTGAGCCTTTGGCGTGCGTGGCAGTGAAATTAAAAAAGGGGAAAATTAAAATAGTTATCTCCTAAAAGAAGAAAGACAATGGAAAATATTTATACTCGAGGCGGGAATCGAACCCGCGTCTCTGGGTTATACGCGTCCACCGCCATGACGTCTAGGCCACCCAATTACCCGTATCGCTCGACTACCAAATTTAACCATTGCCTTATACGGCGCCGGGCCGCAAATTAGAACTCAACTGTACAATATATACGAGTACCTAAGCGAGCCTAAGGTAAAAAATTATATGTAAGTTATCTCCTAAACGTTTGTATAGTTTTCGATCATTTATTGCGTTTAGAGTCTTTTATTCTGGACTTTGCTCTCGATAATACCTATCTTGCAGAAGTCAGTAGTTTCGTTTTATATTTTGAGTAACAGACATAGCAGTTCGCGTATCATAATCAACTTGATTCCCTCGTCGCCATCTTGCCGGTCTGTACAAATGCTTTTCTTCACACTACGAGTACGTTTCTTCTCTTCTCCTCTCCGCTTTCTTGGAAACCGGGCCTGATAGTAAGTAGGGAACACGTGTCGGAAATTTGTTTCCATAGTTCAATCGTTGATTGTTTTCGATGAATGGCTTCGATTCCTCTGAAAATAGTAAAGTAACAATACATTTTCAAAATGTAAGTAGACAAAGAGACCTATTGTTTGACACAATGACGTTATCATCATTGATTTTCGTCAAAACATACACCATTACAAACATCCTCGCATTATTAAAATATTTGTATACCTAAAGAATGTTTTGTTGACAAATAATACGGTTTGCTAAATTTCTGGCAGCGTATCAACAAGTATATTAAAACTGATCAGACAATTTTGTCTGTTTTTTCCTTCAGTTGTTTTTTTAAATGATGGGTTGGATTTTTTTACATACGTGGAAATCCTGTACTGAGTTCATGACGCTGTGGGCTGTAGGAAAAAACAGTCAAAATTTGACTTTAGGGTCATAGGCTTTGTAGTGTTTGTATCTATGGAATAGATATTATTATGATACACTATCTCACGTACACGGGTGTAGAGGGCGCTGTCATAGGGTAGTCGGGTGCTAGACACCACCGACACCGGGAGAGTTGGATTTGCGCCTGCACAGCGTGTGATAGTGAGCCAGTGCAAATTTATACAATGTATACGTGTAAGTAAATATTACAGGCTTGTAGGACTAAAACCTCACGTTCCCCAGTTGCCATGTGTCGAAGAGTCCAGGTAAATCTCAGTAAGGAAAATCGTAGACACCTCCGACGGAACGTAGCTTTACAACCATCTCCATCAATCAACTAGCCTATTGCAGTCTACTGCTGGACATGGGCCTCTCCGTTAGGAGCGCGTCACAGAACTCGGTCCTGCGCCTTCCGCGTCCAGTCCGAGACCTTTATGAGGTCGTCGGTCCACCTAGCTGGGGGCGTCCTACACTACGTTTGCCAAGTCGCGGTCTTTACTAGAACACGTTTGCTTCAACGGCCATCGGTCCTTTGACAGATATGACCAGCTCATTGCCACTATTACTACTAAAATACTAATCGTGATTTATTCTAATGTACATTTAATTGTTTCTAGTTTAAAATACAAATTGAACGAGAAATTGTTCATAATATTTATTTTGGCTCGCACGGATCTTTATTCATCTTCCCTACTCCAAGAAAGGGTCTCCTTTATGCAAGGAAAGTTTGCACAAGGTTTTGTTTTAAGTTTTCCTTCCATGATAGAGATTTTGATTTTATTCATTTCCCTTTGTTGTCGACTTTATCCTTTATTGGTTTTCCAATTATTGTGTTCTTTAAAAGGAGTACTAATTGACCAGAATATATTTATTTACCTTTTATTATATAAAAAACTAGCTGACCCGTGCCCACTTCGTTGGTCGGCGAAAATAACGCGTCGCTTTTTTTAAACATATTTCATTACTGCTCCACTCCTATTAGTCATAGCGAGATATTATACAGCCTATGACACTCGCCAATAAATGGACTATTCAACACAGAAAGAATTTTTAAAATCAGTTCAGTAGATCGAGAGATTACCCCCTACAACGTCACAAACGCACAAACTTTACTTGTTTATAATATTAGTATAGATGAAGAATAACTTGAACCTTGAAGAGAAGTTATCTGAATCTGATATTAATTGCAACGTAACATGACGAAGCACAAATAAAATACTGTTTTATTTTGTGGATGTTTTTGTTATTGAATAAACAGATGCTTGTTTCATTCTCATCATAATAAAGTTATTTTGCTCGCTTTATCTGTTCAATAATAATATTATAAAGCTTTGAGTTTTTTCTTTTGATCGCATATATTTTGAAGTTATTAATCGAAATAATTATTTATGTGGAGTCATAGGCTCAATTTATACCGCCGCGGAATGGAACGGAATGGAAGTTTTTGTACATCTCACAATGAACTTTATGTCAAGTGTATAACAAACAAACTACATAACTACGAGCCTAAAAACGTCGCGCGCCTTCCGCGGAAGACTCGCGCATTTTCGAGAATTCTCCGGTACCGTCTAGTTTGTTTGTTATACACTTGAGATAAAGTTCATTGTGCGATGTACAAAAACTTCCATTCCGTTCCGGTATAAATTGAGCCTAATGCTTTAAAACACGCGACAATATAAACACACCAGGTGATATATTTAACAGAAGGCAGTTTAGGTTGATACTGCCGCTATGGTAGTAATGTTCCTCTTACTCCCCCTTACTCATAAACGCCTCTTAAAAGTTATTGTTTAGCGAGATTTTTATTGGCTAAACCAACCTTATACTTACCAAACAAAACCGTAAGAATTTTAGCGAATCAATTGACTAATATTTAAGAGTCGTTTATGAGTAACGGGGTATGTGTTTAGGTGGAAGGGTACAGTAGCTAGTAACATTACAGGGCTATTAGATTGTAATGTTCTAGTGACGAGCACAGACCAAAGGCACTCTGGTAAACAAGCTGACCCGTGCCCACTTCGTTGCGAGGCAAAAAAACGCGTCCCTTTTTAAACATATTTAATTACTGCTTCACTCCTATTAGTCAAAGCATGATACTAAATAAATAGACTATTCAACAAAGAAAGAATTATTTAAATCGGTTCGGTATATCCAGAGATTACCCCCTACAACATCACAAACACAGAAACTTTACCTCTTTATAATATTAGTATAACAATAGTAAACATATGTACATATTGACTCAAAACTAAATTGGTCAGCACATATTAAGCAATTATGCTCAAAACTACATAGTTTTTTTTATGCGTTGTACTCATTATCAAAGATAGTTGATACGTCAACCGTGCTAACAGCATACCACGGCCAAGTTGCACCTCTACTAAGGTATGGAGTTATGTTCTGGGGCAACGCCACAGACAAAGAGCTGGCATTTAGGGCTCAAAAGAAATGACGTGTAAGGGCTATTTGTAAATTAATCCGGACCGATAGTTGCAAACCATATTTTATAGAGCTAAAATTAATGACACTTCCATGTATCTATATTTTTGAAGTAGTTTTATTTGTTAAAATAAATAACTAAACAGCAAGAGACACAATAGAAAGATTTGTTTTCCTAAAAATAAGACTGACTATATGAATAGTAGCATACTCTGCATGGCTCCACGAATTTTTAATCATTTACCAATAGATATATTAGGATGTACTAGTCTAAATGTATTTAAAAGCAGTGTTAGAAACTTACTAGTAAATAAGGCTTATTATACTGTGCAGGAATACCTCTCTGATAAATTTAAATAGGTAAATAATTATGTAATTAATTAATAATAATATCTATAACAAATCTTAATTCAATAATGTATTTTATAAAGTATTTTATGTGATTAATTAATAATAATATTTATGACAAATTTAGATTAATAATGTATTTTAGTAAATATGTTAAATTATTTGATGTATTTAATTGTTGCATGGTTAACAAGCAGTCTATGGTGAAACTTATGTAATTTTAATAATATCTCTGTAACCCATATTCGCAATAAAATGATTGATTGATTGATTGAAACATCAAAATGATTTATTTCATAAAATTTATCACGAATTGTTTGAAATCGTCTTACTTTACTTGAAATTGAAGCTACAGTTAAAATTATAGATCGACACAGCCACAGCACAAAAAAAAACCGAGTTGTATTGTCCAATGTAAATTAGATGAGAAAAATAAAACTAATCTACTTCTCAAATCTACTTGTCTGTCTGTGTTGATCCATAAATTCCAGTTTCCAAATGCATATATTTATATAAAGATCCACCTAACGACCCTGCTAGTAAATAACAATCTAGCCACGCAACTGATACTAACTAGGAAGTATTTACATCCATCAGGGAAATGCAGTATCGTACCTACTAGTGCGATGTCTGCACTTGTTATGCACTTGTGACCTTAGCACGTGATAAACGTCTATTAAACGTATTCACTGTTATATGTATTAGATTCTTATATGTATAAGAAAACTAGCGGCCTGTCCCGGCTTCGCACGGGCATTATTTTCCCGCTTTTCTGTTGAAATTTTTCCTGAATTTTCTTTGCTATAAACCTCACGGAGCCCGAGACTTTTCCAACGAATGCGAATTCGGTTCGTGCGTTCTGGAGTTATAGCGTCAGGAAGGAAAACCCGACTTATTTTTATATAGTAAATGACGTTTTGCATAAAGATTTTATCAGAAGTTTGATTTTTCATACTAACCATTATTATATTAAATCTTTACTAATGTTTTTTAAAGTTTGTGTGTTAGTGACGTTGTAGGGAGTAATCTCCGGATCTATTGAACCGATTTAAAAAATTCTTTCTGTGTTGGATAGTCCATTTATCGGGGAGTGTCATATGCTATATAGTATCACGCTATGACTAATAGGAGTGGAGTAGTAATGAGATATGTTTAAAAAAAAGGACGCGTTTTTTTCGCCGCTCAACGAAGTGGGCACGGGTCAGCTAGTCTATACTAATATTATAAAGAGGTAAAGTTTCTGTGTTTGTGACGTTGCCGTTGTAGGGGGTAAGGTCTGGATCTGCTAAACCGATTTTAAAAGTTCTTTCTGTGTTGAATAGTCCATTTATTGAGGAGTGTCATAGGCTATATAGTACCACGCTATGACTAATAGGAGTGGAGCAGTAATGAGATATGTTTAAAAAAAGAACGCGTTTTATTCGCCACCCAACGAAGTGGGCACGGGTCAGCTAGTGTATAAGAAAATGACGTATTGTATAAATACTTTATCAGATGTTTGATTTTGTATACTAAGCATTATTATATTAAATATTATATATTTTGTTTCAGGTAAGTTACATTTCATCATAGCATCCCATTAATGTCCTACTGCAGGGACGGGGGGTATCTTGGCCTACTAATACCACGCTGGCCAGACGGATTGGTATAGGGTTTAATTTCAAGTTTTCATTCTTTCTATGTAAAGGTAAGTTACATTTATATGGTCTCAATCTTAAAAAAAAGGTACATTAGGTACATGGGTAATCACCAATGTAACAAGTACCCGTGCTTCACCCAGGTGGAGAACCTAGGTGGAGCACGGGTCCGGACCCAAATAATCTAGGAAGCGGCGCCGGCGGTCATGTTCACCACGCACTAATAGCACAGGGCGAAAATTGGGACATCCAGATGTTAGCTAATCCTACCTATGGGTGTTTTTTGAATCAACGGCAATAATTTAGGAGGTGACTCTGTACATGATTCTGATCCGAATTATGTAATAAAATTAGGTACTTAATTTTTGACGAAAAAATCCCAAAAATGAACTAAGTGTGGACACGTTCCCGCTGCGCTAAAATATTGTTCAAGACTTGGTGCATTGACCTGCGCCGTCCATGATTAGTGAAATTCATGGCTAAGCTTTACACGTCGTTTACTATGTAATAATTTAATGTTTATTTATTTTGTATTTTTTTTCCTTCATTAAATAACGTAATCTATCACGCCCTAGAGTATTGCCTATGTCTCACTTTACATACTGTATAGTTAGGACGTGCAACCAACGGATGAGGAAGGCACAAGACGCCCAAGTCATATTTGGAGGTGGCCTATGCCCAGCTGTGAAGAACAATTGACTGGTATGATGATATAAATATGTAGGTATATATTTTATTTGCAAAAAGAATAAATAAATACCACATACCACAAATTACGGCGGACATAACAATGAAAACTAATTGGCTAATTAGTGTTAATAAAACATACATAAACATATAAACTACTATGCCACTGCACTACTGCATTGGTCTGGGTGTTTTCCATGTATAATATGTAGGTACGTATTTACAAAAAAAAAGTATTTATGTAAGTATGTATATCCGATGTCTAGTATCATAGTATAAGCTTTGCTTAGTTTGGGACTAGATGGCGTTGTGTGAATGTGTGAGGAATATTTATTTATTTATCTTTCGAACCCGAGGCAACCGAATACACAACTGCTTTGCCATCGAGGGAGTTTAATATAAAAGAAGACGTATACCTAAGTATAACTTAAACATGAATAAGTGCAGAAATTTCGTTCAAAACTCGAGTTCAGTAATTTCCTTGAGGCGATATTATTTCCTTCCTAGAAGGAAACGAAACTGACGGTTAGAGGTTTTTATGCCTAACGTTTTAGGAATCCCTTGTAGAAGAAAAAAAACTGCCATTATCTTGTGACGAGTTGTGACGTCATAGTATTTTGGCAAGAAAAAATTTTTTGACAGCTGAGTCGTGCCGTCTTTGAATTTCACGTCATCATAATTTGGTGAGAAAATAAATAGGTTTGTACGGAACCCTCGGTGCGCAAGTCAGACTCGCACTTGACCGGTTTTATTGTTTTTTTAAATGTCTATGCAGTGACCTTAGGTTCGATTCCCGGATGTAGATTTAAGTTTCTAGTACCGGATGGTTACTTGTACCACTTTATAATACTGGAAAAAACACTCTTTTCGGCACATGCAAATACACAAACGCTGTGCCAGCGAGGAACTGCCTAAATCATCAGTCTCCGTGTTAAGAAAAGATCTCTTACCTACAGAACTAGAATATTTATTTAACACTTGATATGTTATAAGTGTATTATGCCCGATTTACACATCGACAAGTACAGTGGCGGGTTAAAAAAATAGACAGTTAAGTAGTAAGTAATAAGTAGTAAGTACAGTTCACACGTAGGCGAGTACAGGTCATAAGTTGCCGTTTAGAGACGAAGACTAGTCGCGTCTACGTGTGAACTGTACTTACTACTTAACTGTCTATTTTTTTAACTCGCCACTGTAATTGTCGACGTGGAAATCGGGCATTAGAGAGGAAAACGAATTTAAAAGAGGTAAATGCAAGATGTAAACTTAACTAGAGGTGATTCACCTTTCGACAAACGTAAATATTGCCACGTCATTATGAGTTGAAGGTCAATCATACCAGAGCTTTGTTTGTTGCCACCGCCATTGGGAAGGATGTTGGTCTTATTATATCTGTTATGTATATTTATTTAATCACTTTATTGTACACCAAAATAAAAATCAAAACAGCAGGTAAGTACATAAATTATCTTAAAAACTAGGTGACACAAATGGCGGTCTTATTACTCGAAGTGATTTATTCCAGACAACCTTTGTATAGTATGTATGTACTCGTATTTATTAAGGAAAGCCATTTGGTCGGGATGTTTTCTATATACATATACTAATATTATAAAGAGGTAAAGTTTGTGTGTTTCTTTGTTTGTGACGTTGTAGGGGGTAATCTCTGGATCAACTGAACCGATTTTAAAATTCTTTCTGTGTTGAATAGTCAATTTATTGGAGAGTGTCATAGGCTATAATATAGTATCACGCTATAACTAATAGGAGAAGAGCAGCAATGAAAAATGTACGTTTTTTTTTCGTCGCCCAACGGAGTGGGCACGGGTCAGTTAGTAATTTATATTTATTCATCAGAGAGTGGTGTGTTTGTGACTAGATGAGAGGAAACAATTGATTAGTGTAAAGTGGGGGAAGCGTTATGTAACAATTATATGCAGTTACCACCATACGTATGCTAGGCGGAATGTTATCTAAAGAATTAAATATATATTTTTTTCTCTTTTAAATTGTCCTCATCGCATTGAGTATTGTTTTTCGTAAGGATCCAACAGCTATTCAAAGAAGTTTCATCATCATCATAACATCCCATTAACGTCCCACTGCAAGGCCGGGCCTCCTCCCGTGACGGAGGGATACTTGCCCTACTAATACCACGCTCGCTGGCAAGACGATTAAAAGGACTAAATTCATATTAAGTATTTTTCGTAGTCTTTTACAACTAACCTTCCTGAAAACCTCTTTCTTGTATTCAGTCTTTTCTTCCTGATTTAATTTGTTTTGAATTCCAAAACGTACTTTTCTTCTGGACTCGCGGAGAAACTGTATTATGGTTGTTGCTTTCTGCGAGGTCACGGTGTAGATTATAAAGAAACACAAGTAACAGTAGCGGAATAATTCTTAACAAAAAGCTACAGTACATACATAAACTCACGCCTTATCCCGTCCAGGGTAGGTAGAAAAAGCTACTTAAGTATCATATCATAACAGCCCATTAATGTCCCACTGCAGAGACGAGCCTCCTCTCGTGACGGAGGGATACTTGGCCTACTAATACCACGCTGGCCAGACGGATTGGTATAGGGTTGTAGATGAGGTGGGGTGGTGACATATTGTATTCTTACTCCGTCACCACACGGATATTATTTAGTTTAAAACATTTTGAACAAAACAATACAAAATAATATAGAACGACCTCGTGCCGTTATTTATCATTTACGTTATCAGTTTAAATATTATTGTAAGATATACTCGTAATTAAAACAAATATTACGTAAAGAAAACGGTATTTAACATTTATTTTATGTTATGACTTTATGACATAGCCATTGTTAATTTATTTTTGCTATTCTAATTTTAGATTTTAATGTAAACAGGTGCTTTGATGGCAAAAGGTTGCAATGTATAAATTATTGTTTTTGAGCTTTGAACCTACTTTGCGGAAGTTAATGATAACTTTTAGCACATGTGACGTAACAGCATTTATGCTTAAAACCGAAATAAATAAATAATTAAATATTTACGGACATCTCTACACAGCGCCATCTGTTCCCAAAGTAAGCTAGGCTTAACCTGCTTGTGTTATACAGAACAACGGATATTAATACTTATATACTTTTTTTTCTTTGTAAATACATACATATTCTACAAAGAAACACTCAGACCAATGCAAACAATCATATTCATGCCGAGACCCCTGCGTAGCAGTCATGTTATATAACCACTACGCCACAGATGTCGTCAAAATTATTATTTTTAATAATAATTAAAGTAAACACATAATACGTGACAAGATAGCTTAGTTTACAAACGTAAACAAACCTCCGTGATAACTATTACGAGTATATAACTCTAATAGATTTGTTATTGTAATTTTTTTTTTGTATTTTTCCTGTGTTGACGCCATTATCTTGTTTTTTGTTGGACTCGCTAAATGGTTATTGGTTTTGTAATAGATACTGTTAATTGATAAACTTACTTATTTTATACTTTTGTTTTGTAAATACCTTATATACTACCAATATTATGAACGCGAAAGTTTGTTAGTTATTATTGGATGTTTGTTGTTAATACTTAAATAAATAAAATAAATATTCACGGAAATCTCTACACAGCGCACAGTGACAGACTCCCATAGAAGCATGGTCGACAAATTTATTTAGGACTTGTGATTATGTGTAAACGATGCCTTGACGTATGTTTTATCATAATTAATGAAAAAAAAGTCAATATAATAGTTAACTATTTAATAAAAGACAACCAATATAACTTGAACTCTCTTTACGTAGATTTACTATGGCCATCGAGGTCAGCTTAGACTGGTATTTGAAGTAATTCGTTTTTGGTAGATTTTAATATCAGTATGGTTATTTTTACATTTGTTTTAATTATGTCTATGGCTGAGATAGATCTCACAAGAAAAAAAATAAAATAATAACACAATTGATCGACATTAAATAGTATTATTCTATATCCAAAACAAAAGTACTGGTATATACTTAATCAGATTCTTCAAAACTAGGTAAGGTGACGTCAAAGACTCTTCACCACGAACTTTCCTAAGAAAATCCAACACTTTAGAACAGGTTCCCGTACGTAATTGTTCTGGTACTAAATCCATCTCCAGTGCAATGAGTTTCGCATATTCCTGGAGTCTTGGGTCCCGAGGAGCAACAGCACCGAAGTCAACATTTGGTAAAGTATTTGTACAATACATAATCATCGAACATAATTGTTTATATTTGTCATTTTTTGGGTGTTTCACCCATTCGTCGAGACATTTCTTTTTCGAGAGGTATATATTGTGTTCTGAAAAAAAAAATATGATGAACACCAGTGTGCTGCTTAAAATTATTATTTTTATAAATAGCATGAATGTGGCTATAATATATAAAAAATGCAGCCTGGGTACCAGAGGGTACCTATAAGTTTTGCTCTAACAAACATAGAAGATGTAGAAAATTTGAGTATCTCACGAGTTCCACTGTACATATCTCAATAACCGAACATGTTTTTACACTTGTAATATATAAATAAAATACTACTTACCAACTACTTCACGATTCATAACAGATAATTTCTATTTATTTATAAATAAAACCCGGAGATGTTAACAAACACGCAAAACGAAATCGACAATTTATTATCATTTTTACACACTTTCTGACTTTCAAAAATATATATAAAAAAACTGTGAGGGTATTTAGAAAAAAAAATTACGAGGTCATGTTAGTTAGTTTGTTGGTTATCATTATAGCTAGTGCAATGGAAGAAATGCGTTGGACCTTTTTGTCGACCATGATCGGGTCCTATCGTTCACTGTGCAGCGCCATAATCTATTCCCTAAATAAGCTAGGCTTAACCTGCTTGTGTTATGGGTAACAGAACATCGGATATTAGTACTTATATACATTTTTTTTTGTAAATACATACATATTATACATAGAAACACTCAGACCAATGCAAATAATTATGTTCATGCACACAAATATTTGCATTGAGCAATATTTAAAGATAATGTATTTATAATTTAAGCTACTCGAAATACCAATCCTTTGCAGATGAAGTCGTGAAGAAGCGGCCACCAAGTAGCATCATCATAACAGCCCATTAATGTCCCACTGCAGGGACGGGCCTCCTTCCGAGACGGTGGGATATTTAGCCTTCTAATACCACGCTGGCCAAACGGATTGGTATAGAGTTTAATTTCAAGTTTACCTTCTTTTTATTTCGTTAAGATAATATTCACGAATAGTACCTTAGTCGGTTTTTACGACACCCATGGGATGAGATGAGGTGGTGACATATTGTATTCTTACTCCGTCACCACACCAAGTAGCATGTAACCTACTTTTAACTAGCCATTATGTATAAGGGCTACTCAATTTTGATAAAGTGATAAATGTCGCAGAATTAATCACATTAACTAGCCATAAAGGCTTATGGTATTTTTGTCACATGGCTAGCCCCATGTTCACCACAACGTGACACAAGTTATATACGTTTTTTATGTAATGTATGTATGTATTCATTATTTACGATTATTAAAATGACGGAAAGCGTAACTGTGAATAACATCTTTGTTACATGATTTTAATTTAATAGACTTTATGGCCGACTATCCGTGTGGTGACGGAGTAAGAATACAATATGTCACCACCCCATCTCATCCCATGGGTGTCGTAAAAACCGACTAATGCCCGATATACACATCGACAAGTACAGTAGCGAGTTAAGTAGTATTTTAAGATTAAGTTGATTTAAATAGATCTCCATCCTATTTTTTGGCAAGTTAAGTTGGCGAGACGCGAGAGAGGGGGCTACTTCGTACTTAACTCGCCAAAAAATAGGATGGAACTCTATTTAAATCAACTTAATTTTAAAATACTACTTAACTCGCTACTGTACTTGTCGATGTGTAAATCGGGCATAAGGGAATAACCGTAACTACTATCTTTACGAAATAAAAAGAAGGAAAACTTGAAATTAAACCCGTCTGGCCAGCGTGGTATTAGAAGGCCAAGTATCCCTCCGTCACGGGAGGAGGCCCGTCCCTGCAGTGGGACATTAATGGGCTGTTATGATGATGATGGCAAAAGTATGTAGTAAATATTTGTATTGTATTTCTTTTTTAATTAGCTGGTAATGTAGATAATTCGTTACGATTTGTATTAATATTATGTAAATGAAGGTTTGTAAGTTATGTTTGTTACTCTTTCACATAAAAAAATGATAAATAGTCTATTCAACATAGAAAGAATTTTTAAAATTGGTTCAATAGATCTAGAGATTACCCCCTACAACGTCACAAACACACAAACTTTACCTCTTTGTAATATTAAGTATAGATTTTTTGTGTTAAAAACAATGGAAGATGCATTGAAAGACTCGTCGAAAATTGTTGTTATCGTAATTTTTTTTCGAGATTCCTATAAAATAAAATTGGTCTAAGTTACTCCTTATAACATCAATTACAAACGTGTGAAAACTCTGGGAAAAAAATACCTAATTATTACATTTTACACAAAATATCTTGTCATTGTACATATTTTTAAAGCTATTTAAAAATGTTAAAAATATGTGACAATTACAGCGTACACAACAATGATAATTAAGTGGCTAATTAGTGTAATAAAACAGCGTTTATGTTTATGTAATACATAGAAACTACTATTTTACTTAAACAATTTTGATAATAACTATATAGACAAAATGAAAGTGTCTGTTTGTAACATTAATTTGACAGTTTGAGACTAATGCATAGAGTAAAACTGGATCGATGATGATGGACTGGATGCGTAAGGCCCCGTGTTCTGTCTGTGGCGCGTGTTGTGAGATCTTTATGTCCAGATGTGGACTGCGATACGCTAGATGATGATTGTATTGATAGAGCGGAAAATATTCACATAACGCCATCTGATCCTAAACTAAGCAGAGTTTGTACTAGCCATAGTCTACGGATAAACCAATAGCGCAAACATTTATTGGGAACATTGAGCGGGAACCTAATAATTATTTTAGGGCCAGATTCAGAGACCGCACTTTGACTTTACTTTAGCAAAGTCTAGTTATTATCTCTGAATTTGAACAACATTAAAGTAATCTTTTCGCATGAAAAGTTTACTTTGTAGTAATAAATAATGAAAGTAAACTTTTTCATGCGAAAAATTACTTTAATGTTGTTCAAATTCAGAGATAATAACTAGACTTTGCTAAAGTAAAGTCAAAGTGCGGTCTCTGAATCTGGCCCTTAGTCTACAACAACCAGTAAAAAGGATATATGAAGAAGAAAGAATACGACTTATAGAGCTCTTAATTTTTAACCACACAGAACCGAAACGAAGGTTCTGGAATGGCCACTGCCTATCTAAAAACATTATAACATCCCAAAAATGTCCCACAGCAGGGAAGGGCCTCCTCCTGTGACGAAGACGATTGGTATAGGGTTTAATTTCAAGTTTTCCTTCTTTCTATGTAAAGGTAATATTCACAAATAAACCCTTAGTCGGTTTCTACGATACCCATGGGATGAGATGGGGTGGTGACATATTGTATTCTTTCTCCGTCACCACACGGATATCTTAAAACGTGGGGTGTAAAAAGAAAACAGATCCCTCACGCGGTGGGCTGATGACCTCATTAAGGTGGCGGGCAATGGATGAGAAGCCCAATATGTTCCATGTTCAGCAATGGGCAACTTTTGTTGTTCGACGACCTCTGTGGCGCAGTCGGTATATTACGTGACTGCTACGCAGAGGTCTCGGGTTCAATATCCGGTCAATGCAAATCTTTGTGTGCATGAACATTGTCTTGAGTGTTTTCTATGTATAATATGTATGTATTTACAAAAAAAAAGTATTTAAGAATGTTTATCCGTTGTCTAGTACCCATAGTACAAGCTTTGCTTAGTTTGGAACTAGGTGGCCCTATGTGAATGTGTGAGGACTATTTATTTGTTTTGTTATACACTTGTTATTTCAAGTCAATGTTAGAAAGTTCTTTATAAAAATAAAATTGCACCATTATACTTTAAAGTGGTATTGATAAAGACATTACCATTGTGCCATTCAGAATTGCAAAAGTGATTTACTAGTAATTTAGCATTCGTGCTGTCGCTGATATAGACATTACGAATGTAAGTAAACGATTTTATGTACTTTTAGATTGAGTTAGTTTGTACAAAAAACGTTTTTGCTTTCCGTTTGTATAAAGATTTTATCAATAGTTAGATTTTTCATACTAACGTTTTCTTAGATTTTTCAATAATTATTAAACATAATAAAATGAAATTTGGCATAAGGAATGGCGCACATTTAAGCTACATTGTGTATAAAACTAAAATAAAAGTATCAGCAATTAATTTTATCCTACTATCTCAATTGCAGAGTTAGTTAGTTTACTCTAACCATAATATAAATTGGAACATGGTTCTATGTAAATTTGCTTTCTCTTTCGATCTAAATAATTTTTTTAAAGTAATACACGTAAAAATAAATCAATTTTAAAACTAATTTAGACAAGTTAAAAGACATAAAGAGAACAGATAGAAAATATACCACGTAAAAGTGAACTTACCTATAAACTATTAGCCTAAGCGCCGATTACACTAGACTACATGTAGTCAACTACATCTTGTAGGACATTACATGTAGTCTTTCCATTTCCAAAACAATTATAGTGTCCTACAAGATGTAGTCTCCTACAAGATGTAGTCTCCTACAAGATATAGTCTTCTACAAGATGTAGTTGACTACATGTAGTCTAGTGTAATCGGCGCTTTAGTCGATCAATAAAGTAGTCGTTCATTTATATTTTATAACATACATCGATTAGAAGCTAATACTACCATGTTATTAGATATTTAAGCCACCTTAAATGTTTCTGTGTTTATGGTAACTAAGTAAGAATATAAGGCCAAGGCTAAGACATCAAACAGCCAGCCTCATGGCAACCGTAAAATGATAATTGGTTAGAATGCAAATAGGCTAATACCGAAGGCAAAACCTCACCAGCTACAGATATCTCGTTATCATGTGAGTCTTATGGCCATTTCTCTATATATTTATATCTCGCTTGCATTTAAGGGTCTTCTATTCTTATTTATTATCATAACAGCCCATTAATGTCCCACTGCAGGGACATTAATGGGCCTCCTCCCATGCGACGGAGGGATACTTGGTCTACTAATACAACGCTGGCCAGACGGATTGGTATAGGGTTTAATTTCAAGTTTTCCTTCTTTTTATTTCATAAAGATAATATTCACGGATAGTCCCTCAGTCAATTTTTACGACACCCATGGGATGAGATGGGGTGGTGACATATTGTATTAACTCCGTCACCACACGGAGTTATTTAGTATAATATCTTCTATCTCTTTTTGAATTACTCAGGTGATAACGCGCTTACTATAGGTGGATCATAATAAGACAAATCATCAGATGCATTGCTGCGCACATCGCCTAATCGTACTATTGTAAATCGACCGTTTAACCTTATCAAATACACAAAGAGAGTTTTAAATATATATATGTTACAGCCAAAGTAATTAAATAGATACTATACATAAGGACTGGTCATTATAAATAATATCCAAATTGACTAGACAATATGATAGATTAATCACTTCATCTAGATATTATTTATAATAGCTGATCGAAGTTAGTCAAAGTAATAAATACGGTATAACCAACTAATTATTACCTTGATTATTATAAGTATTACTATATTCTAGCGTCCTTTAGTCACCACACTAACCTAACCAAACCAACTGTTTCTGACTTTTGCCTTAATATTTTATTTTAGGACATATTACTTTATAGCTAGAAAAAATAGGATATTTAAACAATTATAGTACCCTATTTTATAACACACAAGTGTTATAGGTAAAGACGATTAGGTAATATACGATTTCGTATATTATAGTAAATATATCCTTATATAAATAGTAACCACAGATAAATCAACCGCTCCGTATCACAAATATAATCTAGTAATCTTTACCTACTTGTTTTATTACATTATCTGAGTCTTTGAAGATATTTATTATTTGTAATAGCTAGTTAATGTGATTAATTCTGCGACATTTATCACTTTATCTAAATTGAGTAGCCATTATACATAACGGCTAGTTATTATGTATAATATTCATATTTATTACTTTGGCTGTAACATATATAAACAATATTTAGGATTATTTTCTTATCAATGTTTAACTTTAAAATGGCTTTATTTTTGTCATATTGATCCTCTTTTTACATTAGTTTAATGGACATTTATCAGATATATTTGTACTATTGTTAATAACAAACAATCTCCGTCTTATTACAAAAAACTAAATAAAACTCAGTTTAAACCAGGTTCAGCTAGCACAGGCTTAATTTTTAAACTGCAGTCTAAATGTCACCTTATTACAAAACATAAATAAACCGTGGCTTTCTTAAAACAGCAATTAGACCCTAGCTTAAATAAACAGTCACAGATTATCCAAAATATTGCTTGATCATTCATTACATCATTCGATTATAACGTTCCGTACTACTCGAGGGAAAGCTTATTGCTAAAAAATTGATAAATTTAATTACATATCAGCAATGAAATGATAATAATTTATATATTTAGTATAAATATATAACATTGGTTATTAATGATTACCATTTATTATTCTAGGGCCCTGAAATAATAAGCATTTTCATAACTCGCAATGTTAAATATAAGACGTAGAACGGAACAAAATAAAGAAGGTATTATCATCATTAGTCATTAGGTACCTATTCGGGCATCATTTGAAATACGAGTAAGATGTCAACAAAATGAAAATAGTTTGTATGTGATATGGTAATCGTTGTAGGTAAAACAAAAATACGTTTTAAGTAGTTTAAAGTTTGCTCTTTTCTCAACCGACTAAGTAGGTTTTTAGTTGTTTTGTGTAGGTGTTGTTGTGGCCCAGCTTTGTAATGCGCAAACCTTGAATTTCAGGGGACAAAGTACTTACATCCCCGAGGGTCGTGTGATATTATCTACCAATAACTCCAATATATTTTTAGTACTTAGTACGTTTTCTAAATCTATATTTTTTCTAAAATCTTTGGATAATTCTATAAAAGGATCAACACGAAGAAGCTCACTACTGGGTCGTCGTCTTTCTAAAAGTTCAATATCTTCAATATACATTAAATGTACCATGTCGATATCCATTTTGAAACAAGTCAACAATATTATAATATTAACACATTACCAATAGCAACGCTAACCTCAAATCAACAACTTTGACAGAACTGTATGTATTTAGACCATGGTCTATAGTTTAAACTAGGGGTCGAGTAGGTTTATCTTTAAACCTGACATTACGCCATGGTTTAGTGTTAAAACTGATTTTGTAATAACAAATTTCAAAAACAGTGGTTTTGTGACGTAATAAACCGTGTTTTATAGTTAGACCGTATTTTGTAATAAGGCCGTCTTTGTTTAATATTTAGCACAAAACTGGGTATATAGAAGTCAATGTCCATATAATACTCGAGTAACGTCTACTTAGATACCACTAAGTTAGCCTACTTATACCACGCTGACGAGACGGATTGGTTTTAGGATAGTTAACATGATTTGGTGCTGCAATTCTATGTAGGTTTTAACAATTATTGTATAATTTACTAGCTGACCCGTGCCCACTTCGTTAGGAAAAAAGCGACAAAAACGCGTCCGTTTTTCAAACATATTTCATTACTGCTCCACTCCTATTAGTCATAGCGTGATACTATATAGCCTATGACACTCCCCGATAAATAGACTATTCAACACAGAAATAATTTTTAAAATCGGTTCAGTAGATCCAGAGATTACACCCTACAACGTCACAAACACACGAACTTTACCTCTTTATAATATTAGTATATATTAGTCAATATTCAGAAGCCACAAATTGGATCTATTACTCGATCATCAAAGTTTTTACAGTCTATTGTGCTTTTCGAATTAGTGGTATGAATAATAACAATAAGTTAAAAATGCATTTGCATTTATTTATATAAGTTGACACGCCACAGCTGATCATAGTCCATAAATGAGAATAAATTATCCGTATCTGTTTCGTTTCTTAAGCCTGTAATTATTTATATTCGAGTAACACTTATTTATCAGTGATGTCCATACTATTGTTATAAACAAAACTCTTTTGTATATTAATAAGTATTTATTGTTCTATACACTATGGACACTTTAGTATTGTTGAGAGGTTTTTGTTGTCTGTGAAAACAATGGCCAATGATAATTTATATTTTCATTCTGTGACAATGCAGTAAATTGATATATTTCCAATGTTGAAGGTTTTTGCTACTAAAAATAATGCGATGACTAAATTTAATGAGTAATTTAAATAAATTATTGAATGATTTTCGCTCTGCCAAATTTCCTTAAATTATTAGGCAAAGTTATTCTTCAGTTGCTGTTTAATTATTGAGTAGATATCAGGATGTATCTAAAATTAAATCATTTATCCGATAAAGCTTAGTTGTGGGTACACACATATTAGTTATATAATAATCCGATAATGTAATTAATTAGATATACTAAAGATAGCTAATAATTATATTAATTACTTGATAATTTATTCTGTTAGATAATAATTTCATGTGTTTTTGTTTTTATTACTTTGGAAATTTGCGAGGGACCCCTGTAAGGCAATTTTATACAAGGACCCGCCTGTCTTCGCACAGGTGCATGCTTATATTAAACTAAACCTATTACTGAATATTCTTATAAACAACGTTTTATAGCTTCATTAGACAATCTCATTAGAAAACTTTTTCTGCTCTCATCTGCTTTAAAAAAAACGCTTCAAAATCCGTTGTGTATTTTTAAAGATTCAAGCAGACAGCAACTTTGTTTTATACTAGTATGAAGTGATTTACACTGATTGATTACATTACATAACTGCCGATAGGCATTGATTACTTTACCATTTAGAAATCAGCATTAAGTGTTAATTAAAACGTATTTAATTCTTCAAGTACATTACAGTACATTCTTCATGTACTTACACATAGTATCAGCGCTAATAGACATCCACTGTTGGACATACATCACCGCTTCCGATCCTATTATGCCTCCCTTGGCCAAGGACCTACGGCGATATAATGTAACCTTTATTAACATAGTAATACGACCGCACTGAACTTGATAAAAACCGCCGTCATGAAATGACATCACTCTATCGTCATCACTTTGCTGGTCTTCGTAAATACTTCTGCACACTACGCTTGCAGAAACATATCCGTAAATTGGAATCGACCAGTCCTTCGAAATAATACACCAAAGACAAGAATTGTAACTTTTTCTCGTTAATTGGCTCATATTTTAATTATAAACTACTTTTTTAACTATATCTCCTCGTGCTACGCACTTCTAACACAGAGCATAACGTTATGCCTATAATCTTTTATCTGTAATCAGCGAGGTTGTAGATTAATCAATCGAGACTAGGTGGTCTAAAGTGTTTACTAAATGCGTACCTTGAATGCGTTATCAAAGTAGTATTTATTTGTTTCTTATCAAAAGAGTTATCACGATTTCGCGACGGTCGAGGAAGCGGCTGCCTTGCACGAGGTCAGGGGTTCAATTCCTGTGCGTGAAAATTATTTGTGTAATCCAGAAATTGTCGTCTTGACCCTTTACGATCTCTGTAGTCTGTATTCGTCAATGTCTTTAAAGGTCCCAGCGACACAGGCCAAAAATAACGTTTTTATAGGTCGAGCACTAGGGTCCATCCCTCGACTTATAAAAAGTTATTTTTGGCCTAATTACTTATTTTAATCTTTTCTAACTATATTTCCTACGCCTACACAATACAGTTATATCATGTATGTGTGGACTAAGGGGCCCATTTTTTTTTGCGGTTTTTTGCAGATTAACCAACAAAAGTGCATAGTTAAAGTTGTTAAAGAGTTTGTTAAACGAATATCAGAGTTTGTTAAGACTTTATTCAAAAGATATATAGCTTTAAGTGGGTCCCTCAATTCAAACACAAAATCTTCCATAATTAGACAGGTAATGAATTAAACAACAATTTTTTGTTAAAAATCCTTAGTTAAACATGTATAAAAGTATAAAAAGCATTGAAAAGCCTTATATGAGTAGATAATAAAAAATAACAAACGTTTTAAAAGGTCCCTGAGGGCCCACTTGAATTTATCTCATAATTAATAAATTATAGCATGATCATTAAATATTCCTAAGCCAACCATTTGTTAAAAGGGCAAGGATAAATTTAAAATTAAAGAAAGATCACAAACAGTGATAATTATTGTTATTTTTAAGTGGTCCCTCAGTCCACACACTATGCAAATGCTAATTGTTAAATATATAATTAAATACAACAATTACGAAAATGGGGAGCCTTTCAGTGCATAGTTAATTTTGTATTTTATCGATCTGTATTTATCTTGTGTCTGGTTTATTTATATTTTTTGTCATTTTAACTGTTTTATTAATTTTCATACTAAGTCTGGTGTGGGGTGTCCACGTTTTAAGAAAACGACTGTATATTTGTTTTTAATGTCATTTATTATTAATTTAGATATTTATTTATTTATAATTAGGATAACCCACGAAACATACACAAAGTCAATCAGAAATAATACAATATTTAAGTAGCTCAAGCAACAGTGCTGATCCCATTACAAGTTGCCACGGCAAGCAAAACATTACACAATATTAATATTAATCAATTAAATCTAAATTGCAATCCTTTTTCAAATGTAAGTAAAAAATAAAACAATAAAATTTGCAATACAGTAAAATTAAAATGTAATAAAATTTTAAGTTTTAGACAAGTGACAGGTTATATTATTAATTAGCTACAATTGTAATACATATCTGTATGTCTATGCATATAAATAAAATTGGAGTGTCTGTTTGTAACACGAAATCCACAGTTTTTAAGGTTCCGTACTCAAAGGGTAAAAACGGAACCCCAATTACTAAAGCTCCGCTGTTCGTCCGTCCATCTGTATGTCACGAGGCTGTATCTCATGAACCATGGCAGTTAGAAAGTTGAAACTTTCACAGATTATGTATTTTAGTTGCCGTTATAACAACAAATACTAAAAACAAAATAAATCAAAAACAATGTAAATCCGAAAAAGAAAGACAATGGAAAAAATTGTTACTCGAGGCGGGACTCGAACCCGCGTCTCTGAACTATACGCATCCAGCGCCATGACCAACTAGGCCACCCGAGCATCCATCTCGACCACCAAACTCGAACTCAACTGTACAACGCCATCGTGCCTAGATGGCGTTGTACAGTTTGTAAGTTGTGGCCCGGCGTCGTATAAAGCAATGGTTAAATTTGGGGGTCGAGACGGATACTCGGGTGTCCTAATTGGTCATGGCGCTGGACGCGTATAGTTCAGAGACGCGGGTTCGAGTCTCGCCTCGAGTAACAATTTTTTCTATTGTCTTTCTTTTTCAGATTTACAAACTTTGTTCTATTTTATGTGTCTGACAAATAAATAGATTTTCTGTCTTTTTTTCAATAAGTAAATAAACCGTGCAAGTGCGAGTCTGACTCGTGCACCAAGGGTTCCGTACAAACCAATATTTATATATTTATTTTCGCGCCAGAATGCAATGACTTCACGTCACGACTCATCTTTTAAAAATTTTACGACGTGATTTAGCTGTCAAAAATTATTTTTCCAATATAAAATAAATAACCCTTAAATATTTATTTTATTTTGTTACTAACTTTTAGTTTTGTTTTTACTTTTATTTTGAAAAAATTTAAAGATTAGGTACTTCGTAATGTATATTTTTTTAAATCATTAATTTAACAGGAACATGTATTTTTTTATTGTTTGTTTACGTTTGCATCAAATAGCACTCAATTCGGTCCGCATACGGCCCAACACAATTACAACTATTTACTTTTATCTCACACTTTATGACTATGCAGAAACTTTAAAACGTAATGTAACATCATTAATGTATGTAATGGTTCTTGATTATCTCTTGACTGCATGGACACTCTACTTGTACGAAAACACATATTTTGTAAATTTTTCGTAAAAGAATTATAAAACCAGTGATAAGATAAATACAGATCGATAATATACAAACTTAACTATACACTGAAAGGCTCCCCATTTTCGTAATTGTTGTATTTAATTATATATTTAACAATTAGCATTTGCATAGTGTGTGGACTGAGGGACCACTTTAAAACTTAAAAATAACAATAATTATCACTGTTTGTGATCTTTCTTTAATTTTAAATTTACCCTTGCCCTTTTAACAAATGGTTGGCTTAGGAATATTTAATGTTCATGCTATAATTTATGAATTATGAGATAAATTCAAGTGGGCCCTCAGGGACCTTTTAAAACGTTTGTTATTTTTTATTATCTACTCATATTAGGCTTTTCAATGCTTTTTATACTTTTATACATGTTTAACTAAGGATTTTTACCAAAAAATTGTTGTTTAATTCATTACCTATCTAATTATGGGAGATTTTGTGTTTGAACTGAGGGACCCACTTAAAGCGATATATCTTTTGAATGAAGTCTTAACAAACTCTGATATTCGTTTAACAAACTCTTTAACAACTTTAACTATGCACTTTTGTTGATTAATCTACAAAAAGCCGCAGAAAAAAAATGGGCCCTCAGTCCACACATACATATTATATCTATGTCAATTCTCGTACCTAAAATTCGGTTAAGTTAACTTTTAGTAGTCAAATTGTCACACTCTAAATAAAACTTTAACACGACCACAAAAGATTACAGTTGCAATAGCAAAAACATGACAACTAAAAGTTAACTTAACCGAATTTTAGGTACGAGAATTGACATGCTGATAAAAGATTAAGATATAAGATATAAGATGATTACAGAATCAGCAAGGTTGTAGATAATCAATCGAGACTGGGTGGTCTAAAGTGTTTACTAAATGCGTACCTTAAATGCGTTATCAAAGTTGTATTATTTGTTTGTTATCAATAGAGTTGCGAAATGTTTTGAATAGCTGAAGGGCAGTTCATAATTGTCATTATGCAATTTAAAGTGTTTTCATCTTCTTAACCAAATTTTCAGCATTTGTAGGTACACTTCTGGATGGAGGTGTATTAACCCTTTCTCATTTCTGATTATCATATATGATACTGTCCGTGTGGTGACGGAGTAAGAATACAATATGTCACAACCCTATCTCATCCCATGGGTGTCGTAAAGACCGACTAAGGGACTATCCGTGAATATTATCTTTACGTAATAAAAAGTAGGAAAACTTAAATTAAATCCTATACCAATTCATTTGGCCAGCGTGGTATTAGTAGGCCAAGTACCCCTCCGTCACTGGAGGAGGCCCGCCCCTGCAGTGGGACATTAATGGTCTATTGTCAATGGCTCCGTAGAAAGCAAGAGACTAGGATTCGGATTGCTTAGAGGTCAAAGTGTCGGACGCGTATAGTCAGGAGACACAGGTTCTAATCCTGGCTCGAGTATCAATTTTTTTTCATAGTCTTTCCTCTTTTCGAGAAACGGTAACATTAAAAGTCAGCCACCACAATGATTTATAAATGCCCTTGAAATCAGCTGACACTTGTCACATACGTAATAATTCACAGAAAACGTTTCTATGTACTTTGTTTATTTATTTATTGATTAACTTATATATTTTATAATATGACAGAGCGACTTGTTGGTAAATATTATTCCTAGCATATTCATTTAATGCAATCCGTGCGGTGACGTATTGAGAATACAATATGTCACCACCCCATCTCATCCCATGGGTGTCGTAAAAACCGACTAAGGGACTATCCGTGAATGTTATCGTTACGAAATAAAAAGGAGGAAAACTTAATTCAAACCCTATATACCAATCCGTCTGGCCAGCGTGGTATTAGTAGGCCAAGTATATCTCCGTCATGGGAGGAGGCCCGTCCCTGCAGTGGGACATTAATGGGCTGTTATGAATTCCGAACGGGCTTTATGGCGCTAAGGACTGTCAGGGTTATTTGAACAGTATATCAATTCTCGTTCCTTAAAATCGTTAAAAATTCGGTTAAGTTAACTTTAGTTGTCAAATTGTCACACAATAGGTAAGACAATTTGACAGCTAAAGTTAACTTAATCAAATTTTAAAAGATTTTATGGAACGAGAATTGACATGCTGATTAAAAGCACACGGGGTTTTTTCCAGTTGTGATGTCATTGTGTTCTAGAGACAAAGGATCGTTCTAGAAACTTCCGGCCACGCGATCTAGTAGGACTATAGATTTATGCGTAGCACGTTTTATGGGTACTAGATATTATAACTCCGTAGATACCAATCTGGCTAGCTTAGTTTTATCTGTTACTGTAAGAGCCCTGTCTCTGAATTAGGACTTCAGTGATTGGGCCGTTGTGATAACTTGACATGTGATAAAAATACCTAGATATATTATTGGTAACACAACTTTTTTATATGGAACCAATAGGATAACCTGTACGTAATGTAAATTCATTCTCATTGTGTTGAGGGAGTAAGAATACAATATGTCACCACCCCATCTCATCCCATGGGTGTCGTAAAAGCCGACTAAGGGACTATCCGAGAATATTATCTTTACGAAATAAAAAGAAGGAAATTTGAAATTAAACCCTATACCAATCCGTCTGGCCAGCGTAGTATTGTATTAGTAGGCCAAGTATCCCTGCAGTGGGACATTAATGGGCTGTTATGATGAATGTAAATTCATACTATAGGTACTCTGTGTACTTTATGAAGTAAAATAAGGTTAAGCAACACTTACAGTATTACCACGATGTGGTAAGGAAATATTAAATTAAATCTCACGTATTTACTCGTATTTCTAGGTAATATTATACCTATCATATTTCGTTGCATATTAAGTACCTAAGTTACCTTAGTTACTACTCCGCGTGGTGAAGGAGTAAGAATACAATATGTCACCATCCCATCTCATCCATGGGTATCGTAAAAACCTAATAAGGAATTATGCGTGAATACTATCTTTACGAAAGAAAACGAAGGAAAACTGGAAATTAAACCCTATACCAATCCGTCTGGCCTGCGTGGTATTAGTAGGCCAAGTATCCCTCCGTTATGGGAGGAGGCCCGTCTCTGCAGTGGGACATTGCGCGAGTTATAAGCATGTTTATTCTGTCTCCATGCGGAAATTACTGCAAAGGTGCCATTTTTCAAGATAATAACTATTTATATGATAAAAGATAATAGTTGATCATGAAGTATAGATACATTTTTTTATCTAATCCACTTGTACTAGGGTTTATTGCGTTTGTTCTATCAGATTTTGTGTTAATCTTTATAAATACATGTTGATACGTTTAATGTTAGTTATAATATTGCTTACAATGCCATCTAGTCTAAAACTAAGCTGAGTTTTGGTAACTAAGAAAGATAATGTAATAAATAAATATTCACGGACATCTCTACACAGCGCCATCTGTTCCCAAAGTAAGCTAGGCTTAACCTGCTTGTGGTTTGGGTAACAGAACAACTGATATTAATACTTATATACTTTTTTTGTAAATACATACATACATATTATACATAGAAACACTCAGACCAATGCAAATAATCATGTTCATGCACACAATATTTGCATTTAGCGGGAAACGAACCCGAGACCTCTGCGTACCAGTCATGTCGTAGCACCACTACGCCACAGAGGCCGTAGATTAATAGATAAAATTATTGAATTAATTAATACTTAGATAATGATTGTATAACATTTGTTTATTTATTCTCGGATGCCAATTTTTTATTTTGGCATCTTAATTAATGATAGTGAACTTCGACCGGAGATTATGAATGTGAAGGACACTTGCAGTTTCTATTTTACTCAAGGGGCGAAGATCACTTTATTTTAACTCATCATACCATAACAGCCCATTAATGTCCCACTGCAGGGGCGGGCCTCCTCCCGGGACGGAGAGATACTTAGCTTGGCCTACTAATGGCACGGTGGCCAGACGGATTGGTATAGGGTTTAATTTCAAGTTTTCCTTCTTTTTATTTCGTAAAGATAATATTGACAGATAGTCCCTCCAGTATCCAATAAGTAAAAAAATGTGGTTTGGGTGTTACAAATAGACACATCAATTTTATTTATATGTATTGATTTTATATGGTCTATTTCAACGTTTTATAACGATTGAAAGCCTCTATTTATTGAATGTCATTGACAACAGTTGTGTAGGCTATAAATTTATTACTAAGCAAAGTGGTTTTCTAGATCGACGGTTCAGAAAATAAGGTTATATAACGAGATTGACTATTGTCTGTTCTGTCTATTTTTTCAGACTAATCTACGAAACGACTGCACTTATTTTCATAAGACTTTTTTTGGTAGACTGCTGATTTTAAGTAGTGTAGGCTACTTTAGTCAGTGTTGCCGTTTTAGCGACTTTGTCGCTAGATCTAGCGGATTTTTGACATGGTTAGCGACTTTTTTTTTCAATCTAGCGACTAAAATTTTAGCTACTTTTAGCGACTTTTCCCAAAACTAACAAACCTTCAACATTGTACAAATTAGAGGACGCTTTATTATATATTTATACAAAACTTTTAAAAAAATATTGAAAAACGTTAGTATAAATTTAAATATAGTAGCTACGTGCAAGTTGCAACTCCACGATTTTTCGGGGGATTCCCTATTGAAATGACTCTCAACTTTGTACCTTACTGTCTCTCATTCTATCAAACGGCGGATCAGATATCGCTACTTCTTTCTCTTCCAGTTCATTCAGAAAAAGTAAAAAAAAACTAGTTTCTATGTTACATTCTCACTAAAACCTGTTAACGTGTTAATGTAAATATTGGTCTCGTTTAATATTCGTTGTTTTGAAAAGTTTTTAATTATTTATTTTATTTTTATTTTTTATTTATTTATTTTGTACACTAAAAACATTATACAATAATAATAATAAAATGAGAGAAAATGTACAAAGACTTGCTTAACTCACAAATGAGTTCTCTTCCAGCAAACCTTTGAGTGATAGAGAGAAGTTTGTGCAGGATAGTTGTGTACAATAGAAAAGTAAGATAGGAGTAAAAATAAAATTTAAAATAACATTAAGATAGATACTTAATTAAATACATTTATAAGACCCCTACATAAATAACACATCTAATATAATAGAGAAGAAAAAAGAAGAAAATAATAAAATGATGTATATTAATAATTACACAAACAATTACGATTATAAACAATACATAATATATACTAATATTAGTATTAAATTACCTTATTATATAATAAGGTAATTTATTTTATTTTATTTTATTTTATTTTATTCGGAAAACAAACAGTTATTTACATCTATATACAAGAACTAATTATATAACATAAAACCAGTTACATGTTTTCACATATGCATTACAAATTGAATACGAGAAATAAAAGTACACGATAAAAAGTCTTAAAACGATTTACATAGAGCTTACTTACAAACTAATATGAAAATATACTATAAATTATAAGTATTTAGTTATAATTTATAACTAAATACTACTTGAACATTATACAAAAATTATACAAGTATACCTGTAGATATTACTGAAGGTTAATTGGAGAGAAACCACTTGCTAGCAATCGTACGTCTATATATTGAGGTACTTGAATTAAATATGTCCAGTTCGTTTCTCGGGTCCTCTACCTTATTAATGGAATTAGCAGATCTTATAAAGAAGGAACCGCTTCTATATTTCGTCGTGCTTTGGGGAACATAAAGTGGGTAGGGAATACGCACAGATCTGGTGGGAACTCGGACGTGTATATTCTCAAGTAGGTGAGGCGAGTCAATTCTAGATTGAGCTATACCCACCAGTAAAGTTATATCGGCTATTTTCCTTCGCTCACAGAGGGGTAGCAAGTGGTGTCTTTTACATCTCGCCTCGTAGCTTGAATCATAGGTTCTACATTTAAATTGTAGATATCTAATAAATTTACGTTGAACAATTTCCAACCTCGCTATATGAACATCGTACTGCGGGTTCCATATCTGTGAGCAGTATTCAAGGACGCTACGAACATAAGCACAGTATAATATTTTTATGGGTTTGATGCTACTGAATTGGGAGCAAGTTCTCATTACAAAGCCTAGCATTTTATTGGCCTTGGTGACTATATGATCAACGTGTTTCTCATAAGTTAGCTTCGAATCGAGGATTACACCCAAGTCGCGAATCTCACTAACTCGTTTTAGTTTCGTCCCTTTCAATGAGTAATCGAATTGTACTATATTGGGTTTACGGGAGAAAGTTATTGCAAAACATTTCGATGTGTTAAGTTCCAGTTGGTTGCCTAGACAGTAACTCTCAAAGCGCTGAAGATCTTGTTGTAACAATAGACAATCTGAATAATTAGTAACATTTATGTAAATTTTCATGTCATTTAGGGCAATGTAAGCAAATACTCTTTTGTTCTTCTTTTGAAAACTTCCAAAGAGGGACTAGCACGTATAGTATGAGGAAGGGCATTCCATAGCCGCACACCACGAATTGTGAACGAGTCATGGTAGCGACTGGAAGTGTGAAATGGTGTACGAAGGAGAAGAGAAGAAGATGTACGACAGGGTTGGCCCCTTGGGACAAGATACTCAAAGCGCTCACGAAGGTATGGAGGAGCCTTAGGATTATGAAGGATAGAATATAGAAAGGATAGAATATGAGAGTCTCGGCGTCGTCGAATAGGCAACCACCCCAACTCCTTACGAAAACCTGAAACATGGTCGTATTTCCGAAGACCGAAAATAAAACGGATACCCAAGTTCTGCAATCGTTCAAGTTTATTAAGAAGCTCTTCACTGGCATCAAGGAAACAAACATCAGCATAGTCTAGAAGAGGAAGCAAAAGAGTCTGTGCAAGAGTAGTTTTAGTCTGAATGGGCAGGAACTTTTGAAGACGCTTCAACGATTGGAAAGTGGCAAACATTCTTCTACTTACTTCCGCAATGTGGACCTCCCACGTCATATAATTGTCGATAAAGACCCCAAGATTTTTTACTTTTTTCGTATATGGTATAAGAATTGAGTCGAAGTAAACAGAGGGAACTGCCTGCTGACCCAAAATATTAAGCATATACCTACCACCAACAATGATCGCTTGTGATTTAGCAGGGTTCACTCTGAGTCCAAAAGACTTAGCCCATTTGCCAATATTTGCCAGATCATCGTTGATCGCAGCTACAGTCCCAGAGACTTCGCGAACATTGCAATGGCGGTATATTTGCAAGTCATCTGCATAAAGATGAAATTGGGAAGATAGGATACTTGAGACAGAATTAATAAAAACAGAAAAAAGAAGAGGGGACAGTACGCCACCTTGAGGAACACCCGCAGTTAATCCGTGCCAGTCTGAGGAAGTCTCGCCCAAGCGAACGGACTGCGAGCGCCCATGAAGATACGATCTAAACCAACTAATCACAGATCCAGACAAGTTAAAAGATTTTAATGTTCCCAAGAGTATGTCAAAATCCACTGAATTAAATGCACTGCTAAAATCTAAAAAAATTAAAATTGTGAGTTGTTTGTTCTCCATGGCCAGTCGAATGTCATCCGTTATTTTAACTAATGCAGAAGTTGTACTGTGACCAGGGCGAAAACCAGACTGATAGGGACTTAGCAGACAATTAGAGGAGAGATGATTAGACAGTTGACTATGGACAATACTCTCGAGAACCTTGGAGAGAATAGGTAGAATAGATATGGGTCTAAATTCAGTTAAATGTGTTGGTTTTGAGACTTTAGGAAGTGGTATTACATAGGCTTTCTTCCAAGCAGAGGGAAAAGAAGAGGTGGTCAAAGAATAATTAATAATGTGTGTAAGGACAGGAATAATTTCATTGACGATAGGAAGAAACATCTGCAGCTGGAGGCCGTCATCTCCCACTGCCCGAGTGGAAATAGAACGAAGTGATTTTTCAACCTCTGAATCTTCAACCTCCCGAAAAGTAAATGCAGTATTCAGCGGCAGAGGAAGGCTAGAAAGATAATCCAGGGTGGATAATTTAGTACTGTAATCAAGTGAGACAGGGGATTCCGAAAAATGTGCATTAAGAGCATTAACATTTATGTTATCGGCTCCAACAGAACGTTGTTTGCCGATACCGAGAGACCTAAGGAACTGCCACATCTGTGCTGAATTTAAATTTTGTATTTTACTGTGAATATGGCGCTTTCTGGCATCTCTACACATACGACTGCAAAGGTTACGTTTACTTTTGTAAATGGTAAAGTTTTCATCTGTCGGCATTCTACGATATCGAATTTTAGCCTTATCCCTTTCCTCCATAAATGATTTAATGTCTGCCGTTAGCCAAGGCGCAGGCATATGCTTAACCCTTACTTTTTTTATTGGCGCATGGACGTCATAAATTTGTAATAGAATTTCGTTAAATGTATTAACCTTATCATCTAATTCACTAAAGTTGTAAACAGAAGACCAATCCGCCGAGAAAACATCCAATCGCAAGCGTTCCAAATTCAAGTTTTTAAAATTGCGAAGATTGAGAATTCTACTCTTGCACTTAGGAGGACGTACTTTATAAGAAAGATAGATAAGATCATGATAGGAAAAGGGTGAAGGAAGCTGTCCATAGGCAAAAACTTTGTCATTATTTGAAATAAGAATTAAATCAAGAAGAGAAGGATTGCAGTGAGGAGCTTTATGTGTGGGTTTTAACTCCAAACTTTTCATATTGACAGAACCAACAAGGGACAGTAGTCTTCGACTGCGTGTGTCACCTTTTAGCAAGCACGTATTAAAGTCACCGAGAATTATCACGTCGTCATAAATTAATCTTAAGTTTTCAAGCTTACTTTCTAAAGAAGAGAAATAGTCGATAGTGCACGATGGACTGTAGTAAACTCCTAAAAGGATCCTCGTATGTTGAAGTTCAATTTCAATAAAGAGATGTTCGGCAAACTTGGAGTAGGCACTCGGCGACTCATCTACTACTTTATAATTTATATCATCACGAAGATAAATGGCAACACCCCCATATCCCTTGCAAGTTCTGTCATTACGAACAAGTTTATATCCCGGCAAGGTATTGAGAAGAAGGAATACAAGGTTTTAAAAATGATTCAGATATGAGAATGGCTTGAACAATCTTGTAATCAAAAGAAGAGAGGAGATCAGGATAATGAGCCGGAACGCTTTGAGCATTAATATGTACTACATTAAAAAGATTGTGACAGGAAGTGAAAACAGAAGAGAGTTGTTGATTAAAAGGAATCGAATCGTCGTCACTACACGCACTAGCAAAATCCTCATCAGACACATCAGAAGAACAAGAAGTAAAATGATCAAAGTCAGAAGTATTCGACATGAATTATAATCCAAATCTATGTAAATATTTATCTTATAAAAATAAAAATAAAATATATATATATATATATACTATAAAAAAAAAGACTAATACAAAATACAAAAATAAAATAAACGTTAACCTATTTATATAAAAAAAAAGCAAAAACTTCAAACCTCGATGCACTCGCTAGTTGCTAAAAATAACAAGCTACAAATGAACAAAACAAATAAAATCCTAAACAGAATATTTAAAACATAAAAATTAACATTATTTAACAATAAAAAAAAAAATTATAACGAACAATGTAAAAAATACAATTAAAAAAAAAAGTAATAAACAATCATGAACCAATTCGTGGCTGTATGGCTAAAATCCAGTGTTTCAAACTCTAAAACAATGTGACAGTGACAAGATGTTTCTGACAGCGATATTGAAAGCAGTCAATCTGAACGTAAAGTGGACGGTGAAAATAAACGTTAATACAGTAGAACCTCGATAAGTAAAAGTCCAAGGGAAACACAAAATATTTTGAGTTATCGAGGTTTTTAGTTATCGAGTTTTTAGTTACCAAGGGTTTAGGTTAATATGTATAGAGGTAGGTATGTACATGTGTATGTATGACCCCTTGTTCCTATTTTCCGCCACCGCAAAGCTTTAAAGAATTTCGAAGAAGCAAACAATAGGTGACATTGTATTGTTTACGTTATCAATTTAATTATGTAGTGAACACGTGCAAGCCATAAATACCGAAAACGTTTGTTTTGCACAATGATCAAAAACTAAATGATTTAAGTAAGCCTTTGTATTAAAGCTAACCTCCGCCGCCGCAAAGCTTTAAAGAATTTCGAAGAAGCAAACAATAGGTGACATATGTATTGTTTACGTTATCAATTTAATTATGTAGTGAACACGTGCAAGCCATAAATACCGAAAACTTTTGTTTTGCACACTCATTCAAAATGACTCATTGATAAACAATTTTATGTTATAGAGGTTGTGGAAAAATTTCTTTTAGTTACTGAGGTCCAATACAGAGATTACTTATTTGACTTATCGAGGTTGCGAATTTTGAGTTATAGAGGTTTTGGGCTCTGAAGGGAAGGGAACATATTATTTTTTTAAGTTATAGAGGTTTTTGAGTTACCGAGGTTTGAGTTATCGAGGTTCTACTGTAATACAAAATACAAATTTGTCTCTACTAAACAATTATTCACCAACCGTCACCATAAAAAAAAAAAATGAAGTTATTTACCCATACCTGGAATTTTATACAGCCACTTGTACCGAACAATGAAGAAAGATGATAACAAATACAAATCACTTCCCCGCCTTCTTCGCTCTTCTATCTGATGCTCCAGAAGCCTGCTTGTTGGCAACAGTATCCCTATCACCGCCGGCGGAGCTCTCAGTATGCGTCTGACTCACAGGGAAATCCATGAGAATGTCTTTCAACTCAGCTGCGGACTCAATTTTGCGACGGGTCTTGTTAGGAAGCAGAATGACAATTTTGCCCTGGGAAGACCAACATTGTCTTACACCAAAGTGTTTTCGTGCCCTCATGAGTACATCATGCCGAGGTTTTGTCAGGAACTCTGAGATAGTGAGCCCTGTACCTCTCAAGCTGGATTTGTTACTCCACACTTCATCGCGCTTTAAAGTACTTTGCAGTCGTACCAGTAGAGGACGGGGTTTACTCATATTAGATCCCAATCGGTGACAAGAGACAATATCAGTCATAGCAATGGTGTCCAACTTCATACTTCTGTGCAGCACATTAAGCATTTTTGAGGAACAGTTCTCTTCTTTTTCCTCAGCAAGACCATGCAGTAGAAGAAACTTTCTCCGTGACAGCATCTCATGTCGGTCAAGCCCAACAGATAACAATTCAATTTGTGTTTTAATAGAGCCAATAGTTTTCCATATTAAAGTTTTGAAATCTGTGAAGTCACGTGATAAACTTGCAATCCTTTTGTGGCCCACCTCTGTATTGGCAGCATTGTTAAGTTCCTCATCATACTGCAACATTCTTGCTTCAAAAGTCTCAGTAAGTTCTTCCATGTTACTTGTTAACTTGGCATATAGGTCCATTTTAAAGAATAGATTTTATAATTTTAGGAAATGTGTTAGATTGTAGTAACTTTTATAAAAAATATTAGTGCATCTACCTAGGTAGATTACTTTTAACAATAAATAAACATTTATATACTTATTAAACTAAATTAAAATAATAAAATAATACAAGAGCTCTTTTCAAATGTGTTGACACCTCAACTACCCTCCCTACTTTTCCTACCCTACCTAATTGTTTTGGAAATGAAAATGCCGGCCATTCTCAGAATATTACATTCTCAAAATCCTACGAAAAATAAAAGTTATGCTCAAAAAAACAGATCAGAATGGGAAAAAAGAAGAGTTTAAAATGTGCGCTTTTTTATTCTATATTTTGTTATCATGGAATACTTTGAAAAATTTAGCGACTTCTAGCGGATTTTTAGAACACATTTTTTTGAAAATCTAGCGAGTTTTACATCGAGTTTTGGGGACTTTATTTTTACATGAACGGCAACACTGACTTTAGTTTTCAAAGAACATTATTGTTTTTGGAGAAAATAATAAAAACAGTAGGAACAATTTGTGATTTTTTTGTGTTTAAGTATTTGGTATTGGTGCGTATTATCATAACAGCTCATTAATGTCCCACTGCAGGGACGGGCTCCTCCCATGAAGGAGGGATACTTGGCCTACTAATACCACGCTGGGCAGACGGATTGGTAGAGGGTTTAATTTCAAGTTTTTCTTCTTTTTATTTCGTAAAGATAATATTCACGGATAGTCTCTTAGTCGGTTTTTACGACACCTATGGGATGAAATGGGGTGGTGACTTAATTGTATTCTTACTCCGTCACCACACTGCAATGTCTCGATGTTACAAAAAGACACATCAATTTTATTTATATGTATTGATTTTATATGGTCTATTTCAACGTTTTATAACGATTGAAAGCCTCTATTTATTGAATGTCATTGACAACAGCTGTGTAGGCTATAAATTTATTACTAGCTTAGTGGTTTTCTAGATCGACAGTTCAGAAAATAAGATTTTATACAACGATATTGGCTATTGTCTGTTGTAATGCTATTATAGATAAGAAAATGAAAATGAGAGAGAGAGTTGATACGGTGCCGATACGTTTTGATATATGTGCTACGACCCTTATTCGTGATGTAAAAAGCCTAACTTCATGCCCTATCCCACTGCAGGCACGGGCCTCCTCCCGTGACGGAGGGATACTTGGCCTACGCTGGCCAGACGGATTGGTATAGGACTTAATTTTAAGTTTTCCTTATTTTTGCTATGTAGAGATAATATTTACGGTTAGTCCCTTAGTCGATTTTTACGACACCCATGGGATGGGATGGGGTGGTGACATATTGTATTCTCACTCCGTCACCACACGGACAGATGATTAGCCTATAAAAACAACAAATACTTATACCTAGAATTATAACCTACAATAAAACAAATAATCCCTGTATACTGAATGAAAAACAAAGACAATATTAATGTTATTATTAGTTCAATGATAATAACAATACTGTGACGTCACTACTTTACAAGTACGTACTTCAATAATACAAAAGTTCATTGACTTTTGTCACCGTTTAGTGTTTGTTTACATTTTCATAGATGTGTCATCATAACAGCCCATTAATGTCCCACTGTAGGGACGGGCCTCCTCCCTTGAAGGAAGGATACTTGGCCAACTAATACCACGCTGGGCCGACGGACTGGTATAGGGTTTAATTTCAAGTTTTCCTTTTTTTTATTTCGTAAAGATAATATTCATAGATAGTCCCTTAGTCGGTTTTTACGACACCTATGGGATGAGATGGGGTGGTGACATATTGTATTCTTACTCCGTCACCACACGGACATACATATTATACATAGAAACACTCAGACCAAAGCAAAAAATCATGTTCATGCACACAAAGAGCATTTGCATTGAGCGGGAATCGAACCCGAGACCTCTGCGTAGCAGCCATGTAATAAAACCACTACGCCACAGAGGTCTATGAACTACATATTTATGTGAACAAATGAATTAACGATATTTTTTTTGAATTGTTCCAGGTTTAAATGCGTGCGAGAAGAAGTCATTTTTATTTTTAAGGAAGGAGCTACCTGTGAGGTAAGTTACAATCAATTCATTTATTTATAAAGACTACAATGTACGACACGACTAAACTTTTTTGTTTTTTCAAATAAAAGACAACTCCCGCACTAGGGATCTTGCCCTGTGTCGCGGGGACCTTTTACAAACATCAATTAACGGACACAAAGAACACCCAGACCAGGACAATAATTTGTGGATCTCACAAATTATGGTCCTGCGTGGGGATCGCACCCACAACCTCTTGCACGGCAGCCGCTTGCGCTACCGTCGCGCCACCGAGGTCGTCAAACTGTGCTTCAAGAAACGAGCGGACTCCCTTTTTAAAGGTCGGCAACGCATCTGTGATTCCTCTGGTGTTGCGGGTGTCCATGGGCGGCGGTGATCACTTACCATCGGGTGATCTGCTGGCTCGTTTGCTTCCAATTTTATAAAAAAAACTGTAACTATTACGAAAGTCAAAAGATTTGTTAGTTGTTCTTTCTACATGTAGTCATGTCGTACAAACGTGTTTCTGTCTGAGATTCCACACCCGTCAGATTTGCAGATAAGGTTGAGTCATGAGAAGAACAGGAAGAAATTACAACCACTCTTTATAATATTCAATATCTACTTGATTTAATAAGAAGTAGCCTCTCCTCGGCAAGAGGATATTATCTAGATTACAATCAACGCTGTCTCACTTTAACTAGGTTAAGTTCCTAAGACTCTTATGTGCGTTTTGAAGCACTGTTTTTAATCATCATCATCGTGTATGAACTAATGTTAATATTATCGCTGTTTTTAATGTTTCTACACATTATACTCGTAATACGCGCAATCTAATTAGTTCGGCTTGAAGTTGTTATTCCGGGCTGCGTAGATAATTGTTTGTTACATATCCACTTACTCATAAACGCCTCTTAAATTTTAGTCATTTGATTAGCTTAAATTTATACGATTTTACTTAGAAAAAACTCGCTAAACAGTGATTAAATTTAAGAGGCGTTTTCGGTGTTTTTTAGTTACTCTACATTTAAATTTTACTTTTACCCACGTTCATAATCGCAGTAAAATACACGGCCAAGGTCAAAAACGAAAGCTGTAATAAAATTAAAAATTAAATTGTTTAATATTTGACAACCATAGATATAAAAAATAAAACAAATAGCAACTCTCTATCTTATTTGTCTATTTGTCAAGTAAGTGACAAACAGTAGTAGATAAGAATAATCTTAACTGTGTTTGTTAAAAGAATTTAAAAACAACATGACTATAAACTCTTAACACATTAAAGATTAATACAGAAGTTCTCCGTGTGGTGACGGAGTAAGAATACAACATGTCACCACCCCTTCTCATCTCATAGTGGCGTAAAAACCGACTAAGGGATTATCTGTGAATATTATCTTTACGAAATAAAAAGAAGGAAAACTTGAAATTAAACCCTATACCAATCCGTTTGGCCAGCGTGGTATTAGTTGGCCAAGTATCTCTCCTTCATGGAAGGATGTCCGTCCCTGCAGTGGGACATTAATGGGCTGTTAGGATGACAGAAGTTAAGAGGTACAAAGATCTGGAATGGCGACTTGCGTATTGGAAGACGCACGGTGCGGTTGTCCGACAACCTGGTTACGACAGACACCGATGGATGAGGTTCTATGCCTCGGACCGCGTACTATGGGTACTAGACAACGGATAAACATACATAAATACTTTTTTTGTAAATACATACATATTGTACACTAGCTGTGAACGCGTCGTCGAATCGACGTCAACTGCTGGATATAGGCCTTCTCCAAGTATTGCCACCTTTTGAGGTCCTGTGCCTCCTTCATCCATCGGTTTCCAGCCGTCCACACCAGTGCTTTCCGGTATGCGGACGCCATTTCAGAATCATTCTGCCTAACCGGCTGTCGGTTCTCCGCGCTATGTGCCCTGCTTGCCGCCTCTTTAACCGAGTATGTTTGTTACTTTGTTTCTCTTGCAGATCTCCTCATTTCTGATTCGATCACGCAGGAAAACTCCCAACATAGGCCCTCTGAGTGACCACGAGCCTTCTGATGACGTTACTTAGTTACCACGGAGATGATAAATGATTACAAGTGCAAGGGCAATGTCTATACTTGACACGATGGTATCAGTTCTGAGATAGATGTTACTTATCTTAGGTCCGGTAAATAACGCGACTTCCGGGCGTTACGGGGTGTAATGTAACGTGTTTACCATAGTACAAATTTATACAGTATTTCGACTTCATAGAAACGGACATAAGAAGAGAGAGAGATAAGAATACGTTGCGGCCTGAAAGATGATATAGTGACCAAAATCGAGAAAGGAATGTTGCGTTGGTTTGGTCACATTGAGAGAATGAATGATGAGCGTTTGACGAAACAAGTATACAAGGCTAGTGTGAAAGGGCGAGTCGGTGCCGGTAGGCCCCGGAAAACATATGGTGACCAGATAGGTTGCATATTGGAGAAGGGCCAAATAAAGAGCACTCGTAACCGACGCGCATGTATGACTCGCTTAATGAATGTGGACGAGGCCGAATCTGTTTGCCAGGATCGTGACAAGTGGCGTTCTGCCGTCTCTGCCTACCCCGGCCGGGATAAGGCGTGAGTTTATGTATGTATGTAGAAACGGACAAAACGCGAGTTATACTTACACGCTCACGATCGCGGTGGCTTCGCGGAGGAAACAGTCGCGACTGTGCCGCAGTAACGAGCGGACGGTGTGTTATAATTTGGAACTAAAAATATAATTAATATGTCAATTTCAAACAATCATGGTCGATATTAATACCTACATTACTACTCGTAAATGACTTAGGTACTTAATATTATAATATAGTATTTTGTGTAGGTATATCACGAAAACGATTTGTTGTACAGAAATTAAAGCAACGGGTGTTAGTCAAAAAGCGTCCGTTGACTGATAAGACGAACTTAATCAATAAATAAAGTTATTGTCTTATCGTTATCACAAGTATTATTGTACGTTAATATTATCTGCAACATGTACCGGGATGTATCCTTGAGATATATACTAGCATGGGGAGAGAACATTGTGTTGAGATGAAGCGATTTAATGAGAAAATGCGTTTTTTAGTCAATTTAGTTTAGTAACAGTTTAGTAGTCTCGAGATCTGATTTGAGTTTAGGTCTAATTCCCTTTCTCGCGTTTTTTTAGATAGGTTTTGTATAGCCTCTTATCTGTCTATCAATATAACAGTTTAAGTCTTCTCTTACGACATAATCTGTGGGATGTGACGGGATGGTAAGACCGTGTATTACTCCTTTACGACACGAATAATAACTTTACTAGTGCTTAAATATCTGAGCACCACACCATCGAAGTACTCGTAATTTAAAAACATTAATAATCATAATCAGTATTTGCATCTGATGATGATATTATTAAAAATTCTATAACTCTACTACTTCGTTGGGCGGCGAAAAAAACAAATTTCAAATTTTCAAATTTCAAAATACTTTATTTCATAAAATTTATTACAAATTGTTTGAAATCGTCGTTTACTTAAAATTGAAACTACAATTTAAATTATAGATCGACACAGACAAACGTCACAGCACTAAAAAAGCCGCGTTGTATTGTCCAGTGTAAATTAAAGGAGAGAAATAAAACCAATCTACTACTCGAATCTACTTGTCTGTCTGTGTTGATCCATAAATTCCAGTTTCCAAATGGTAGGGCCAATGAGAAGAAACCTGGCAAAGAAACTCATGGCAACTCTTAAAATTCGGTTGTGTTTACAATTTATTTTTTTTACCTACCCACAGTAACATCAGAAGCTTACTGCAGTGACCTAACATGGTCTCTAAATACCTGATACTGCAATCTCCGCTTTTCCACCATCACTGTATACTGTATACATAATTATGACGCACTATTTACTAGCAAACAAGGTCGTACAGCTTGACACTATGTGACTTCATAATGCGATAAGTTTATACAAGTACAAATATTAAATACAATATTATTATGTATGTGTGAAAATATGATGTTATATCTAATATTATCGACTAACTTACCCGTACCCACTTCGTTGGGCGGCGAAAAAAAACGCGTCCGTTTTTTAAACATGTTTCATTACTGCTCCACTCCTATTAGTCGTAGCGTGATACTATATAGCCTATGACACTCCTCGATAAATGGATTATTCAACACAGAAAGAATTTTTAAAATCAGTTCAGTATAACCCCCTACAACGTCACAAACACACAAACTTTACAATATTAGTATAGATTAATTATATCTTCAAGCCGAGCTTTAGTTTGTGCTGTATCTGCGATCTTTCCCTTAGTCACCGTTTATGACAGTCTAGGATATATTGTGTTATGATACATGCATACATAAACATATTTATTATTTCCATCACGTATTATAACTGCGCCATAAATCTAGAATAATTCAAGTAGCAAGGTGGTACCTAGGTTTTATTAGTTAAGCAATACCTATTGTTTAGTTAATTGGTAATTTAGAAACATTAATAGCTATAAGCTCTCCGTGTGGTGACGGAATAAGAATACAGTGTGTCCCCACCCCATATCATTCCATGGGTGTCGTAAAAACCGACTAAGGGACTATCCGTGAATATTATCTTTACATAATAAAAGAAGGAAAACTTGAAATTAAACCCTATACCAATCCGAATGGCCAGCGTGGTATTAGTAGGCCAAGTGACCCTCCGTCACGGGAGGAGGCCCGTCCCTGCAGTGGGACGTTAATAGGCTGTTTTGATGAATAGCTGTAGGTAATCAGAATTTATTACTGGATGATAATTCGTATGTCATCATAAATATTATCATCATCATTCCCCTGCAGTTATCCCAATTTTTTTTTTGCCTGCCGTGCCTTCTTCTTCATGCTGCTAAAAATTTTAGCTATATTTTACGGCCGGCCGCCTGCCTGCCGCCAACCCTCCTTGGGAATACTGTTGTTGGTGGCTTACTCCCTCCCCAGTAGGTTGACCCGAGGTGCTAGGTGGTATTGATATCGCCTCCTACGACACCCACGGGAGGATATGGGGCAGTCCTATTCTAACCGGAAACCGCACAGCGCACTGAGACATAAGTGCTGATATAAATAGTAAATATTAATATTATAAAGAGGTAAAGTTTGTGTGTATGTGACGTTGTAGGGGGTAATCTCTGGATCTACTGAGCCGATTTAAAAAATTCTTTCTGTGTTGAATAGTCCATTTATCGAGGAGTGTCATAGGCTATATATTATCACGCTATGACTAATAGGAGTGGAGCAGTAATGAAATATGTTTAAAAAAGTGGCGCGTTTTTTTTCGCCGCGCAATTAAGTGGGCACGGGTCAGCTAGTAGTAAATAAAATTGTTACTTTGTTACATCCTGTTAAGAATGAATTATTCATAAACATTATTTATTTCCTCTTTTAATTGTATATTATTAAACGTTTATACACGGTTAATTATGATAAACAACATTGCATTGGTTATACGGCGGTTTTTTTAGTGCTGTGGCGTTTGTCTGTGTCGATCTATAATTTTAACTATAGCTTCAATTTCAAGTAAATTGTAAAAGACGATTTCAAACAATTTGTGATAAATTTTATGAAATAAAGCATTTTGAAGTTTGAAGTTTGATACATAAATAAAGGAAGTATCAACTTTGAAATTTCTTTGTTCTTATCGTTTAGTCATTTTGGGGATTAATCTTGTTATTATTAGTTTAACTTAACTGTGATTCATGTAAGCTTTGATCGTATCTTCGCAAAAAAGGCCGAATATTTATTTAATATTATTGTATGTGGGGCTACCAGGCGTAACCCCTCAGTGCACCCACTAAAAGTCCCCAATGGTACTCCAGAGCGTCCAGTCCTCCTCCAGCGATTCCCTCCATTACAGAAGGCCCACCTTCTCTTCTTGAGAACGGCCATGATTGCTCCAGCCGTTCTCAACCACATGATGGTGATCAGTGATCATCACCCCCATTATCTACGACCTACCTTCATTTCTCGTAAAGTTACTCAAATCCAAAAAATCCCTGATTCCCAAAACAAGTCACTCTACCCCTTACTCATAAACGCCTATTAAATTTAATCACTGTTTAGCGAGATTTTTATTAGGAAAACCAAACTTATACCAAACAAAATCGTAAGAATTTAAGCTAGGATCAATAGACTAAAATTTAAGAGGCGTTTATGAGTAAGGGGCTCTATTTTCAGCAGCACTAACCAAACACTTAAACAGCATACCTAATATCTCCTTATCTCTTTCCAGGCTAGCGAATATAATGAAGGAGATAGCTTTACTCCCAGAGAACCTTCTTCAAATGCCATCAGTGGGCATGGTGAACAACTGGTACGAGCGATCGTTTGAGGAGATCATACAGTTTGAACAGAGTGATCCTGTACCACCTATATTGACGCAGTAAGTATGGTTATTTGTATCTGTAACGTGAGGATGCGGGTTCAGATTCAAACCAGCTTCTTCATCATAACAGCCTATTAATGTCCCACTGAAGGGACAGGCCTCCTCCCATGACGGAGGGAATCTTGGCCTTCTTCTACCACGCTGGCCAGATGGATTGGTATAGGGTTTAATTTCAAGTTTTCCTTGTTTTTATGTCGTAAAGGTAATATTAACGGATAGTCCCTTACGACACCCATGGGATGCGATGGGGTGGTGACATATTGTATTCTTACTCCGAAACTCTGGTGGCTTAGGTATCTGTGATGAATACTTCGAATACGCAGGTTCGAATTCTGTATTTTTTATTTGTCTTTCGTTTCTTTTCGATATTTTCTATTTATACCTAAGCTTATTATGAAATATAGTAGTCACAAGATTTTTTTTTACTTTCGTTTCCAGATTCTGCGAGCGCCTAGTAAACATACGCAACCGCCACGCCGACGTAGTCCAGACTATGGCTCAAGGGGTCCTAGAACTAAAGGAGTCCCACGAAGTGGACTCAGGCACAGAGAACTCGATACAATACTTCTTGGACAGATTCTATATGAGCAGGATATCTATCAGGATGCTCATTAATCAGCATAGTGAGTGTTTTTGTTCATTTTGTTGAAAATATTCGTCTTAGATACGCACAACGCCATCTAGTTCCAAAGTAAGCAACATTAAACATACTTTAATACTGTTACTGTTAGCCCGTATCATCCCACTGCTGGTCAAAGGCCTTTCCCAGGGTGTTGATTAATGTGCATAGTAAGTTTTTTGTTTATTTTAATAATTAAATTTCTCATATGTTCGCACAACGCCATCTAGTCCCAAAGTAAGCAACTTTAAACACACTTTCATAGTGCTGCTGTTAGCCCGTATCATCCCACTTCTGGGCAAAGCTCTTTCCCCTTGACTTCCACATGTTTTGGTGCATGGCCAATAAATGCCCTAACTCTGATGAGTAGTCCAGACTATGGCTCAAGGAGTCCTACAACTGAAGGAGTCCCACGAAGTGGACTCCGGCACAGAGAACTCGATACAATACTTCTTGGACAGATTCTATATGAGCAGGATATCTATCAGGATGCTTATCAATCAGCATAGTGAGTGTTTTTGTTTATTTTGTTTAAAATATTCGTCATAGATACGCACAACGCCATCTAGTCCCAATGTAAGCAACATTAAACATACTTTAATACTGTTACTGTTTGCCCACATTATCCTACAGCTGGGCAAGTTTGTTTATAATATTGTTTGCTCGTTTACACAACGCCATTTAATTCCCAAGTAACATTTTAAAACTTTTATGCTGCTACTGTTAGCCCATCATCGAACCCGAGACCTCTGCGTAGCAGTCATGTTATATAACCACTACGCCACAGAGGTCAAAATATTATGTTTTCTGTTTACCCAAATATCAGCTGAAATACCTAAATTGTGTGTGTAAATAGTTTTGTTAGAATCCTATTAGTATCTTTCTGAGAAGTACTATCGTCTGGGTGTTTTTGTATGTAATATGTATGTACGAAAAAAAGACTATGTTTATTTATTTTCTAGTAAGTATCCATAGTAACAAGCTTTGCTAACTTTGGGGTTCTAGGAATATTTGACGAATATTATTTGTAAAAAAAAGATAGTATAGATATGAGGTACCAACATAATACCAGCGCCAGGATGCTATGTCCTGGCATAAGCTGAGTTGGTGACCTTTTTGGTGTACCAGGTCACACACAGTATAATATTGTATTCTTTTTTTTTGTTTTTTTTTCTGTGTGTTTTGTGAGTTTGTTAAATTGTGTAATTTGTGTGTGTCTTGGTTTTCACCAAATAAATAATTTTTCTTTCTTTCTATAGATATTTTTTTAATTTTTCATATTAATTTCTTATATTTTTTTATTTCATGTTTGTAGAGGTCTTCATCCAGAAGTGGACTGTTATAGCCTTATTATTATTATTTTTACTTTTTTTTTCTTTTTTCCCTAGCAATACTATTCGGCGAGAACTTAGGAGCGAAACCCCAAGCCCTGACCGGTATAGGCAACGGTGGCCGCCATATTGGTTCCATAGACCCGGCGTGCGATGTCGTGGGTGTGATCAAAGATGCGTATGAAAACGCGAGGTTCCTCTGCGATAGGTATTATCTGGCGTCGCCTGATCTTCAGCTTCATCAGTATGGAGGTTTGTGTTTTATTTTAATGTATATTAATTTATAACTAGCTGACCCGCGCCCACTTAGTTGGGCAGCGAAAAAAACTCGGTCCCTTTTAAAACATATTTCATTACTGCTCCACTCATATTAGTCATAGCGTGATATTATATAGCCTATGACACTCCCCGATAAATGCTATTCAACACAGAAAGATTTTTTTAAATCAGTTCAATAGATCCAGAGATTACCCCCTACACAATCACACAAACACACAAACTTTACCTCTTTATAATATTAGTATAGATAGACAATACCAGCACAAGGGCTCATGCTCTGTGACACGGGGACTTTTGCAAACATCAATTTAACGGACACAAACAACATCCACACTCAACTCAAGAACAATCCTGCTGTGAATCCGCGACCTCGTACACTGAAGCCTTTACCGTTGTGCCGCCGAGGCAGTTTTATATTGATTGTCTTCGAATCTATATTTATTGGTTTGGTGATAGCCAACAATGATGTTGCCAACCCTTCTTCTCTTTTGTAAATACAGACTAAGTTAAATTGACGCATTTTACATTGTGATAAAACAAATTGAGTTTTGTATACAGCACTTAAATTTCATATTTGCATTGAAAAAAATATAAAATCAAAACAAACTCTTTGTGCGAACCACAAACTAATGTCCTAAGTTTCTGTTTGTTAATTTCAAAGTTGGCAACACAGGTTTCGTGCCCTGTAAATATTTTTTTTAAAGAAAAACTAATTTAAAATAATATTATCATTTAATTTCCAGCCCCCAACGAATGCCCAATGCCAATAGTATACGTACCATCACATCTATACCACATGCTGTTCGAGCTATTCAAGAACTCAATGAGAGCCACCATGGAAACCCACGAGGACTCACCACCGCCTATAACTGTTAATGTCATCGTGGGGAAAGAGGATGTATCTGTTAAGGTAGGCTGGGTTTTTAAGTATTTAGAGGTTTTGTGGCGGTTTTTTTTCAAAAGACACACCAATATGACTATGACCATATCGAACCGGATGAAAAGCGCTAATACAGCCCAGAATGTCTAGACCAAATTATTTAGTTGGTTCGTGGAGATTCCTTAAAAACAGAGTTAAAGGAATGCGTGGCATAATAATATAAGGATGACATAGTGTCCGTATTTGACAACCACTGTCTAATTAGGTCCTGTTCGATAATAAATATTTTTCCTTTCCACTTCGAATTTAAATCACAGAGCGCCATCTATGGAATCTTATTGTATATATCTAGACTGCTTTACTACATAACAGTGTCTTCTGTAAGGCACCACTAATATACAATAAGATTCCAAAAGCTATTAGAGACCTAGATGTTAACCTCTTTAAAATTAAGCTTAAGTCATTTTTAATAGAAAAATGTTTTTATAGTATAAGTGATTACATGTCACATAAATAGTTTAATTATAGATATAAGCATATATTAAGATTTGTTTTTTCTCCTTGTTTTGTTTGTAATTTGGTTATTTTTCTGTTTGTATTTGGTCTACTTATGTGATAACTAGGTTAAATAATAATATGTATAAATATTGTACACCCTATGGGTATGTTGCAGTGAAACATTATTTATCTTTAACACCTGTATTTTACACCTTACCTGTGACAAGCAATAAATTCTCATTTCATTTCATATGTCTCATTAAACTACGTTGCAGATGTCAGACCGCGGCGGTGGCATACCACGCAGCGTGACAGACTTACTGTTCAAGTACATGTACAGTACCGCGCCGCAGCCGTCCAAGTCTGACAATCATACCGTCCCTCTGTAATGGACACTAACGAAACGTCTTTATATCTTGAATTTAAATTTTAAAGCGCCATCTATTTGTCACATTAGCAAATTACATTTCCACCTAAAACTTGCAGATGTCATGTATTAGACACAAACGAAACGTCTTTATTCTTGAATTTAAATCACACAGCGCCATCTATGTCTCATGTTACTAAACTACGTTGCAGATGTCCGACCGCGGCGGTGGTATACCTCGCAGCGTGACAGACTTACTGTTCAAGTACATGTACAGTACCGCGCCGCAGCCGTCCAAGTCTGACAATCATACCGTCCCGCTGGCAGGTAAGCTTTGTGAGCATATTCTCATACCGGGGTCAGATCTCCTCTGGAGGAAACATAGAAGTGAGTACGACTTAACGATAGTGACCTGTCAATCCCCCAATTATATTAATTGTGAATATGCGCTTGGACTGTAATACTGAATTTCGAAGTTCAGAATAGCGATGAACGCGAGCTCTTTAGGGAGGAATTTTTCAATCCAAAGTTCAAGCCTAGCTTTTTCCGGGCACCTGAAGAGCGCCTTTCTTGATTTAAGACAGCTATTTCGGCTTTTAAGGCAATTTAGCTATTCCTACTACTCCGAGATTCGGACACTTCTTTTTACATTGCCTATTATACAGTTTGATTTAGATCCCGAATATATTCAGTATTCCTGACACTCAAGTAACTTATTCCCTGGTTTTATAAAAAAAAATATGTATACATAAAAGAAAAAGTGTACTATTTATTCGAAACTTTTACTCTTTTTTACGAAACTTATTAATTTTTTTCCAAAATTTTTACTTTTTTTCCAAAAATTTTTACTTTTTTTTCGAAACTTTTTACTTTTTTTTCGAAACTTTTTACTTACTTATTTATTCGAAACATTTTTTCGAACGGACAGCCCGGATTTAAACATGGCGAATAAAATGTATCCCACGATTAAAGTTTAATACATTCGGTATTATTATTCTTCTAGGTTACGGATACGGTCTACCACTATCACGGCTGTACGCTCGCTACTTCCACGGTGACCTGACCCTCATGTCCTGTGAGGGGTACGGGACTGATGCTGTCATATATTTAAAGGTATGTGTGAAGAAATTACTTACTTACTTACTCCCTTGGCTCAACGACCCAAAATGTGTCTTGGCCTCCGACACGAGAGAACGCCACTCTGCTCGATCCTTGGTCACCTCTTGCCAGTTGCTGACTTGAAGAAATTACGTCAGGTTTTTTTTTTTGGTTTTTGAAAAGACAATTTCTGCGCTGTAGATCATGTTCTGCCGAGGGAACTTACAACAATTTAACAGACACAAAGATCATCCAGACTCAATTTAATTATTTGTGGTCTAATTAACTTTTACAAAAATTAAATAACGGCATAAATATATTTAATAATATACTAATAAATGCAATATCATAACAGCCCATTAATGTTCCACTGTAGGGACAGGCCTCCACCAGTGACGAAGGGATACTTGGCCTTACAAAAACAAGAAATGCAATAGAAAAAAAATTATACTAGAGGCAGGATTCGAACCAGAACTAGCTCTCGTAATTTAAACCCAAGTGTAACAACGCCATCTAGGCGCAAAGCAGTAAACTTTTATTTAATGATTTATTAAATTAAACAAACTTTTCTTCACCAGGCTCTAACAAACGAAGCTAACGAGTTACTACCAGTCTTCAACCGTACCTCAACAAAGTTCTACCGACCTGTTGCTCAGCTAGCTGATTGGTCAGGCTCCTTGCATACAGGATCCAACATGTCTGAAAAGAAGAACAGGGAGAAGGTATCACCGTTGTCGTCGTCACATAGCCTATAGTGCGAACCTAAGGAGTGAGTGCGTCTAGTGATGTGAAAATGTCGATGTTGGTTTTGTCGATAGTTTGAATCTTGACAGCTGTCAGGGAGTTATTTTATCGATATTTAATGTATCGGTAATAATTATTTGTTTAGATAGATTCTATATAGTTGCCGATTTATCAATTTATCAAAAATATTAAGCTATCCCTTTTGTCAATAGGAAATGATTATGTTATGATTTTTTATCGCTGACAGATTAATAACGCTTTTTATAGACTAATTAATAATTGAGCATTATCACCAATTTTGACTTAAAAAAATTCAATTTGGTTAAAGTTGAATAAATTATTTTCCTCCATAAATAAAATTATCGATAAAACTATATATTGACGAATACACAACACTAATTTAGACGATTCACTCCTTATTTAGTTTTAGGAATAAAAAAAAATAAGTCATAGGTATAGATAACAGCCCAGTGCTTTTAAAAAAAATAGGCTAGAACATCAGGTACGAAGAATAATTTGTTAGTGTTGCCAAGTACAATATTTTAAAATGAGATGTATGTTTTGACTGGATAAGTTAATTTTTTAAGCTTGTAATCTTTATTAATTTTTAATTAACGAATGACAGTAGGTTATGATCGAATACTAAAGAGTATTTATTTATATATTTTTTCAAGCGATTTTTTTTTAAATATCTGTATATTATGGTTTCTTATATCAGATAGATTTCCGGTATATACTTAGAAAATGTTTTGGTCACCTACTATACTGCTTATACTGTAAAGATGGAACAAAGAATAATTATCATAACAGCCCATTAATGTCCCACTGCAGGGACGGGTCTCCTCCCGTGGCGGAGGGTTACTTGGCCTACTAATACCACGCTGGCCAGACGGATTGGTATAGGGCTTAATTTGTTATTACAAAGGATAATATTTCGCCTTAATATTTAGTCTCTATTATTTGACAAATTTAAATGCTAAACGTTGACTTGTATTCAATAAGAGTAACAATTCCTTGTCTGATGCCTAAGTTGAAATAAATAAGTAGGTACTACCAACAATATAAAATAATTTTAGTGTTGCCACTAATAGAAACATAATGGTAGTTTTTGTTTTTCTACCAATTAGGTAGAGGTTTATAACTTTTAGTCTAAAATTGTTTTCTAACTTTCTATTTTCAACGTAAACTTGTCTATTCTAGCTAAACAAATGTAACTTTTCTAGAATTGTATTCTATCCCACTGTCAGATATTCTCAGATCTTCCATTTTCTTTCTTTCTCTCAAAGTGTGACATTTTTTTTTCAATAATTCGATTTGAAAATAGTGACACATAATTATTTTTTATTTTGCCTTTTAAATTTCTGGAATTTCTCTTCTCTTTTTGTAGTAATACGGGAACCTAGCTGTTACCGTTATACTGCTATAAATCTAAATAAATTGTCAAGTACAGTTTCTTTCAAAGTAGGCTATAAACTATATTCATTGTGACAGATAAAAGGTTACAAAAATACTTAAATCAAATAAAATATTATATAAATAACTTGTGTATGTAGGTATATAAAATGAATGTATATATCATTAACTCCTAATAAATATACATTTGTATAGATTTTACATAATCATGGTATGTATGTAAATTATTTTTTCACTATGGAAAATTTTGTTTAAATTATACATAAATTCAAATATAATATGTATAAATAAAATAAAAAAAAACATCTTTATAGATTTGTATTTTTTATGTTTTTTATTGTAAAAAATATTTTGTTAAAACGGCATTTTGAGGCTTAATGGAACTATTCAAATTTTAGGTAATCGCTACCTTACTTATTTAAGAGAAATCCTATTTGGTATACGGTAAAATTAGCGTTTGACTACACCAAATTATTTGGTAATATTAATTAAATTCTTCTTGACAAGAAATAACAAATATTTCTATACAAAATATTCATAAATACTACATGGTACCCATGGTACCTATGGTAAATACTATATATTACTAAACGGTCACATTATCTAGAGACCTCGCTGGAATGCTCGCCTCGCGTCCCGTTCTCCTTTCAACCCCCGCGCTCGCCACGGGCGCATCAGTGATACGTCCGACGCGACGTGACGTCATCAACGCCAGGTCTCGAGATAATGTGACCGAGTAGTACATAGTGGTCATAGACTCCTGTATAAAACAGAAGGATAGCCATATTTTAGATTGTTTTCCTGTGCAAGTTTTTCTTTTATGTGTAAAGCATCGCACACGGCTATCAAATAATAAAAATAAATCCAAAGATTTTTGAATGCGCAGTATGAAAGTTGATCAAATAACACAAAAAAATATCACTATTAATATATTTTTTATTTGTAAGTGCAACTACTATAAACTAATGCATTCTATTTATTATTTAATAAATAAATAATAATACTTGAGTTTATATAAATTTTGTTGAGTGGCTTAAAAGATAATTATTATTTATTTTTTTAATGATCTTTTCGATGCGTCTGTATATATAAAATATTGACTGTCAAAATTCACAGCGCTATAACTTAAATAAAATTGTGTCTTAATTCGCAAGACTTATGTCCTAAATTCGAATGTTATAATTTTTTGTGATAGAACGGCGTTGTTGTAATTTAAGTGTAAAAGCCAATTTATGCAGAAGTTGATTCAGTTAGCGCAATCTTACTTGGCCGAACTAAAGTTATTTTACGTATTTTTTTAAATAAAATGGCCCATCGTTTCCCAATGATTCTGCTAACGTCAAGGTAGAGAGAATGTTCAGTCTCTAAGAAAACACGCTCTGACATTTAGTTACAAAAATGACATTTGCGCAGCCATTTTGAATCTTTAAACGGCCATCTTGGATTGCGCTTATTGTATGTTTCTTGAGGACAGATTTTATGCAGTCCAGGTTGAGAAGTAATTAACTCGGTAGGTAACTTAAGTGGTGGGAAACCAGGGTAGAGGAATGTATTGAATTAAAAAAAAAGGCTGGTGGATTAGGTAATATCTGCATAAATCGGCTTTATTGTTAATTTTGGTGATATTTAGATGTACTTTTTTGTTGTAAATAAATTAAATTAGATAATTTAATGCAATAATTATATTTTTGTAAATTATTGCATTGTTTGTTTGGATATATACACAGTAACACATCAAGTTAAACATTTTCATTTGAAATTGTGTCTTATTTCAAGGTATTAAGGTACATGAGTGTCTAGCTTGATTACTTGCTGTGTGTACCTGGCGATTTAATATCACTATTGTCACTCATTTGCATTTTATTAATGTTTGTTGATAAGTTTATTCCATATGTAATTATAATATAGTATATATTGTGTAGAAACGAGATATAGTGAAGAGAAAATATATTTAATTTTTGCAAAAAAAAAATAAACACGAAATTAATTGAGTTTGTGTAATTTATTTAATTCCCAGTAATGATACCTTTTCTGTTTTGAGCTTATGGCTCCATTGTTCATAGATGATTCCGCCAACAAGGCGCCTTGAAAATATTAGTTAAAAACTTTTGATCATTGTTATCGGTACTTGTAGTACCGATAACAATGATCAGTAGTGAAAGCAGAAAGAAAATGCAGTAATGAGCATTGTCTCATTTTTGAAATTCGGTCGGATTAATTAAAAAACTATTTCGAGGAATAGGGCTCCTGATCAATAGTAACTAGTTTAAACAAGACATCGTGTCATTCTGATTTGTCAATCAGCAAATCAGGTTCCGTGTGGTGACGGAGTAAGAATACAATATGTCACCACCCCATCTCATCCTACGGGTGTCGTAAAAACCGACTAAGGGACTGACCGTAAATATTATCTTTACGAAGTAAAAAGAAGGAAAACTTGAAATTAAACCCTATACCAAGCCGTCTGGCCAGCGTGGTACTAGTAGGCCAAGTATCCCACCGTCACGGGAGGAGGCCCGTCCCTGCAGTGGGACATTAATAGGCTGTTATGATGAAATGACATTAGTCTAGACACTTGCTACTCTATCCGTAATAAAGGACCTGTCTGAGATTCAAACCAGTCGCCCCTAGTCTTTAAACATTTTAAAAATGTTTAAAAGACGGGTAGTTATAAGTTTGACGTGTCTGTGTGTGTATGTGTAAATGTGTATATGTCTTACTGTGGAGTCGTAAGAGTACGACCACTCCAGTAAAAAACAAAAAGTAACTCGCGTAATAAGAAAAAATAGAATTAAATACATAATAATCTGCAAAATGTCAAATAGTGGCACAGAAGAGTAGTAAGAGATAATTGATATATTGTAGTTTTGTCAGTGTTTGGGTAAATTGATTTGTGTTCAAAATACACAAAAAAGTAATCATTAAAAGAATGAACCTTCTTAAGAGAAACTGGGGTAAAATAAGCTTATCGATTAAACAAATGGACATAAGATTTTGTTTAAAATTATCTTGTTTTCACGGATAATTAATTAATTGTATGAGCACAAATTTTTTCTTTAAAAACCTTTGTCGCTATAAGAATAGGAGATAAAAATATAAATCTTATTTCTGCATCACACTAAAAAAAATTACATGTGACTGTGGCCAAACCAAAAGACAGTATCTTGACATCTTTTGCCTTGAACCGATAAAGACAAAAAGTAAAACGTCAATGTCAAATCTGCGATGAGTGTCGATGAGTCAGTGCAACGTCACCGTTCCAGTTTCATTTTCTTACATTTAGAACTTATGCGTTTACTCTGTCTCGCTTTTACTCATAGTTTCAGTTGTGTCAACGAAGGTTCTATAAATATCATGCTAAACCTATTAGAATATTCTTATTGACACAGTTTCACGCTTTTCTGCCAGCTGTAGCATTGTTAGGTTATGGAAAATTGTTATTATACAGTTATTTATCGTTTAAGACTGAAAACTGTATTACAATGAAGATCTATACTAATAAGAACAACACTTCAACGCTAAAGTTGCTTATTGCAGCTAAATTGGCTGGTAAAAAGGTCGAACTTGTCGATGCTTCCTTTGAAGGTAGGTAAATTTTCCTCATCATAAAAGCTTAAAATTAGTGGACTAATAGTCTCTTTAACGCTATTGTATAACTAAAAGCATGGCTATTTTTTTACGCTTATTGCATGTTTATTTTTGTTATAATTTATTGTGCTTATATTTGAATTTTATTTGTTTCAAAAGTCAGCATGATAATATTTACCAATATTGCATAGAATTGCGTCAATTGCAAGTATATTTTGTGAATCGGTTTGTCCCATTTTATATTTCCAGTTTAAAACTTTTTACCTATGTTTATAATTTACCTTAAATTTTTCCTTAATTCTTTTATTGTGACTCATTTAATTATATATTTGGGACTTAAATGTGTTTTATAATTACTTTAATGATCATTGTTCACACTAGAATCCTGAGAAGAAAATAAAACTGTCTTATGATGGCTGGATTTTGTTATTCACATATTGATAATAATCAATTGTTGTAAATTCTGCTTAGACCATAAATTTTGAACAAAGCACCACCAATATGACTTGAACGAATTTTCCAATTCAGAAAAAGAAAAAAAAACCATTATAATACCAGTATTTTGTATGTTAATCACACTATTGAGTGATCTTCACCATTATCTTGCTGGAACCTCGAGTTCTTTTTTGAAAAGTTGAGCACTTTTAAATTGTGCTTATACTACGAGTTATGTTAGAATGTAGTTTTTATTCAATGGTTATATGTCCTGTATAAAATAAAATAAAAATAGCCTTTATTCACTGATTACATGTTGCTCTAAAATTTGGTAGTATTTTTAAGTTTCCTTAATCAGGTTGGGATCTGCACCAACCTTGAGGCAGGTCATCTTCCCATCTTCTTTGTGGCCATCCCCTTGTTCTTTTTCCATCTCGTGGCTACCAGGAAACAACTTCTTTAGTTCTGTATTTCCTGTATAACCATTGTACTTTACTACTTGTGGGTGTGACGGAGTTACTTACGTAAGTGTCACATGATCCATCCATCCATCCATATCCTATGGACGTCCACTGCTGGACATAGGCCTCCTCCAAAAGTTTCCATGATGTATGTATTAAACTTTTTTTTATTTTTGTGTTTTCCTAATTTACATTAACATAATATGTATATAATAAGATTTGCTTAACATAATACAATCCCAATTAGATTTATAAATAAGAAAAACTAAGCATAATATTCGAATTAATATGCATATATTTTAATTTAATTTGTGTTAAGGAAACTATATTCTTTTAACATTAAACATTTTATTATGTTTTGTTTATAAGTTAAGGTGGTAAAAAATTTAGAGATTTTGAAATGAAATGGAATCCATTTATGATATAATATTCAAGATTATATCACTCCATTTATGTTCAATTTATTTCAACTCTAGCTGACTCGTGCCACTTCGTTGGGCGGCGAAAAAAACGCGTCTACTTTTTAAACATATTTAATTTCTGCTCCACTCCTATTAGTCATAGCGTGATACTATATGTATAGCCTATGACACTCCCCGATAAATGGACTATTCAACACAGAAAGAATTTTTAAAATCGGTTCAGTAGATCCAGAGATTACCCCCTACGACGTCACAAACACACAAACTTTACCTCTTTATAATATACCTTATTGACATCAACTTTATTCAACTTAACCTAAGCTTACATAGCCTAAAGTTTACTAATTGTTACCACCGCTTCTAAGGTACTAGTACTACTAGTACCTTAGATAGTAGAGAAGAAACCGAGCAACAAACTCCACAGAAATAGCTCCTCATATTTACTATAACTAATTTGAACGAAACATGACTAGATGGCGTTGAACATACAATTTTATATAACTAATATAGCATGCATGTAACTAACACGGGTAACGGAACTTAGATCATGTAATTGTGATTTCAGATGATGTATTCGCAGGGCCGAGAGCGTTACCGCTGTTGGAAGTCGATGAGAACCTGAGCTTCTTTGCCAGCAATGCTGCCACGCAGTATCTGTTCCCTATATTGGATATGTCGGAGAATGGATTATGGTAAAGTATTTTTCAAATCAAATATATTTATTTTGTAAACATAGGTAGAAATAGTACACGTAACAGTTATAAGTAGATTCTCTATGCTTTGCGAAGTTGTGGCTTACAAAATAAAGAAATGTTATCTTAAAATTAAATGACACAGAAAAGTAAATTATATAATGCAACATAGGGTCGATCGTTCGCCGAAACGGATTAATTGAAAGAGCCCTAAATATACAAATAAAATGTATTTTTTATAATGTCTGAATAAAATTATCTTGTTCTCTTTTTTTTTCAGTCAGCAAACACTAGAATGGGAAGCGACTCGTCTTAGCCCAACGGTGGGCACAGTTATATCGTCTAAGACGGTGACTTCAGAGCTGAAGCAGGCATTACTCGCGTCGCTACAAACACTCGACACCGCGCTACAGAACAATCACTATATATTAGGAGTGAGTATTAAACGACCTATGGATGGCGACCGCGCACCGGAAGGCGCAGAGTGGGGAGACCCCTCACACGGTGGACCGACGACCTAGTTAGGACGGCGGGAAGCCGATGGATGAGGGAGGCACAAGACCGCGCAGAGTGGAAACTTTTGGAGGAGGTCTATCTCCAGCAGTGGACGTCCATAGACTGATATGATGAAGTATTAAACAAGACGAGCGCAAAATTTTACTAGGCTGAAACAAAAAAAAAAACGAAAAAGGTCCATTTTCGATTCCCGCTCAATGCAAATCTTTGTGTGCATGAACATGATTGTTTGCATTGGGCTGGTTGCTTTCTATGTAATGTATGTATTAACAAACGAAAAACGTAATTATGTATGTTTATCTGTTGTCTTGTACTCATAGTTTAAGCTCTGCTTAGTTTGGGACTAGATGGCGTTGTGTGAATATGTGAGAAATATTTATATCAATTTGGGAGACATAGACTTATTTTTTTAAACCATTCTTGTAAAGCCTGAATTAGCAATTCTTATATTGTTTATTGTCAATATTATGGCTTTTTTTTAAATAAATATTTATTGTAATTGTTGCAGGAAAAGCTGTCAGCGGCAGATATATCAGTATGGAGCACTTTATACCCCGTGTATTATAACAATGATCTCAACACAACGTATATGAAAGAGTTTACTCATATCACTAAGTGGATAGAGGAACTTGCTAGCGCTAAAGCTTATCAGGTGGGTTTAAACTACAAATATACATTACTAGGTGACCCGTGCCCTCTTCGTTAAGCGGCGAAAAAAACGCGTCACTTTTTTAAATATATATCATTACTGCTCCACTCCTATTAGTCATAGCGTGATACTATATAGCCTATGACACTCCCCGATTAATGGACTATTCAACACAGAAAGAATTTTTAAAATCGGTTTAGTAGATCCAGAAATTACCCCCTACAACGTCACAAAGTCACAAAGTCAAAGTCAAAAACGCTTTAATCAAGATAAATACAATTCTCATTATATATTTCTTGACGTCCTTTAAACTACTTAATCTAAGTTTAAATACATGTAAAAGTTTAGCAAACTTTACCACCGCCTCCAAAGCGCTAGTAGAGAAGAAGCGGCGAAACAAACTCTACTGCTGCATTTTCTTGACGTCAATTTTTTTACATTGTAGATAACTGTAATCAGGCGCTGCAACCATTGTATACCATACATATCCATACAACGAAGGATTTTATTATAAAATGATAAAGGTAGCGTCATGCAGGTAGTACATAAAAGTGGGAGCACCAAATCACATCCATAAACAATTCAGTAATAAAGACGTCGCTCAGCCAAATAACCCTTTAGGTAAATTATTAGAAGTGAACCAAAATGTAAATTGATTAATGTCAAGGTCGACCAGTCACCCCAAGTAGCACCCGTTCACGAGTATAACACAGAGGTCAGCCATCAACCCCCTCGCCATATTGTAGGGAAGGGATTGACCCGGCCCCCACGCCACCACAAGCAATGACATTTTAGTGAGCATGACGAGTCCTGACAATAATATCAACAAAAAAGAAATAAGATAAAAATGGCAGAGGGACGCCTCCATTTAACATCGAGCAAAGTAATTTTCCGCGAGTCTTAATTCATAAAGGTACATTATTTTTAGAGGTACATTATATTACTCTAAAACTTATATTGTAATCTTACGACTAGGAGCATCATCATATCCATGGGTTCTTATCATTAAGGTAACTAGATGTATCATAGTAAGCTTTTTTGCACAATTTAGGCTTGATATAATTCTTGAACTTAATGGACATGTTACAAACATCTTTTGGTAGTTTATTATAAAAGCGTACACACGTGCTACAGAACGACCTACCTATTTTTCGGAGTCTGCTGCTGGGCACAGCTAAGTCATCTTTATTTCTCAAATTAAGATTATGAAAATCGCTATTTTTATGAAATTTATCACGATTTTTATGAACATAAAGCAGATTTTCGTAAATATATTGTGCATAGACAGTTAAAATACCTATTTCTTTAAATTTCTCCCTAAGTGATTCTCTGGGTCCCATTTTGTAAATAGCTCTGACAGCTCTTTTCTGCAATATAAAGATGGTCTCAATATCAGCAGCACATCCCCACAATAGTATGCCATAAGACATTATACTGTGAAAATAGCTGAAGTAGACTAGGCGGGCAGTCTCAACGTCCGTATATGCGCGAATTTTCTTAACCGCGTAGGCGGCAGAACTAAGTTTGTTGGACAGAGCTTCCACATGTGGGCCCCATTGAAGCTTAGCGTCTAAAGTTATGCCCAGAAATACTGTCTTATCTACTAATTCAATTTCCTCATTGTTTACTTTAACTATAGTTTTAGCCTGCCTTACATTGGGAAGTGTAAATCTAACTAACTTTGTTTTTAATCTATTAAGTAGCAAATTGTTTGTACTAAACCAATTGACTATTCTATCAAGAGCATTGTTCACATCGTCAATATTAGATTGCTGTCTCTTAACCTTAAATATTAAGGATGTGTCATCTGCAAACAATACTATACCATGATTGTCCCTTACCATATATGGTAAGTCATTTATGTAAACCAAAAATAAAAAAGGCCCTAATATGGATCCCTGGGGTACCCCTATGTCTACAATTGATCCAGGGGAACGTATTCCATTTATATCTACACTATGCACCCGGCCACTAAGGTAGGATGAAATTAAATTGAGTGCCACATCCCTTACACCGTAGTGGTAAAGTTTCATTATTAATGTGTTATGTAAAACGCAATCAAACGCCTTGGATAAGTCACAAAATACGCCGTACGCATCATGCGACTCCTCCCAGGCTTCAAATATGTTTTCTATCAGGGCTACACCCGCATCAGTTGTCGATCGGCTTTTAGTGAAACCGAATTGTTTGTTATGTAACAGATTGCTATCATGAAAGTGTTTGAGTAGTTGATTTAGAATAAGTTTTTCAAACACTTTACTTAATATTGGTAGAACAGATATTGGCCTAAAATTGGAGGGATCTAATGAACTACCTGATTTAAACAAAGGAATCACTTTACTAATTTTCATTAAATCAGGAAACACTCCACAATCTAAACAACTATTAAATATAACAACAAGCTGAGGTATAATAACTTCAATTATAGATTTAACAATAGGTACAGAAATCCCCCAAATGTCTTTAGTTTTCTTGGGATTGATTTCTTTAAGCACCCTACGAATATCTTGTGCGCTAACATGCCTAAATATAAATACTTCATCAAATCTAGCTACATTTGCTTTCAACAAATTTTCTGATAGGGAGGTAGAAGAACCAAGTGTTTTTGTCAAGAGAATTGGAGCACTAGTAAAGAAGGTCTCAAATTGGTGTGCTACCTCTGGTTCCTTTGTAATTATATTTCCACCAATGCTCAGTTTAAATTCAGTAACCTTGGAGCGGAGTCTTCCTGTTTCAGCATTGATAACATTCCAAGTTGCTTTGATTTTGTTATGACTTGATGTTATCTTCGACCTAATATAAAAAGATTTTGCCTGAATGCACACTTTTTTAAAAATCTTTGAATAATTCCTAACATACCTATGAAACTCTTCTGAAGTATTACTCTGCTTCTGTGCATATAATTCATATAGTTTTATTCTACTTAGATTAATTCCAACCGTTGCCCAGTCAGCAAACTCTCGTTTGTTAGATACCATCAAAGATCTAGATGTAAATATAGATTGAAATTGGTCATTTAAAACCTTAAAGAAGTTATCGTATAGTACATTTGGGTCCTTGTCAGAAGGAAGAAATGGCAAGATGTTTGTTAAGTTATCTTTCAACTTTTCAATACGGTTAGATGTTACTGGTACATACGATATCCTCCTTCGGGGTGTTGGTGTATTTTCAATAGTAAAATTGACCAATTGACCGCAGTGGTCAGATTCTAACTTACTGATCATGGATTTGTTAATTGGTGTTATGTTATCGGTAACAAAGATATTATCTATACATGTTGCAGAAGTTTCTGTTATTCTAGTTGGCTCTAGAAACAAGGGAGACAAATTGTGTGACTTATACAGATTCAGAAGTCTAGTTGTACAAGCATTTACCTTTAGTATATTTACATTAAAATCTCCGCAGACCAATAGCTGCTTTTTTGACTTAGTTAATTTTGTTAACATTTCATCCAGAATCTGCAAAAAATCATCAAAATTCCTCTCTACAGGCCGTCTGTACACACTTGCTACTATAAATTGCTCTAGTTCTATACAGGCTATTTCAGTTACACATTCCACAGACATAGATACAACATCATTTCTTACTTTATACTTTAACTTTTTATTTATAAGTATCAGAGAGCCTCCTTTAGTCCTATTTACCCTGCAGAATGCGCTACCAACTTGGTGGTTACTAAAATTGAACATGAGCTGCTGTGCCCTAAGATGGTGTTCGGTTAGGCATATGATATCAATATTTTCCATGTTCATATACAATTCTAGTGTTAGTATTTTTTTTTTTTTTTATTAGTTTTTAAAAATAGAATTAATATCAATTATATTAATTTTATCATTATAGCATGCAATAGTATGTAGTGTTAAATTCAAATTATATCTAATTTTGTTTTCCGCATCTGGCAAGTTGTTGCAATAGGGCAGTGTATACAAAACAATCTTATTTACATTTAAATTACTTAATGATTCACAGTATTTTATGAGCTCCTGTTTTGTTACACTTCCCCTATCCCCTATTAAAATAACTAAATTATCATCCTTCACAAAATTATGATTACTTACTTGTTTCATAATGTCACAATAGGATGCTGAAGGAGTACAATAGTTTATAAATGATTGTCCCTTCATGTAAAAACTTAACTTAGAGCCCATATCTCTTCCTATTTCATCACTAAATATGTATGTTTGACTCAAAACATCACAACCTATAGTATCGAAACTATCACACAAGTGATTAGATATACATAGATTCGACACCTCAGGACTATTCAATGACAATGGCAAAGTGCAGCGGTTGCAGTTATAATTAGTTTTGTCTTCAAGTGAGGCAAAACGGTCAGCATAGTGTGATGTTGATTCAATGAGTTTGTCCATTGCCAGTGAATACTCCCTAATCATAAGTTGTGATTTGTCATACATACTTGTCACTGAATTAAGAGAATCTTGTAATTTTTGTAACTTTGTGTTCAGTAATTGTGTTTCAGCTTCATGCTGTTTTTGTGAATTTTCTAACTCTAATGTGTACAAACTTAATTCTTTGACAGACTCCATTCTATGTTTACAATTCTTAATGTTTTTGTTAATACTTCTACAATTTTTAATTAAGTTTTGATTTTTCCTAATAAATTTATTAATTTTTATATATTTTTTTAGTTTGTTATTGCTGCAATTGCTTAAATGAACCATGTCTGACACTATATGGCGTTGAGGAGTGTCTTTGGTGAGATCTATGATGTCAGTACATTTAGGCTTTGAATCAATAACCAACTGCGGGGACCTCTCTAACAGCTCATCGAACAAGGATATGTTTTGTTTTGTGTTGACATTGAGCAACTCTTCTTCAAGATGTGTGATCTGTCGGTGGGCATCTCGTAGCTCATGCTCCAGCTTGGATATTTGTTGTAAGGCTTGCTCATATTCAACGCTACATCTATCATAATTATTTAACATGATTTGAAGGCTGTCCCGCTCAAACCTAGCTTCATCTAACCTTGTATTCATCAGTGACAATTCTTGTTTTAATTTTCCGTTTCTTTCTATTACCGAGATAAGCTCAGTTTCGTTTTCCTCACGTTCATTGTTCAGTTGAACAACTTGCTCCTTGGTAGTCTTAAGTTCTAAAAGAACTTGTTGAAGTTTGGACTCATCCTGACGAGCCAAACCTCTGCGTGTCATCATTATTGAAATAAAAGGAAACTAGTCAAAAACTTTATACTATTTGAAAGTCAAGGAACAATTTGCTCAACAGATTGAGGTTTGTTGGTTTTCGTTATGTCAAAGTGAGGATCTGTACTTATGCAATTTCAATGAAATATCAGCTTACAACATAGATTATACTAAATAATAGGTAAACAAACTTACCAGCCAACCAATTTTCCAACAAATTTCATAAAATACACAAACTAAGATTCAAAAATACCAGTAGGTACAATGAACTCACTGACAGCTCGACAACCACTTTTCTTTATTTTTACAATTTACACCAAAATTGGGCACTGATTTACGAAATATACTAACAATAAACAACTTAACTAGCGATTTTGAGATATTAGGCTTAATAGTTACTCCTCAACTTTACCTCCTTTACTCACTCTCAAACTTTACCTCCTTATAATATTAGTATAGAATGTCCTATTATCATGAACTCCTTGTATAACTGACTACTATACATCCTATCAGTAACCATAATATTTTTAAAATACATAACATTAAATAACATTATAATCAAGATATTTATGTCGCAGGGAAATGAGGAAACCAGGGAAGTCACGAAATCACTAGGGATATCACGAAAACCCGGTAAATGTCGAAAATGCCTTGCACTTCGGCGGCTGCATGTGCATCATGGTCACAGTTCTAACCTAACCTAACCTACAGAACTTGGAATGTTTGTGTTTTTTAACCTACAAACAAAAATATGAACATTTCTTTTCTAGTAGAAACGAGATTTCCTCATTTCCCTGCGACATATACAATATTCCAAGGTTATCAATATTTATGTCACTAGTGTTAAATGATTGTTATCGTAAAGTAATCTAACATATTTATATTTGACCTCATAACTTTGTAGTAAAGGTTATCAGAGATGATATCCTCTGATATCCTCTACTGTCACCTGCAGGTGAGGTTAGGGTCACACTTTACTGATCTCAATAATATTTTGTTATGTTTACATCGATATTATAAAGAGGTAAAGTTTGTGCGTTTGTGACGTTGTAGGGGGTAATCTCTGGATCTACTGAACCGATTTTAAAAATTCTTTCTGTGTTGAATAGTCTGTGTTTTTCTTTCTGTGTTTTTATCGGGGAGTGTCATAGACTATAGGACTTTTAAATTAATACAATTTGAGAAGGACTGGTGCCTGAAATAGGTTTACCACCTGTGCCACAGGTCACTAAGCCTGAATAAATGGTTTGATTGAATATTTTTGACTTTATTTTTACAGGAAGCAGTGTCCCAATGGGGTGGTTCAGCGACCGGACCTTTCGGTCAAACGTCAGCTCTCGGTATACCACAGGTCGCCACTCTGTCATCTCCTGTTGGGTAAGTCTGTGTTGTATATTATTTGTATTCATTACACATTCGAGTAAAGTATATGTAGAGTTTGTACTACGGGTGCTAGAAAAGTGATAAACGTATTTTTTATATATCATAACAGCCCATTAATGTCCCACTGCAGGGACGGGCCTTCTCCCGTGACGGAGGGATACTTGGCCTACTAATACCACGCTGGCCAGATGGATTGGTATCGGGTTTTATTTCAAGTTTTCCTTCTTTTTACTTCGTAAAGATAATATTTACGGTTAGTTCCTTAGTCAGTTTTTACGACACCCATGGCATGAGATTGGGTGGTGACATATTGTATTCTTACTCCGTCACCACACGGAGAATGTTAAGGTACCTTTACTTTACAATTAATCCATGAACTTCCCCAGGTCTCCTGACGAAGAAGCAGAAGTAGGTTTAACTCCAGAAGAGATAGAATCAGCCAAAGATAATTGGGCTAACGGTCTCAACAAACTACAAGCGCCGTTAAAACAAGAGAAAATTGTGTAAGTATAAGCTTAATTTAACTTAATTTTTTAACCGACGACCTCATAAAGGTCTCTGGGTGGGACTAGATGCGGAAGGCGCAGGACCGTGTTCTGTGGTGCGTGGAGAGTGTCTATGTCCAGCAGTGGGTTAAGTTAACTTTAGTTGTCAAATTGTCTTACAAAAGGTAAAGTTAACTTAACCGAATTTTTAACGATTTTAACGTACTGAACGAGAATTGACATGCAGATTATTCAATATTTTGACACTACATCTAACCTAACCTAATTATTATAAAATAATTGCTAAATATTATATCAGAACGAAAACTCTTATGATTACATATCTCTCATATTATAACTCTTATATTACAATCAGAGAACGTCAAAACATAACCATACTATATAGATACTATTCAAATTTCAAAATGCTTTATTTCATGAAATTTATTACAATTTGTTTAAAATCGTCGTATACTTAAAATTGAAGCTACAATTAAAATTATAGATCGACACAGACAAACGCTACAGCACTAAAAAAGCCGCGTTGTATTGTCCAATGTAAATTGGAGGAGAAAAATAAAACCCATCTACTACTCAAATCTACTTGTCTGTCTGTGTTGATCCATAAATTAACTATAGTTGTTGCCTTATCTTTTTTTTATTATAGTGATTCTCTATGACACAAATAAACTATTTATTATTAATTCGTTGTTTTTTTAAATTTCCAGCTTACCAGTAAAAGGGCGCAAGAATGTATTAATCACATCAGCTTTACCGTACGTCAATAATGTACCACATCTCGGTAATATTATTGGATGTGTACTCTCAGCTGATATATTTGCTAGGTGAGTTTATATCATTTTCTTTATTTACATTAATCACATTTAGTTACATTTTTAAATATAGATATAAAAAATAAAAACATTTAAAAATATAAAAAAAGGTAGACCCACCAGCATCGGCTACAGGGACCAAGCTACTGGTGGTTAGTGCTCCAGAGACAGGAACCTCCTCACAATACGTGCCGTGTCAAGCAGTACTGCCTTCTGCATTAGACCTATGATCCAACTGTCAAGCGAGAGTCTCCGCAGATGTTGATAGAGACTCTTTGGAATAAGTCCAAAGAGTCAGTTATTACCTTTTCTTCTATAGACGCTTTATTATCATTATCAAGTCAGCCGTCAGTTTTCGAACCATTACGACTTGGGGCGCTTCAAGAAACGAGCGTACTCCCTTTTAAAAGGTCGGCAACGCATCTGTGATTCTTCTGGTGTTGCGGGAGACCATGGGCGGCGGTGATCACTTACCATCAGGTGACCTGCTGGCTCGTTTGCCTCCCATTATATAAAAAAAAGCCAATTACTAATAGGGTTTATTTATTTGGGAAACAATCGTACAATACATGGTAACAAAAATTCAGTAAACTTAATTTTTGTTACCATGGTTATATGACAAGATAATATGACAATTGTACAATCCACAACGGTGTTTCTCCTTTACCCCATAAAATTAGCCCACACATGTAATGTCCAACACATAACACTTATTTTTGTTATCCACAATTTTTTGTATTGATTCTTGAAGTTTTATTACAAGAAAAGTATTTTTTTTTAAATATTTTTCCTTTTTCTAACTTTAATTAATGTTAGTTTAATAATTTCAGGTACTGTCGGCTATGTGATTACAACACTCTCTTCATATCTGGTACTGATGAATATGGTACCGCTACTGAAACTAAGGTAAATATTATAAAACTAGCTGACCCGTGCCCACTTCGTTGGGCGGCGAAGAAAACCATCCCTTTTTTTAAACATATTTCATTACTGCTCTACTTCTATTAGTCATAGCGTGATACTATATAGCCTATGACACTCCCCGATAAATGGACTATTCAACACAGAAAGAATTTTTAAAATTGGTTCAGTAGATCTAGAGATTACCCCCTACAACGTCACAAACACACAAACTTTACCTCTATATAATATAAGTATAGATTCTGTGCCGTAAATTAATGATTTTACTTTGTTTCTTTCAATTTTAGGCTTTAGAAGAAGGAGTGACACCCCGTGAGATCTGTGATAAATACTTCGAGCTACACAACGGCGTGTATCGCTGGTTCAATATCGGGTTCGATTACTTTGGACGCACGAGCACACCGCAACAAACCGAGTGAGTAGTTCCTTACATCCATCACCCAATCGTCCACTACTGGACATAAGCCTCCACCAGAATCCTCAAAAGAAAAAAAAACTATTTTCTGTCTTTATGATTGTTTGAATGTATAAGGGGGAGGACGAGAAAATGTCATGAGAAAGGGTTATAAAACCAAATTGGAGGAATGAAAACAAGAAATGAGAAAGAGAAGTGAGAAACATATTAAATCGGTAAAGAGGGGTGATAAAACTTAAAAGAGGAATCAAAACGGGGAGTTTTCAAGTGGGAGAGGGTATAACAAGATCAAATAAGATATGGAAACACAAGAATTAGGAAAGAATAAGGGAAACATCAAATGAGAAAGAAAGAATAATTTAATACTACATTATCCATTTAACCAAACTGTATAATTGTCCACAGAATAGCACAGAAGCTGTTTGTAAAGTTAAATGACAATGGTTTTGTCAACTCACAGTCCGTTGATCAGCACTTTTGCGAAAACTGTGACAGGTTTTTAGCGGACAGGTAAGAAAAACATCTTATTATATTAATATGTACCATCATCATCTTAAAGTGAGGTATATTAATTGAAAATATTAATTATATGTACAATTTTGTTAATTTTTTAATTAAAGATAAAGAGGGTACCGCTTAATTTTTACCATTACAGAATCTTAGTGTTTCAATTTGTTTGTTCATCATCATAACAGTCTATTAATGTCCCACCTAGGGCCTCCTCCTGTGACGGAGGGATACTTGGCTTACTAATACCTACTGGCTGCCCAGTCGGATTGTTATAGGGTTTAATTTCAAGTTTTCCTTCTTTCTATTAAAATGAATATTACTCACAGATAGTCGGTGTTTACGACACCCATGGGATGAGATGGGGTGGTGACATATTGTATTCATACTACGTCACCACACAGAGAATGTTTGTTACTTATACCTAATTTACATATTATGGATACCTACAAAATAATATATTATCATCGTATCAGCCAATAGACGTCTGCTAGACATTGGCCTCCTCCAAATATCTCCATCTTCCTAACTATTGTAACAGTCTACTAGGGTAACTGGTTTTCAAACTAAACTGGTGTTAATGTATATGTGTATGTATTTACACCAACAAAACGTATAGGTATGTTTATCCGTTGTCTGGTACCCATAGTACAAGCTTTGCTTAGTTTGGAACTAGATGGCGATGTGTGAATGTGCGACAAAATATCTACTATATAAAAATAAGTCGGGTTTTCCTTTCTGACGCTATAACTCCAGAACGCACAATCCGATTTCCACGGTTTTGCATTCGTTGGAAAGGTCTCGGGCTCCGCTAGGTTTATAGCAAAGAAAATTCAGGAAAAATTTAAACAGCAAAGCGGGAAAATAATGCCCGGGCGAAGCCGGGACCGGCCGCTAGTATTAGTATAGATAAGTGACTATTCTTCCAGATTCGTGGAAGGCACATGTCCCCACCCAGGCTGTCTATACGACGGAGCCCGTGGGGACCAGTGTGACAAATGTGGTAAACTGATTAACGCCGTGGAGTTGATACAGCCGAGGTGCAAGGTGTGTCAGCACACACCCTCCGTCAAGATTAGTGAACAACTCTTCATTGATTTGGGACAGGTATTTACTATACATCATCATAACAGCCTATCAATGTCCCACTGCCACCAATGGAAAAAAAAATATACTTGAGGCAGGATTCAAACCAGGACTAGCACTCGTAATTTAAACCCAAGTGTAACAACGCCATCTAGGCGCAAAGCAGTAAACTTTTATTGAATCATCACCATCATAACAGCTCATCAATATCCCACTTCAGGGACGGGCCTCCTTCTGTGACGGAGGGATACTTGGCCTACTAATATCACGCTGGCCAGACGGATTGGCATAGGGTTTAATTTCAAGTTTTCCATCTTTTTATTTCGTTAAGATGATAGACCCTTAGTCGGTTTTTACAGACGGATGGGGTGGTGACATATTGTATTCTTACTCCGTCACCACACGGAGCCACTATACATACAATGTGACAAATGTGTAACAACTCTGGGTTAGGAAAGGTGTAAACCAAGTGTGAAAAAGCATTTGTACAGACCTGCAAGATAATAAGCGATAATTTTTAATTGCATCCCCGTAAGACGGAATGAAATTATTTCATGACTATCATCCGTTATCTATAGGTTATTGATCCTTACTTGATTAACTTTGTAAACAAACATCACATATTGCAAATTCACTAGTTTTTACATCAATCGCACACTTTTATATAGATGAAAATTTCTGGGAAGTAGCATTAAACGTTTATGCAATAGAAAACACGTAAATTACTTTGATTTAACCGCTGTCTTTCTTAAATTTTATATAAATGTATTTTTTTCCAACGTCAAATTTCACAGATGAAAATTAATTTCTCCATTTGACATTTGTAGATTCTAGAATTTGTCCTTGGTTCCTATACATTTCTCAAAGGTCAAAGACTAAAGTCTTTAGTCTGTGGTTGACACGACGCCATAGTTGTTTACCTTTATAATCAAGGGACTGTTTACAAGCTTTTCTCAAACCGGAAATTTTCATCACTATGAAATATTCCTTTTTTCGTTTGTTTTATAACTGTTTAGAAAAGATATTTACAAATATTTTCTCTCCAGCTGGAACCATCAATACGTACCTGGATAAACGCCAACGAGAAGTCGTGGTCACCACCAGCGCGCGCCGTGGCGAGGTCGTGGCTGAAGGAACCGTTGAGACCTCGCGCCGTCACCAGGGACCTTAAGTGGGGGGTGCCTGTACCTATTGAGGGGTATCAAAATAAGGTTAGTGGGGTTTATAAAAAAAATTGTATATTTATTGCTGTTGCAATTTAATTTATAAAACAGAACTTATGAAAAAGAGAAGGAAAAATGCTCTAGATGGAAACATATTTCGCTGGGATTCCTGTATTTCTTAATATATTTATTTTTGAGCAAATTATGTATGAACACATTGATAGTGGCTGTAAATATTTTCTGATTAAATAGTTAAAAAAAAAATTGTAGCAAAACAGGATTGGAACCTGCATCATGTCAGTAAAATCTTCTCTAGGCTGTACAGCAGTAAACTTTTAACATTCCAATTAAAATGTATTTAAATACCATTTATTTATAACTCAAAATCTTCTACCAATAATAATTATTAACATTATAACCAATATTTATAAAAGACAATTTAGAATCGAACTGACTTACTTATTGCAGGTATTCTACGTATGGTACGACGCACCAATAGGCTACATGAGTATAACAGAACTAGCGACCAAACAACACGAGGTCTGGTGGAAGGCTAACAAGGAATATGATGTAAGTTGTTATTAATATTTCGTATACAACGCCATCTATTGGCGAATTAGATAGAGTTTGTAGTATGGGGTAGTAGACAACAAAAACTTTTTAAGTTATTTTGTTGTAAATACATACTTTTTGTACATAGATTAATAAATTTAAGGTGATGAATTTCCTGTAATAAATAAATAACACCTAGACTAATGCAAACATTTTTGTTCAAAAGTTTGTATTGCGGGAATCTAAGACTAACTGAGACTCAAATTGATCGAAAAGGAAAACACTATTTTAATTTCCCATCTCTTAGCATGGATATCTAAAAGTTGACTAACGGAAAATTTGGCAGATGTTATCACCTACAGTTCATTCGCGTTTAGAATGCAGCGAGTTGTCATTGTCTGCCAACCTAGCCCCGCCCCTAACCAATCAAATCTAATAAAATTTAAATTAAATTATAAGATCAAGTTCACAATGTTCAGTTTAAGACATTGCTTTGCAAATTAAAGATAAAAGTGGTTCGATAATTCGTTGTAAAAAAAATGCGATGAATTTGACAAATGTGTTGCAAAGGAGAAAAGTATATTATTGAGTGCACTTTTCATGCATGCATAAGTTGGTATTTGTTCTTTTTTTAAATAAGTACTAACGAGGGTACTAGTGATAGCGATTAAGAAATTATATTAATGGCTAAACTTTGATTTTAAGTTTATAAGTGTTGTTTCGTAAATTTATTTAAATAAATATTTTGAAATACATTTTGTTTGAATTTTAACACCACTGTGAATACACCCTTACCCTTGAAGTGTCACTGCTTGAACTGTCAGTGTCACACTCTAATCGCGAATATAGTAAACAAAAGAGTGAAAAGTCGACATAAAACCCCTATACTGATATAAATAAAACTAACGAAATAAAGTGAATATGCAATGAAATGGACACTATCTACTAGAAATATTAATATTTTTTTAATTTCAATTTGTAAGTCATTTAATAGTTAGCTGATATAAGAAGACAGTGATTTGCCTAATTGATTACTTGTTGGCAGCATTGATGTCCAAAGAATTTTGAATATGGTCATCTATGTTGCCAACAATCAAATGACATCTAAACTAAAATTAAAAAAGTAATATCATGGCTCGTGGCCTTTTAATTACTTTTATCATGCTACTAATTTTGACTCTCATTTTTCTCCCTGCAGGTAAAACTATATCAATTCATGGCTAAAGACAATGTACCGTTCCACGTGATAATGTTCCCGGCGACACTGATCGGTGCTAACGAGGCACATATACTTGTCAACCATGTTTATGCCACAGGTAATTATATTATGTACACACAGCAACTAATCAAGCTAGACACTACCTTGAAATAAGACACAATTTCACATGAAAATGTTTAACTTGATGTGTTGCTGTGTGTACTAGCTGACCCGTCCCGAACGCCGAAAAACGCGTCCCTTTTTTAAACATACTTCATTACTGCTCCACTCCTATTAGTCATAGCGTGATACTTTATAGCCTATGACACTCCCCGATAAATGGACTATTCAACACAGAAAGTTTTTTTTTAAATCGGTTCAAACACACAAACTTTACCTCTTTATAATAATTAGTTTGGATAATAGAATTATAAAAGGTTCTTCATATGACTATACAGGATCGTGCAAAAGAGGCCTATGTCCAGTAGTAGACATCATTCGGATGATACCAAGAAACCTTGGAACGACTTCATAACATCGTTCCAAGGTTTCTTGGTATATTTTTACGACAACCTTGCTACAAGAAAATGTAGTAAAATTAGTCACCTACTAATGTTACTACATTTTCTTGTACCAAGGTTCTTTTAAGTTTTATACGGTTTATTCTGTTTTATCTTTAGAATAGTGGTCACCCATCCCAACTTTTGCCAACTTTGCTTAACTAAATTGTCTTTTATGAATCTGTGATTGCGACTAGCTGTGATCTATATAGTAGTCACTTTTTAGAATTTTTTTATTTTTAACTTATTTTAATCTTTAATCCCCAGAATACTTGAACTACGAAGACGGAAAGTTCTCAAAATCCCGCGGAGTCGGAGTCTTCGGTACAGACGCTCAGGAGACAGGTATACCGGCGGACGTGTGGCGGTTCTATCTCGCCAGCATACGCCCTGAGAACTCCGACTCTAGCTTCAGTTGGACTGAACTTGGAACCAGGTGAGCCCACGTCCACTGTTGGACATCTTTGTTTTATAGAAAACGATTGCATGAAACATTTTGAAACTTATATTTCATTATATTATATTATTATACACATTATCTGTGTGGTGACGGAGTAAGAATACAGTGTGTCACCACCCCATCTCATCCCATGGCTGTCGTAAAAACCGACTAAGGGACTATCCGTGAATATTATCTTTACGTAATAAAAATAAGGAAAACTTGAAATTAAACCCTATACCAATCTGTCTGGCCAGCGTGGTATTAGTAGGCCAAGTATCCCTCCGTCACTGGAGGAGGCCCGTCCCTGCAGTGGGACATTGATGAGCTGTTATTGATGATTCTACACGGGTCTTACTCGCGGTATATACTACTTAGCCTAGATACTAATAGGATAAATACCTAGGTTTTACTCCGACGTTTCGGCTGACTTGCAAGGGCCGTGGTCGCGGAGGGACTGATGTAGAATATGGTATATGAATAAAGTATTATGTTTACAAATCGCGATAGTTTAAAATCTATTACCAAATAAATAGTTCGAGTTGAAACAGCGTTGGACTGGTGTCTATAGGCCGACCGTTTATCTCAGTCCCCGCCTGCGGTATGAAAGGGACGAGGGAGCGGGGTAGCGGTGTCCGTTATGGTAGCGTACACAAGAGCTATATCGAGTTGTTTACTATGCCAAATAAAATAAGTTTTTACAATAAAAAAAAACCGACTTCAAAGACAAAAATTGCACTAAAAAGTAAAAAATAATTAGTTGTATTTTGGTTTTACAACATTAAATCAGACATTCTTTTTACTTAATTATAATCTAAAGAATAGGTTCTTTTAATTATTGTAAAAAGTATTGTTAAGGATATTTATTGAAGAGTCTACAAATATATTTATTTGAAGATTCTTTAAAATATAATCAAATTATTACAAATAATGTAATATTATTGTTATTTTTGGAGTAATGTGACAGCCACGATAGTTATATTCTATATTTTATATGTTATTGGTATTAAATATGATGTCGTGTTATACACTGACTAAAGACTAAGATGAGAAATAAGTACTACGAATCAAAGACAATTTACTTAAAATTCTCATGCGAAAATGAAACGGCCATGTTTGTTTTAAATAAAATATTTATCAAATTAAAAACTATTTAAAGTGATCAGAATGTGTTAGACAAAACTCTATTGCCTTTTCTAACGACTTTGTAGACAACATTTTGCATTATTGATCCTATTCACGAATTACGATTTTTTTCAATTGACGGTGCTGTTTAGCCCCATAAACGCCCATAAGTTATGGAAAGCTTTAATCAGTTACTAAATAGGTATATTAAAACGTTTGAACGTGACACAGGTATTTTAAAATATATTTATTTAAATATGATAAAAATAGTTATTTAATATTTGTTTAATTTTTAAACCAATCCATAAACAATCAACAACTTTATGTCAAACCCCGGACTCATAAACGCAACTTAAATTTTAGTCAATTGATTAGCTTAAATTTTTACGGTTTTGTTTGGCTTAAGGTTGGTTTTGCTAACAAAAAACTCGCTAAACAGTGATTAAATTTTAGAGATTTTTATAAGTAAGGGGGTTAATGTCGAAGTCATATAATAATATAATCTGTAATTCATGGCCGCCATTCCATTAGCTTATGTATTATCGTATTTCGTTGGCTGACACCGACTCCAAAAATAACAATAATATTACATAATTTGTAATAATTTGATTATTTTTTAATGAATCTACAAATATTTTGAATAAGAATGTTTTGAAAAAAATAACATTTCATTTAGTTACTTGAATAAGTTTTTGTTTAATTTGTGTAGTTTTAAGATATTATATTGCTATAATTTGCATATCCGATGTGGATAGACTGTTGAGAATAATGTATTCATACACTAACACCTGATATACACAGTTTTGCAATAAATCTTTGTCTTTAATAAATATATTTGTTATTATAAGAATGGCTGATTTAAACTATAAATATAATTATAACTAAAGTCTTAGAAAATATTTACAAATAATAACAATTGTACAATCATTAATTATATATATTAAATCACAGTATAATCACATTACAATAATCACAGTTTACATTAAAACAGGTATGATTTAAACATATTAATTTGTAAGAATCAATCTTAGAAAATATTTACAGATAATAAGAACAATAATAAGAGATTTTTTTATTTTTACACGCTACCATAACGGACACTTAGACCCAGATTCAGAGTCGTGACTTTACTTTGCTTCAAAGTAATCTTCCCAAAGTAAACTTTTCATGCGAAAGATTACTTTAATGTTTTTCAAATTCAGAGACAATAACTAGACTTTGCTAAGCAAAGTACGCTCTAAAAAGTAAAGTAAGCGTTTGTTCAGCTGCACGCAGCTTTTACATTATTATTTTATGTTCTAAAACATGTAACCGATAAAACGCTCACAAAATATTTATTTAAAACACGATTTAATCGTTATTAATAGGTAGCGGTTTTAAAAGGTTTAATTTTTTTTTATCAGCTCTTAAAAATATTTTTATATATTGCTTAGGTATAAATATTATTTATTCATAAAATGGAACGTTGTAAACTTTGACGGACTATACTCTATTCAAGATAGCATGAGAATTAATATAAACTTGTCAAACTGCAAAAAATTATAGGCTTTCAAAGATTTTTTTATCTAAAATCATCAATTTGTAATTTTATTCTTTTTCAGCTGTCATGACATATTATTGACCGTAGATTTTATGTATGAATGAGTAATCGCGTGATATTAACAAGACCCATTTTATGTTTGTTTACCTAATTTCTCACGCCAAAGTGAATAGAGTATAGTTTTTGTTTAGATTTGTTGTTCACATTCGTTTACGACACAACTTCTGCTTTTCTGGACTTAATTAAAGAAAGATAAGAAAAGAAAGGAAAGCACAATTCGTCAGAAAATAAAACAGAAATTAATAAGCAAACGCAAATGTGAAACAAAGTATTGTCAAAATTTGACATTTTGTCGGTATAATCCTACCATATTAAATATTTATTATGATATATGGAAATATTGCTAACACAATGGCATCTTTTTTAAGACGTATAGTTATGCAAAGTTTACTTTGGGAGCAAAGTCAACCTCATCGTCGACTTTGGCTTTGCGAAGTAAAGATCAGTAGCGGAAAGTAAAGTTCGAGTTTGACAGGACTCTGAATCTCGTTTTTGTATCAAAGTCGAACTTTCCTTCAAAGTAAAGTCAAAGTGCGGTCTCTGAATCTGGCCCTTAGTCAGTATGTCAGTATGACACTAGTGCAGTATGCTAAAGTCTATTTTTTTTTCTCGGATACTAAAATGACAACTACAAATGTCATAAAAACAATGTGGCCAGCTTTTAAGAAACAGTGCTGTCCTGTGTTTTGATTCGTGTTGTAATTATCGTAAAATATTTACGGTTATTAGTACCTAAGTACCATTATGATAAAAATATACTAGATAGATTCATTATAGAAGTAGGTGACGACTCGGAGGATTCCGAATATATAAGTAACGAATCCATTTCTGATTAAACATTAATTGTACAATAAATTATGTACCAAAAATAAATTTTGTTTTATTTAAGTACCTGAGTTTTAAATTAGAATTTGCACATTTTATATTATTACTTCCAAAAAACTGTATAAAATTTAATTTATCGTTAACTTTTGATAGTGGTGGTACATCACTATATACATAAATTGCAAAAAAAAAGGTAACACATAAATATACAGGTAATGATATTTTTGTATTCGAGATTAAAAAACAGCCTATAGTCTCTATTTACCGTAATCGGCGGTACTAACCTATATTTTTATCGGTAAGTACCGGCTGTATCACATCACTATTTATTAGTTGTAAAAAACAGGCAACACATGAAATGTCATTTTAGTATTTGAGATAAAAAAATAGACTTTAGTCCGTCTTCTATACAATTTACAAATGTCAAAGATGGTGGCGTCATCTTGGCTCTAAAACTAGTACTTTCTTAGAAAAAATTATGCAATCTAAATTATTACACAATTTAAAGCCTGACCAGAAAAATAAAACAACCTCTTCAGGTATTTCGATTGCTTTAGGGTATAATTTTAATTTTTCCTTCTTTTTATTTCATAAAAATAAGCTAGCTAAAAATTAGAGGTGTGTTGTGATGTAATGTAGTTCGGGTCACAGTATCTGAGATGGCGCCGTTTTGGCAAAAAATCAAGAGATAGCTCTCTCCTTTGTCCTCGCCCCCCGCGCACCTCTATTACCGCAGGCGGGGTCTGAGTTAAACGGTCGGCCTATAGTTGGTGTAATGTACTACCACCTTAAAGTAGCAGGGGGTAGTTAATGAATATAAAAGTCCCCCGTCTGTTCCCCTTTGCGGGAGATTTCCGTAAAAAATTAATTAACCCTACATGTTGTTTTTTTTCTTTGCAGAAATAATTCGGAGCTACTAAACAACTTGGGTAACTTCTGTCATCGTTCGTTGTCGTTCTGCGCGAACACATTCAAGGGTAATGTGCCCGACGTGCATCTCACTCAGGCAGATTACGAACTTATAGCTATGGTCAACAGAGAAGTTATAGGTAAATATACATTTAATCTACCGTGTGGTGACGGAGTAAGAATACAATATGTCACCACCCTATCTCATCCCATGGGTGCCGTAAAAACCGACTAAGGGACTATCCGTGAATATTATCTTTACGAAATAAAAAGAAGGAAAACTTTAAATTAAACCCTATACCAATCCGTCTGGCCAGCGTGGTATTAGTAGGCCGAGTATGCCTCCGTCACTGGAGGAGGTCCGTCCCTGCAGTGGGACATTAATGGGCTGGAATGATGATTCTAGTTTTATCTCAGTAACGGAATAACCAATCGTAAAATAAAGGTACTTCATTTGAAGAGTATAAGTTGGTTCTCCGATAATTTAAAATCGATTCATCATCATTATAACAGCCCATTAATGTCCCACTGCAGGGACGGGCCTCCTCCCGTGACGGAGGAATACTTGGCCTACTAATACCACGCTGGCTAGACGGATTAGTATAGGGTTTAATTTCAAGTTTTCCTTTTTTTACTTCGTAAAGATAATATTTACGGTTAATCCGTAAAATAAAGGTACTTAATTTGAAGGGTATAGTTGGGTCTCCGATAATTTAAAATCGATTAACAAAACTTTCTTTCTTCCACAGCATACGTGAACCACTTAGAGAAGGGCAGGCTCAGAGAAGCACTACGCCACGTGCTCAGCGTATCACGTCGAGGTAACCAGCACATGCAGTATCAACAACCCTGGGTACTGCTGAAGGGGACCGACGAAGACAAGTGAGTTAAGCCTTTTTGACCTCATTCAACTAACTTATCGTAGTCACTGTTGGACATAGGCGTCTCTCATCACGCGCCACAGAACATGGTCCTTCGCCTTCCGCATACAGTCTAACCCAGAGACCTTTTTGAGTATAAATCACTACTTAATATAAAATAAAGTCGCTTTGTCTGTCCCTATGTCCCTTTATATGCTTAAATCTTTAAAACTACGCAACTGATTTGTATTTTTAAATCTTTAAAGCTCCCAACTGGAGGCTTATTGTGTCTTCAATACAATTTAAAATTAGTTCTATTTTTACTTTGTTGTCTTGTCGTTGTCTCTCGAGTTCGATTCCGCAACCCGCGGTGTGCATGAAAATGTAAGTTTGCATTGGTTAAATAATATTCTTTAAAAATACTGGAAATTGAATAAAATTAATTAAAAATAGAAAAGCTACACTTCTTTAATATCTTTTTTTCTTTAATAATTTTTGACAGTTCAACATGTCTTTATAAAAATCTTTTTATTTTGTGTCTAAAAATTTTAACTCTGCGTACATTGTTCATATTTCTGAATATAATATTTCGATACCTTTTATTTTAATATTGATAATACCTTTTAGATACCAACCACGTACATAAAACACCTCAATACTTACTTATTTTTATGTTTTTTAAAACGTATTTAAGTATACATATATGTTGTCTAGTACCCATAGTACAAGCTCTGCTTAGTTTGGGGCTAGATGGCGTTTTGTGAATGTGTGAGAAATATTTAATTATTATTAGTTACATTCACAATCTTTTACACTTTAAATATAAAAATAAAGACATCTAAAAATAAAAAAAAGGTAGACCCACCGGCATCGGGTACAGGGACCAAGCTACCGGTGGTTAGGGCTCCAGAGATAGGAACCTCCTCACAATACATGCCGTGTCAAGCAGTACTGCCTTCTGCATCAGACCTATGATCCAACTGACAAGCGCGAGTGTCCTTAGGCGCTGTCTCCACGAGCGATAAAATCGCGGCGATATTATCGTCGTGCCACGTATTTCTATATACTCTGTATGAAGTTGTCACCACACGGCGATGTTATCGCGGCGATTTTTGTTCATACTCGTCGCGATTCTATCGCTCGTGGAGACAGCGCTTTAGATGTTGATAGAGACTTTTTGAAATAAGTCCATTAAATTATTATTATTATACTTAAATTTTTCTTATTCTTGTCCTCAGAATCCGCGGTGCAACAGCCATAGGCCTCTGCTGTCAACTGGTGGCATTACTATGCACACTATTGTCCCCATACATGCCGGAGACCAGCAGAAAGCTAAGAGAACAGCTTAATATTGATGCTGTTAAGTTAAGGATTAATCCTGAGTAAGTATTACAGGTTTTTGTGCTTTTGGTATGTAATAATTAAGTATTATTTTCCAATAAAGAAAAATTATTATTATTCGTATTAGTAATAGGCCTGTAAATATGGGTCTAATTTACACCAGCGGATTTTACAATTTCATCATAACAGCCCATTAATGTCCCACTGCAGGGACGGGCCTCCTCCCGTGACGGAGGGATTGGCCTACTAATACCACGCTGTCCAGACGGATTGGTAAAGGGCTTAATTAAAAATTTTCCTTCTTTTTATTACGTAACAATAATATTTACGGATAGTCCTTAGTCGGTTTTTGGCTTTTTGGTTGTTGTTAATAAAATTTCAAATTCATATAATAGGTCGGGGAAAAAGTCTTTTCGCATAACGTAGGTATAAACTTATTATAAAATTTCTTTGACTGTACTACCTACTTGTGTCTGGCTAGTTTTGGTAACATTAAAAAGGTTACATTATAAAGAAAAGAAAAACATAAAAAAAAGTTGTTTCCCGCTATTTTTCATTTGTTTTTCTCTCCGTAAAAATGAGTGAATCTAATGAAGAAATTCGATACATTTTAAAATTTTATTATAAAAATGGCAAAAATGCAACTCAAGCAGTGAAAAAAATTTGTGATGTTTATGGACCTGATGCAGTGTCAGTAAGAGTAGCACAAATTTGGTTCAAACGTTTTCAGTCCGGAAATTTTGATGTTAAAGATGCACCTCGCTCTGGTCGCCCTGTTACGAATAAAATGGACGCCATTTTTGAAAGAGTGGAGCAAGATCGGCATATTAGTAGTTACGATGTAGCTGAAGAACTGGGAATTGACCATTAAACAGTTTTGGCCCATTTGAAGAAAGCTGGTTATACAAAAAAGCTCGATATTTGGGTGCCACACGAGCTCACTCAAAGAAACTTAATGAACCGTGTACTCATTTGCGATTCATTATTGAGACGTAATGAAACCGAGCCGTTTTTGAAGAGATTGATAACTGGCGATGAAAAGTGGATCACGTACGACAAGAACGTGCGAAAAAGGTCGTGGTCGAAAGTTGGCCAGGCTTCACAGACTGTGGCCAAACCTGGCCTAACACGAAATAAGGTGATGCTGTGTGTATGGTGGGATTGGAAGGGCATTGTTCATTATGAGCTTTTACCGCCCGGCAAAACCATCGATTCTGATCTTTACTGCCAGCAACTGATGAGATTAAAGGAAGCAGTCGAGAGAAAACGGCCGGAATTGATCAACAGGAAGGGTGTGGTCTTTCATCACGATAACGCTAGACCACACACATCTTTAGCCACTCAGCAAAAATTAAGAGAGTTCGACTGGGAGGTCCTAGTGCATCCACCATATAGCCCTGACCTTGCGCCTTCAGATTTTCACCTGTTTCGGTCTCTTCAGAATTCTTTAGGTTCTGTAAGGTTGACCTCAAGAGAGGACTGCCAAAACTATTTGTCCCGTTTTTTTGATCAGAAGTCCCAAAGTTTCTACAGTAACGGGATAATGTCTCTGCCCACAAAATGGCAGAAAGTTGTTCAACAAAACGGTACATATATATTGTAAATAAATGTAAATAAACTTTGAAAAAAATGTCTTGACTTTTCATACAAAAATACGAAAAGACTTTTTCCCCAACCTAATATTTACAGCTTTACATAATATTTGTTTTACAATCAATATAATGACGTCCTCTGTGGCATAGTGGTTATTTAACATGACTGCTACGCAGAGGTCTCGAGCTCGATTCCCGCTCAATGCAAATCTTTGTGTGCATGAACATGATTGTTTGCATTGGTCTGAATGTTTTCTATGTATAATATGTGTGTATTTACAAAAAAAAAAGTATTTAAGTATGTTTATCCGTCGTCTAATACTCATCGTACAAGCTCAGCTTAGTTTGTGACTAGATGGCGTTGTGTGAATGTGTAATGAATATTTATTTATATTTATTTTTTAATGTTATTCTTTTCTGTTTACCAGAAACCCATGCCTGCTGCAGTACTTACCTTCAGGCCACGTGATAGGCAAACCCGAGCCTCTCTTCACTAAGATAGAGTCAGAAACGCTAGACGCGCTACGAGCTAAGTACGCGGGCACTCAGACCGACAGGAAGGATAGAGAGAATAAGGTATGTGGTTGCACTTTCACGCTAAATTGCTGAACCGATTTCGGTGAAATTTTGCAGTGATGTTAGTTTAAGACACGAGTTATCTATGTTTTTATTTTATCTTTAGTTGTATTATAGTATGTAGGTAACCACTATTGTATTAGGGCATCATACCCTGTAATGATAGTTTTAGTAAGTTGAATAAATAAATAAAATAAAAATAAAAATGTTATATGATGTTAGTTTAGTTGAACGACCAAGAATGAGTACCTTTAGAAACATTTGTGGAGGTCGCGGTGACGTCACAGCAGCACGCCTCCCACGAAAAGGGAGGATCCTCCACCAGGCGAGGTGATCGTGCCTGGCGGGACTACTGTGCAACGGTTGTTTTTTTTTTTTTTTTTGTGAGGACGAGTAGTCGGTCTCAGACGACCATTACTACTTTACGCGGGCTGTGGTGGGGCGGATGGCCCTCAACCGCAACGGTTGTTTGTTGGCCGTTGTATAGGGGCACGCGTCCTAATGTTGGCACTGCACCAGATTATCAGCACCCCCAACTAAAACTCAAATTATAAGCTTTCTATTAATTAATTTCGGCTACCATTTAACAAACATTAAAATAAGATCCTTTTGGAATTATAAACTGATCCAAACACGACACTTTTTGAAAAAAAAAAGCGATATTTTTAAAAACGCGGGAACATGTCCTTCACATTACTTTGTTTTGACAGTTTCTTATGATCGTAGGTAAGTTCAGGTTTTTTTATTTTACTTTAATTTAGATCTTTTAGATATTTTTTACTGAACCTTTAGGTTTTATTCATGTATAAAATGTTTTATAAGGCTTATCTGACAATGGAAATGAACGTTATCTTGATTTTATGTTCATAAATGAGGTGCTGACATCTGGGTTCAATTTTTTTGCGAATTGCTAATTATCGGCACTGGTACTGTTACATGACAAAGTGGTATGTAAAATTGTTAATCCATATATTTTATTGTAAAGCGTGATTATTTTATGCCCAGAATTCAATATTCTTGGAAAAAGTACTCTATGATTTCGGATTTCATATCCTGGCATGGTGCTGAAACTAACATTGCTAGTTACTTTCATAGTGTTGATATTATGATCAAAAGAATGTCTATTATTTTTTGGAATTTTTTATATTTATGTAATTATTTTTCTGAAACTTCGGTTGTTAGGCTAGGTATAAATAAAAGAGATTCTACTATAAACATTGGATTATTTCATTTATCTACCTAATTTTATGTCTAATTTTAAGGTGCTGATAATTGGCTCAGTCAATGCCAATAATTGGCGATGATGGTGCCAATAATTGGCGCCAGGGTCATTATTTAGTCAGACTCATCTAAATAAAATGTGTATGAATAATAACTATTTTTTATAACAAAAATCAATTATTTATTAAATAATGAACCAACAAAGCATATTGTTATAGTTGTTATCATTATTATCACTGTGATAAACGATGTTAAAGTAGGACTAACTCTTAAAGTGCTGATAATTGGTAGCATCACCCTATATGCGGAATCGCTGTGCGAATCTTGATACCGCGATTCAGGACGTAGTGGCGACATCTGTTGATTGTGGGGGGTACTGAGATTGTGTAGGTGTTCGCTTGAGTAAGTAGCTAGATGACGTTACACACTGAACCGATATTTACTGATACAACCTATTGTCCCTTGTAACGCATTATGCAGATACTAATAGCCGATGGATGAGCGAGGCACAAGACTGCGCATGGTGCAAACGTTTGGAGGTGGCTTATGTCCAGCAGTGGACGTCCATAGGCTGATATGGAATAGCATAATTATTACAGCCAATTAATGTCCCACTGCAGGGACGAGTCTCCTTCAGTAGAAAAACTTGTCCTGTTTAGTCAGTGTAGAGTTTTATAACAAATTTTCATTCTTTACGAAAAATTGTTACAACGAATCCCTTATTAGACTTTTACAATGGCCTCGGGATGAGTTGGGTGGTGTCATTCTGTATTATAGAAAACACGTTATCATCTAAGTATTCCAAAAAGAGATCGAAGATATTATATAAGAATAGAAAAGCCGTAAGTGCAAGCGATATAGAGAAATGATATAGCCCTGAGACTCAAATGATAACGCAATATTTAAAGTTATTCATTTTGGTTATAATTTATCTTATACAATTGTGTTTTCGTTTTTTACAGCAAAATGGTGACAAGAATACAACGGCAAGTAGCTCAAATACAGCTGAGCTTGAAGCGGCCATTGCCGAACAGGTACAAATTATGCATTACATTATATTGTGTCAGGATCATTGGTAAAGTTTCTTGTTTTTACTCTAGTACTTATAAATATATTAAGTCGGTGGCAATCCTCAAATTATTGTCCTAAGTCTGTATGTTCTTTGTGTCTGTTTATTTGACGTTTATTATGTTCTTACTGGGCGTATTCTGTGTTAGTATATGTGCGTGTAAATGTCTGTTTCTTTATTTCCCTGACATAATGTTCTTTTACTTTCTCTACATAATATAATATTTTTAATAATGTATTACCAAGTATCAAAGTAGGTTATTTAAATTTTCATAGTATTATTTTTTAAATTTTCCGCCAATTTTCAGGGTCAACTTTCGTTAGCCAGACTCTATATATTTTTTTTTACAGGGTAACAAGGTCCGCGATTTAAAAGCGTCTACAAAAGACAAGGCGGTGTGGCAGCCAGAAGTGAAAAAACTTTTGGAGCTCAAGAAACAGCTCGCGACTGCACAAACCACATCACAAACACCTGAGAAGAAGGTACTTTATATTTAATCAAAATAAATACTTACAATATATCTATTTACAAAACTATTAGAGAAAGTATCCATTCTCTACGCTAAGTAAACCTGGCCTGTTGATGCCTTAATAATTTCTGGTCATACTATGTGAATTTATTACAGTACTAGCTGACCCGTGCCCACTTCGTTGGGCTCCACTCCATATTCCATTACAGCTCCACTCCTATTAGTCATAGCGTGATACTATGTAGCCTATGATACTCCCCGATAAATGGACTATTCAACACAGAAAGAATTTTTAAAATCGGTTCATTAGATCCAGCCTACAACGTCACAAACACACAAACTTTACCTTAATATTATTAGTATAGATTAAATCAGGTAATCAAACCCTCTTAAATACAGTATGAAAATAATATATTTTTTCATAATTTCAGCCTACGACAAATAAGAAGGCAGAACAGAAGCAACCTACAAACACTACATCAAGTACAAACGTTACTGAATCTACTCAGAGCTTGGAGAAGGCCATCGCTGAACAGGTATAAATAATATTTATATTTACTGACATCTCTACACAGCACCATCTGTTCCCAAAGTAAGCTAGGCTTAACCTGCTTGTGTTATGGGTCACAGAACAACGGATATTAGTACTTACTTATATACTTTTTTTTGTTGTAAATACATATATATTATACATAGATGTTTCTATGTAAATCTTTGTGTGCATGAACATGTTTGCATTGGTCTGGGTGTTTACTATGTGTAATATGTATGTATTTACAAAAAAAAGTATTTAAGTACTTATGTTTATCCGTTGTCTAGTACCCATAGTACAAGCTTTGCTTAGTTTGGGACTAGATGGCGTTGTGTGAATGTGTGAGGAATATTTATTTAATTCCACTTGACTAGATAACAATATGTCTAACAAAACTTTTATTTCTTGTTCCCAGGGTGACAAGGTGCGTCAATTAAAATCAAGCACAAAAGACAAGACCGTTTGGCAACCAGAAGTGAACATACTTCTAGATCTTAAGAAGAAACTAGCTGCTTTACAAGTTAATAAATAAATTATTTATTCTATTTATTATAAATGACTTGTTATTAATATCCCATTCCTAAATGAATGTAAAATAATGTTGTGCCCGACAGGGTCCATACGGAACCTAATGTACTCTGTACCTAAATCAACACATGTACCTACCTGAGGAATGCAATAAACAATTTGAGTTTGAGTTTAAATATAATTAAATTTATTTTGAACAATATAATAGAGGGCCAATTATTCTGCCTTGAGAAAATCTTTCTTTTGGGACACACCTTAAAAAAAGACAGGGACCATGCCTTGTGTTGCGGGACTTTTTTGAACATTCAGACTCAGGACAATAATTTGTGGATCATACAAAGAATTGTCATGGATAGGAATCGAAACCCCGACCTCGTCGTGCACGGCATCCGCGCCACCGAAGCAGTTATTATAATTCACTAATATCAAAGTGACCCCAAGGGACCCATTACAATGCCCTGGGGAACTCTTTTTCTTGGGACATATTACTATTGCTTATACAAAATCGAAGTTATAATAATATTTCTCAAGCTTTCACAGAACGCCATTTACTCGGTAAGTGTGTCAGCTACTTGTTGCGCCTAGTTTTTTAAGTTTAAAAAAAAAATTTAATAGAAAAATAGAGCTAATTTTATTCATTTAGCAGTTATCATTGTTTTATAACACAACTCAATAAAGTGAAGTAATTACATGTATACAGTTCAGTAAAAAAATACTGTAATATAAAAACACTTCATCTATAAAATTATGACTGCCTGTTTTAGAGGGATTTAGCTGGAGTACCCCTCGCTTGCAACTATTTCTACGAAGAGTAACCATGTAGATTTCTGATTATCTCTTTGCCAAGTCTTCGTTCCAAGTAGCATCTGTCCACGAGTAGGATTAGGTAAAGGTTATTTTTTTTTTTTGTTGAGGACGAGTAGTTTGTCTCTCACGACAGTTACTACTTTACGCGGGCTGTGGTGGGGCGGATGGCCCTCAAACAAAACAGGTAAAGGTTAACCATTATCCACCTTTTTATACTACAGGGCAGCGATTGCCCGATACCCCACATCACTTTAAGCAATGACAGTATAGTATTACAATTAAATGCTAATGAATTTTAGACATGCAGGTTACGATAATAATACTGAAGTTAATTAAATATAATTATTAATTAACTTAAATTAATTTTAAAATAAAATTAACAGACTGACTAGGCAGTATACTTATCGACCTAAGCCTGCGCTGTAAGTCAAGATTTTAGGACAAAAAAAGGAAACAAATGCAAGCTTAATACCAGTGATGTGAATAACGACTTAAAATAAAAAACGAACTTATCGTTTTATTTTTTTTCAAAAGTGACTTTTGTTAATTGCTTATTTGCTTATCTGCTTATTTCGTTTTTATTTTAAATTGATTTAAAAAAACCGTAGTACCTACGCTATTGGTTCTTTACATGAAGTTTACTTCCTGAGCTTACGTTCGTTCAATAAAATCTTTAATAAAATCTTTATAGATTTTAAAATAATATATTTGATTTTTTAAAATCCTAAATTTACTTTTAACAAAAAATGTGGTATAGGCTTACCAGGAATATTAAAAAAACATGACAGAAAGTCGCTTTCGTGTTTAATTGTCAATGTTATGATCAAAGTATGAATGACGAAAATTAGTTCTTAAAAATTCCGCAATATGGAGAGGTTTTTATTTTTCTGGTTAGGATATATTTCTAAAATAAAACATATGTCCATTGTTTCAAGCCTTTTATTTATATTTACATATTAATTAAGTTATTATTTATATACTACTGTGAATCAATTATTTATTTATTTAATAAGTAAAACGTTTGAAACGTTTGACCGTGCGTTTATAGAGATAGCTCTATAAAGGCACGGCATTATTTTACAAACGTTTTCTATTTTATTATTAAGTAATAAAATGGGAAACGTTTATTACTATCTTTATATCACGGCATATCGGCACGGGTATTATACACGGCAATCTATATATTATAGCACGGCATATCTTAAAAACGTTTCATAATTCATTAGTACCTATCTCTATAAACGCACGGCATAACTAACAATGTTTCCTATTTGATTATTTTTATTACTATCTTTATAAGCGCACGGCATATCTTACAAACGTTTTCTATTTTATTATTAAATAATTAAATAGGTAACGTATTTTAGATATGCCGTGCATATAAAAAAATATTATTACTATCTTTATAAACGCACGGCATATCTAACAAACGTTTCCTATTTAATTATTTTTATTACTATCTTTGTAAACGCACTGCAAATCTAACAAATGTTTCCTATTTTATTATTTAATACTATATCTTAAAAATCGTGGTATATCTAATCTCTAATATCTATCTACTTATTACTATCTCTATAAACGCAAAAAAATTACACTAAAAATTAATAAAATTTAATAAAAGCAACTAACGCACTAAACGCGCGAGCAGCAGATAACGAGCGTCGTTGTTCGTTGTTTGCTTTTTTAAGTCAAGTACAATACTAAAATAAAATTTAATGCATTTAATGTCAATGTCATTTTTGTCGTTTAAGTACATTGTAAAAAGCTAATAACCTTAACTGCTTATAGTTGAAAGTGAGGTTAATTGCTTATTTTTAAAAGTTCGTTTTATTAATTGCTTATGGTTTAAACGTCCATCTCTACTTAATACCTGTCAGTCAAATAGTGTTGTCAAATTGACGCTATCTTATGCGTCACTTCGCGGACTATATTTGTTTATTTCTGCTTTTACTAAACACGACCACTTGAAATAAACTTAAAGTTGAATTTATTATTAAAATATGGAACTAAGTGTACAAGCATTTGACAGAATTTGCCGTGTTTGTTTAATTGAATCCGCCGAATTAACTTCTTTATTTACTAAGATAGGTAGCGAACAAAGAAACTTGTTTGAAATTCTTTCATTTACGGCCAGTATTAATATAAAAATCGAGGATTCTTTACCTAAAAATGTGTGTAGAGCTTGTGAGTCTATTATGTGCAAAGCTGACGCGTTTAAACGCCGTTGTATAGAGTCAGATACAATTCTAAACAATGTTTATCAAAACGCCGCTGCTTGCAGTGATTTGGCTATTATCGGCCAAGAAAGTTTCATAAAAGATGAAAAACTAGATTTCAAGCATAAAATTAGTGAATTTGATACATTTGTGTCATCAATACCAACAAATAGTGAAGTTACAGACGCTTTTAATGATAAAAGTAAGACAGGCTACTCTACATCGAATGATCAAGTTTTAGATAGTTTTAGCGATACGAAAATACTTTTAAACCCAGAGCAATTAGTCAAAGAAGAAGCCATAACGAATTATGATGACGATAACGACTTCATAGATAATTTTGATGCCTCTGAAAACTTAGAATCACCTAACATTACTTCAATAGAATTCCCTGACCAAAATAAAGTAACAATTAAAGAGGAAAATAAAAAAATTGCTATTAAATATGAATGTTACTGTAAGGCACAGTTTACAAACCAATGTAAATATGAGACACATTTAAAATTGAAGAAATGTAATAATTTTGAACTCGGTAAAGACTTTCCCGTGTGCCGGGATAATAAGTTCCAGTGTCTGAAGTGTGATAAGAAATGTAGTACGCTAAGTGCTTGGAAAGTGCATCAACGAACCCATAGTAAAGACGTGGATGCAAAAACCTTATTTCAGTGTTCATTGTGTCTACGTAAATGTAAAAGCAAAACTTCTTTAGCCGCTCATATACAGAGACACGAAGCAAAAGATAATATAAAACACAAATGCGAAATATGTAAACGTGAATTTAAATACAAGGCCTATTTAGAAAATCATATATTGACTACACATTCTAAAACAAACGGAATTGCTTGTGACATATGTGCTCAAAGTTTTATAAGCAAAGAACTGTTGGAAACGCATAAAAAAAGTCACGATAATGAGAAGAAACACCGTTGTACTGTGTGTAGTAAAGCATTTTTAATGTTATGTACGTTAAAGGAACATATGAGGACGCATACGGGGGAAAAACCCTTTTTATGCTCGCAGTGCGGAAAAGGATTTAGTCAGAAAACTAATTTAGCACAGCATACAATGAGACATCAGGGATTAAAACCTTTCAAATGTGAGAATTGTGAAAAGAGGTATTGTTCTATAGAATATTTGTTTTTATGGTTTGTTATGTTGACTAAGGGTCCTTTCACACAGACCGGCTCGGAGAGGAGAGCAGATGTTTATCACATTGAAAACAGAGATTTTAGTATTTGTAGTAAGGTTTATGTTGAATTTCCATTTGTAAAAATTAAAATCCTTTGCCATGCCGTCCAGGTCTGCGTTAGCCATTATTGTTGCACCTGCACTGCTTATGTCATTAAAAATACTCGAACGCGCTTGGTTGGAAATAATAAGAGGAGCCGACCGACTCCGATCGCGTACTTTTCTCTTTCTCGCCCGAAAAAGCCGCAGCCGGTCTATGTGAAATAGTTGTCGGTTCCGCTCCAAGCGTCTACGGTCCGTTCTATGAGAAAAGAAAAATGCGCGCCGATGCTCTCCGAGCCGGTGTGTGTGAAAGGACCCTTAGGGGCTAATGCTTCGAAGCCAATCTTTCTAGTAAAGAAGAAACATTTTAAAAAACATTTTTTTTAAAACCTTCCCTATAACCTAGTATCATTCCTTCCGGAAGTATTGTATCTGCTAAGAAATCAAAGATCATTCTCCGTGCTGCATTCTGCGTGTGGTGACGGAGTAAGGATACAGCCCATTAATGTCACACTGCAGGGAGAGGCCACCATTAATGTCACACTCCAGTGACGGAGGGATACTTGGCCTACTAATACCACGCTAGCCAGACGGATTGGTATAGGGTTTAATTTTAAGTTTTCCTTCTTTCTTCTTCATAAAGATAATATTCACGGTTAGTCCCTTAGTCGGTTTTTACGACACCCATGGGATGAGATGGGGTGGTGATTATTGTATTCTTACTCCGTCACAATACGGACAACATTAAATAATTCTAATTAAGTATTTGTTCGTCTTTAGTCCATTGCCTTTGATGCTAGGTTCCTATGACCCCTTTTACTTAAGAAATACATAATTTCAGGTTTGTATCAAAAGGCGAGCTAGACGCTCACACCCGTAAGCACAGCGGCGCACATCCATTCGTCTGTGATGAGTGTGGTAATGGGTTCACAACTTCAAGCGCTTTGGTAAAACACCGCAGAGTGCACAGCGGGGAGAGGCCTTATGCCTGTGATCTGTGTCATATGAGGTTCGCTGCCACGGGGACTTTGAAAAACCATAGGAGGACTCATACTGGTAAGCTTAGCTAATTTTTTTAGTAATTACTCTTACCACCACGGAAGAAAAATCAAGTGGAAGTACTAAGTAGGCGTGGTACGCGGGTCACTAAGATGCGATGGTACGCAGAAATTCATAGGTAAAACATAACGCGAATATCACCCTTATGAACAACAAGTTAAAGTATATAATTGCCAGAATTGCGAAAACCGTCATCTATGGAATTAACTCGAAAATTGATCTATTTATATTACAGCAAATTAACTTCTAGTTATATTGCATGAAGGTTCACTCTCAGATGTAGGATCAGCTAGTAGTTTTTCTGTGTCTTAATTTGTTTTTTGGCGACAGCGGTTCCCATAGTAAATTAGTTGTATTGCATTTCCACTTGATTTTTCTTCCGTGCTTAACACAATCAAATGTTCACAGCTAGTTGCAGTCACTGATTCAGAATTGTCTTTATACACTGCCTCGGTAGCGCGGCGGTTATGGTAGCGGCTGGCGTGCACGAGATTGCGGGTTCGAATCCCACACAGGACTCTCCTTTCATTCTTTGTGGGATCCAAAAACTAATGTCCTGGATTTGAATGTTTCTTGTGTCCGTTTAATTTATATTTGTAGCTTGTAAACAAGCCTTGTTAGGGCTGATTTAAAAAAAAAAAATTGTTTATAAAATAGCAAACTGTAACTTTACTCGCCTATTCCTTGATTCGGTTTTCTAAATCATAGTTATAGTATAATTTTATAATAATCCCTATTAACACGTTCCCAGTGCAGTGTACCATGTATGGTACACGTGCATTGTTTTACTATTGTGTCTGCTGGCGGCACTGTGAAAGGGTTAATATCCTACTTTGACTATTTGTCACAAAAATCTAAAATAAAATTTAAAAAAAAAAACGAAAATTTCAATTGCTTATGCTTATTTTTTTTCAGGAGAACGTCCCTTCCAATGCTCCTACTGCGAAAAAGCGTTCGTCCAGCGTACAGACCTAATATCTCACATTCGATGCCATACCGGCGAACGGCCCTACGTTTGTAACCAGTGTGGGCAGGCCTTTAGGAAGACGAGTGGTCTTAAAAATCACGTCAAATTGCATATAAAAGACCCTGTGGTCGGTATTAATGCTATTTTAACTGGGATGCAGTGTTCTGAACAGTGATAATTAGTGTTGCCGAACTATCGATAGTTTTCATTTGAAAAACATCATGCTATCGATTGGACTATCATGGATTGCTCTTATTCGATAGTATTGCGTCATTCTGAGCTATCGAGAGAATCGATACTATCGATAGGTTCATCGATTATGCTACGATTGGTTGACTATCGATAGACTATCGATTGGTGGGCATACACGATCCTTCCTGTCGTCCAATCGGCATGACACTGCAGGCTCGATGCAATCTGCAGTTCGTCCACGTTGGGCATACACGATCTTTCCTATCGTATAATCAGCATGGTACTGAAGGCTTGATCATGAAGACGTTTATGTACCATCGACAAAATTCTTGACAAGACTGACCGTGTGAACGGAACTGCCAATCGCCAACACCCATATACAGTCCAATCGCCAGTATCCAATCGATATGATCAAGCGAAAAGAAACGAAATTCGTTCATCATGCCGATTCACTCGCACACACGGTCCGGTATTTTGGACGTATGGAAAACCTTTATTTTTTGTAGGTACTGAATTTGTATTATATAAAAGCTAAAACAGAAAAGTTATTATTTTAATTATGTATTTAATTTTTTAAGAATCTTCATAGGCGTTTGTGCTTATTCAATAAAAATGATAATTTTGAATGATAAGAATGAATTTATTAAACACATTGTAAACCAATTTTAATTTATTTTAAACCCTTTGGCTTTTATTCATTTAAAACCAATGACACCGATTTGGAAACCATTTACCCCCTTACTCATAAACGCCTCTTAAATTTAATCACTGTTTAGCGAGATTTTCATTACGAAAACCAACCTTATACCAAAAAGCGTAAGAGTCTATGCTAATTAATCAATTGACTAAAATTTAAGAGGCATTTCATCCATATCAAAGTGTTTATGAGTAAGGGGTTTAGGCTCATAGCACATATAACGTAACGTAAACGGAACGTCACCGTATCAACTCGAGTCGTTCAGTATTCTTTGTATGAAATTCCTTACTGCAACGCACACTAATCGGAATCGTAACGTAATCGGATTTTTGACGTTTGACTCCGAAGAAAAAGGCGAGGCGGTGCCGATCCGTTTACGTTACGTTATATGTGCTATGAGCCTTATTGTACAGGGTGTAGGTACATGGGCATAACATACCGTAAGGCATAACTTTATTAAGCATCAAATATCATCGAAAAATAATTATAGCCTTATGTTTTGAGTAATTTTCTTAAATAAATACAAAATTGCATTAAGTAATAATCAATTAGTTATACTAAATTAATTTTACAGTAAATTAACGTAAACATATACCCCCTTACTTATAAACGCCTCTTAAATTTAATCACTGTTTAGCGAGATTTTTTATTACGAAAACCAACCTTATACCAAACAACGTAAGAGCTTAGGCTATTTAATCAATTGACTAAAATTTTAGAATTTTTTTATGAGTAAGGGGGATACTGTCTATTTAAACAGGCTTGCTCTAAAACGTAAACATATATGGCGTCGTGTCAACCACAGACTAAAGACTTTAGTCTTTAATCTTTGAAAAATGTATAGGAATCAAGGACAAAATTCTATAATCTACAAATGTCAAATCGTAAAAATAATTTTATCTGTGAAATTTTATGTTGGAAAAAAATACATTTATTTAAAATTTACGAAAGATAGTGGATAAATCAAAGTGATTTACGTGTTTTCTATTGCATAAACGTTTAATGCTACTTTCCAGAAATTTTCATCCATATCAAAGTGTGCGATTGATGTAAAAACTAGTGAATTTGCAATATGTGGTGTTTGTTTACTAAATAAATCAAGTAAGGATAAATACGGTATACCTTTTTGATCACAATGTCTACAACGTAAAATGACTTTGAAGGATTACATATAAAATGCATATTGACTAAGTAGCAAAATAACTCACTTTTAAAATGGCTACGAAGCAAAATGCCTCAAATCAATATCTCTAAAGTGTTTTGCCTAATTTGCAATACACCTGCATTGTTTCTTGTCTATGCAGCATAATGTCTCAAAAATTAAAACGACTATAAAGGATAATACGCTATAGGATTAAGAATCATAATTCATCGCTATCAAAAACGACAATAAATCAAATTGCCTCAAATTACCTCAAATTAATAATCAACGTAGTTTTTAATGTATGGTTAATGTACAATTACTTTTATTTGTGAATAATAAATGAAATTAAATGTTACTTTAATTATTATTGTTTATTTATTTCTTAAAGCAGACGAGTATCTGATTTCTTCAAATAAATTAAATACATAAGGTACCTGCGGGTAACAAGAGCCGGTGGGTATCAAGAGCCGTTGCTTGAAAATGACACTTTTAATGATCACAGCACCCTACATTTACACATGCTTAAAAATGACCAATAGGAAAGCTAAGATCCGAGCTCGCGTCGTCGCACGATCATCAATCTTACCAGTAGCCACGAGTCAGTTGAGAGTGATAGACAACGCAGCTCCACTATAATTTTATCTTGCCAAAATAATTTTATTTTTACCTAAAATACAGCCGTTTGTTCAAATCTTGTTAATTAATTGTGAATGTTATACAAATAGTGTGGGCTAGTGGAGATAAGTTATAAATTTTTGTTAATAAATACAATACTTTTTACCGTTTTCAATTATGCTATTATCAAGGGCTAATACGGGCCACGCTGGAGGCGGGTACATAGGCCGGCCCTTATTATACATATAGAATGTAAATTAATATTAACAAATTTCAATAGACTTCGTTATTTTAATACATACCATAGTTATTATTATTAAGCATGTATTTGTTATTATTTTTGTATCATAAATCATCCCTAATATCTTTAATTAACTTAAAAGTGTCCAAGTTGTTAATCTAGATAACAATAGATTTTATAATAAGGATAAGAAGGGCCGCATACGTGGCCTGTCTTATACCGTACTACTTATTTATAAAAAAAAAATGTTTTAGTTTTGTAATTTCCATAGATAATATTTAAAAAATTACAAACTCATTGTTTACGTCTGTGATTATTTTGACGATATGTTATAGATAAAGGTTTTTATGACATGTTTTTGCTACGTTAGTTTATTAAGAGCCATTGCTAGTTTTTCCTTTGATTAAGTAATGTTAAAAGCGTGATTTAATGCCAAATGATAATTAAAGTCAAATGAAACCGAAAACAATATTATTTCAATTGATTACTCTTTTAATATTTGAATTAAAATTTGGCCCTTATAAAACTACATACGTTTATTAAGGGCCAAAGAGAGGGTTTTTTAAAATCATGATTACTATGCCTAATTGAGATGAAAATACTTGTAATAGTACTTTCTGATGCAGATATTGAAATAAACATTACCATGATATTAAATATTTTATTATATTCCTTTATTTATAGAAATTATTTAGGTTTAGATTAAGGTGGCCCTTATTTACCGCAAGTACCTTAGTAGATAAACTCCGTTTTTAAAATAGTCGTGGGCCGGTGTGTTATCATCATCATCATAACAGCCCATTAATGTCTCATTGCAGAGTCAGGCCTCCTCCTGTGACGGAGGGATACTTGGCCTACGGACGGATTGGTATAGGGTTTAAATTCAAGTTTTCCTTCTTTTTATTTCGTGAAGATAATATGCACGGATTGTCCCTCAGTCTGTTTTTACGACACCCATGGGATGAGATGGGGTGGTGACATATTGTATTCTTACTCCGTCACCATACGGAATTTACTCCGTCACCACACGGAATGTACTATCCAGAAATTCTGTCTTTCTGTCGTTACAGAAGGACAAGATTTCTACGCCCTAGATAATATGTCTTCACAATTAAATATACTATACCAATAATCCTTTGCTTCCTTTTGCTACCTGAAGAATTATGTTGTAAATAATTTTTAACATTCGTGAATTGGACCATTGATTGTACTTTTATTTGATGTAATTTGGAGCATTTTAGAGTTGTGGTCATAAAACTACTAAGGTGTTTTGCATTTTAGGTATTTTGGATTTCAAGTCATCTTCACATAAAGGTATTTTACTACAAAGACGTTTGCCTTTAAAGTCGCGTTACTTCATAGTCATTGTGATGTTCAACTATTTTACTACAAAGTCATTTTCATTTAAAGGTGTATTAGTACTAAGTCGTTATGATTTGAGGCATTTTGCTTCGTAGCCATTTTAAAAGTGAGTTATTTTGCTACTTAGTCAATATGCATTTTATGTGTAATCCTTCAAAGTCATTTTACGTTGTAGACATTGTGATCAAAAATGTTCCATATGGTGACGAAACAAGAATACTTAAAGTACGCCCTTAGTTGGCGCGTACTTTAAGGGTCATAGCACATATAACTTAACGTTAACGGATCGGCATCGCCTCGCCTTTTTCCTCGGTGTCAATCGTCAAAAATCCGATTACGTTACGATTCCGATTATTGTGCGTTGCAGTAAGGAGTTTCATACAAAGAATACTGAACGACTCGGGTTGATACGGTGATGTTCCGTTTACGTTTATATGTGCTACTACGCTAAGTATTCTCGGCCGGTCTGAAATTAGCTATCAGAGAAGATAAGTACAGTACCCGGCCGTAAATATTACACATCGACTTTTGTAAAGAGACAATCGGCGAACTTCGGCATCGTAGAGCATCATCTCTGTCGCACGAAATACAAACAGTCTAGTATCTATTAGCAATTGTTAAGGGTAATTACACAGACACAAACTTGCTAGTGGGCGGTGCCTAAAAGATTTTTGTCGGAAAAGGACACGCTAAACTTGCCCAAAATAACTTTGGGGAAAGGGTATTACGTACAAATAATATTAACATATAAATAAATACTATTTGATAATAAATTAACAAATTAAGGAGCAATTAACGTTCTCCATTTGTATGGAGTTGTTGTGTGGCATGCGTACCCTTAAAACAAACGACAGAGATGACACTCTACGAAGGCGAAATTGACCGATTGTCTCTATCCACAGGTCGATGTGTAAATAAACGGCCGGGTACTGTAAGTAGAGGATAAGTAAACAAAAGGTATTATTTTAAGAGCTTTAAATTCTATTAAATATCATCAATTATATGATATGTAAGTAGTTAATTTCTATTTTGTATTTAAAAAACTCTCCTCACACAATAAGACATGAGTGGATGTCGGAGTTATGTCACATTTTTTCAAAAAACCGTTTTATTCGTCGAATAGATGTTTTAGGTGGTAATAAACTATATCAAACCTTAAAACAACGTAAACTAGGCTCTGTTTCTAAAATAAAAAATTATGAGAGAGTTATCATCATCATCCTCCTGCCCTTATCCCATTTTTACTTGGGGTCGGCGCAACATGTATGCTTTTTCCATTCATCTCTGTTTCCCGTCATCTCAACATTCACTCCTTTCCTAGCCATATCATCCCTCACACAATCCATCCATCTCTTCTTCGGTCTACCCCTCCCCTTGTACCCGTCCACTTCCATAGCCAATGCCTTCCTTACTATATTACTTTCATCCCTACGCATTACATGTCCGAACCAGGACAAACGATTTCCTCGTAGCCTTTCAGTAATTGGTGCAACTTTCAAACTTCCTCTAATGTACTCATTTCTAATCTTATCTGTCCTTTTCACACCACTCATCCATCTCAACATTCGCATCTCGGCTACGTGCAGTCGTCTTTCGTCCGTCACTTTTACGGGCCAGCTTTCCGATCCATACAGGACGGCAGGCCGGATCATGCTCTTGTAGATTTTTCCCTTCAGCCGAAGGGGCATACGCGAATCACATGTAGTTGCCGTAACCTGCCGCCATTTCATCCAACCAGCGTTAATCCGGTGCTTCACAGCTCGGTCTAATGCTCCATCGCTCTGTAATAGTGAACCGAGATACCTAAAGTCGGAGCAGGTTGGTATAAGGGAGCTATCAAGCGCTATGGCCGTGGGGTTAGAAAGACCGCCGAAATCGCAGAACATGTATTCAGTTTTGGTTCTGCTAATTTTCAAGCCCACATTCTCTAACCTTTGTTGCCATTTCCCCAACCTACTCTGGACCTCGGTTCCATCCTCACCCACAAGGACGATGTCGTCGGCAAATAACATGCACCAGGGTGCCTGTTCCTGGATATCCGATGTTAGTGCATCCATTATTAACAGGAAGAGATATGGGCTTAAAGCTGACCCTTGGTGTAAGCCTACAGCTACACTGAACTCTTCGGTGTTACCGGCGGCCGAGCGAACATGCGTGTGGGATTGCCTGTACATGGCACGGATTAACTCTGCATACTTCCCTGGCACACCTTTCTCTTTCAGGGCCCACCACAAAACCGATCGAGGAACTTTATCGTACGCCTTTTCGAGGTCCACAAACACCATGTGCAGGTTCTTGTGCACGCGTCTATATTTTTCGCATAGTTGGCGCAATGCGAATATTGCATCTGTGGTACCCCGCCCTGGCATAAAACCGAACTGGTTTTGGGTGATCTCACTTTCCTCACGCATTCGTTTCTCAATTACTTTCTCCCACACTTTCATACTATGTGACATGAGCTTTATTCCCCGATAGTTATTGCAGTCCTGAACATCACCCTTGTTTTTAAAAATGGGCACTAGTTCACTACTGCACCATTCGCTTGGGATCGTCACTTCTTGCAACAACTTATTGAAGAATAGAGTCAGCCACTGCCATCCGTCCTTTCCCAATAACTTCCACACTTCTACAGGTATTCCATCTGGTCCCACCGCTTTCCCATTTTTCATACGTCTTATCGCTCTCCTTACTTCATCCATACCAATCTCCTTTACTAAACCAATATTTTCAGCTCTATCTTCTAGCATTCCATGCCACGTATTCTCCTCATTCAATAGTCTTTCAAAATAGGTCTTCCATCGTTCTTTTATATCATTCTCCTGCAATAGGATATTTCCTCTTTGGTCTTTTATACACTTAACATGTTTAGTGTCTTTCGTTCTTTCTTCTCTCATCTTTGCAATCCGAAAGATTTCTTTTTGGCCACATGGTTCATCAAGCCTACCGTACAGATGGTCTTGTGCGGTTGCCTTAGATAATGCCACCGCCTTTTTCGCTCTATTTTTAAATTCCTTGTAAATCATCTTTTTTTCTTCTCTCATACTCACATTTTCAACGTCAACTTTTTGCCATTCTTTAAAAGCATTTTTCTTTTCTTTCAGAATCTCCTGCACCTCTACATTCCACCACCATGTATCCCTCTCTATCACACCCTTTCCCTTTGTTTCACCAAAGATATCTTTTGCCCTAGCTCTTATGCAATGCGCCATTTCTTCCCAACACTCATTTACTGTTTTATCTTCCATACTCTTCATAGTTTTCATCTTTTCTACTATCTCTTTCCTAAATTGGCTTGCATACTTCTTATCTTCTATCCTACGCCATCTAATCCGAGGTGGGGGCCTTTGCTTCTTTTTATTTGGCTCAATTTTAATCTTTGCTTGCATCAGTAACAATCTGTGTTGCGTCGTTAGATCTTCCCCTGGCACAACCTTACAGTCTTTGACACTACCGAGTTTATCTCTCCTAGTCAAGAAAAAATCTATCTGTGTCTCATGTAGGCCACTTTTAAACGTGATGAGGTGTTCTTTTTTCTTTTCGAACCATGTGTTCACAATTGCCAGATCAAAAGTAGAAGCAGCTTGGAGTAAGGCTTCCCCATCCTCATTTCGACTTCCATGTGCCCATCCACCATGAACCCTTTCATAATTTACTCTTTCTCCGACGTGTCCATTAAAATCACCTCCGACATATACCTCCTCACTACCTGGAATATCCATCATTAAGGCATCAAATTTCTTCCAAAAATCTTCTTTCACAGCTTCATCCTGACCTGTTTGGGGTGCGTATGCACTAACCACATTCAATAAACGGTTTTCAAGCACAAAGAGTTATGTACCTGTATAAAATGAAAATCAAAATGAATGAAAGGAACCTGGGTACTTAACATATTTGTCATTAAAAAATGATTAAGTTAATTGCCTTTATGCCCGATTTACACATCGACAAGTACAGTAGCGAGTTAAGTAGTATTTTAAGATTAAGTTTATTTAAATAGATCTCCATCCTATTTTTTGGCGAGTTAAGTACGAAGTAGCCCCCTCTCTTGCGTCTCGCCAACTTAAATCGGCAAAAAATATGATGGAGATCTATTTAAATCAACTTAATCAACAACTTACTACTTAACTCTCTACTGTACTTGTCGATGTGTAAATCGGGCTTTAGTGCGTGAATGATGGGGGCAAGTATCAGCAAAAGCGTGATTTATTGTGCAGTAAACAAAACTATCCATTGATATTATAAAGCCTGACTAGAAAAATAGAATACTTCTCCAATTTGCGGAATTTGTAAGAACTGTTCGCTTATTTGCTAAAACAAATGGTTTCTCGTGCTGGAGTGTAAATGGTAAAATTTTTATTCGTACTGACCCAAAAAACCCAAACTTAAAACCTGTTCAAATAATAACTTAATATGGTTTCTCTGAACTACTGAGCACAAATTGACTAACAACTCAAGACTCAGATAGCTATACATATAATAATATGTATTCCACAATTTTCTGTTAATTTATACATTTTATTATTATTATTATTTTTTGCATCTTCTTCTTCTTCTTTCTTAACAGCCCATTAATGTCCCACTGCAGGGACGGGCCTCCTCCCGTGACGGAGGGATACTTGGCCTACTAATATCAAGCTGGCCAGACGGATTGGTAAAGGGTTTAATTTCAAGTTTTCCTTCTTTCTATGTAAAGGTAATATTCACAGATAGTCCCTTAGCCGGTTTCTACGACACCCATGGGATGAGATGGGGTGGTGACATATTGTATTCTTACTCCGTCACCACACGGATAATTTTTTGCATGTTTACCACAAATAAAATTTATTTTTTTAAATATATGTATGAGAATTAATTATGAGCCGAGTAATGTTGGTCTATGTAGAGTCGTTACACATTATCCTTTAGAGAGTTATAATTACTTCAACACACACTACAACATTAAATTACAATACCAGACTATAAATTTGAAATGTAACCTTTTTAAATATAACTACGGTTTCTTTTTTGGTTTTAATAGCACATACTGTATTAGATTTAAAAAATGTCGAATCGTAGAAAGTTTCTATACTTAGCCAGCACGTTTCGTCGAATCTAAGAAAGTTTCTATACCTAGCCAGCACGTTTCGTCGAATCATATAAAGTTTCTATACTTAGCCAGCACGTTTAGTCGAATCATATAAAGTTACTCTACTTAGCCAGCACGTTTCGTCGAATCATATAAAGTTTCTATACTTAGCCAGCACGTTTCGTCGAATTTTAGAAAGTTTCTATACCTAGCCAGCACGTTTCGTCGAATCTTAGAAAGTTTCTATTACTAGACAGCACGTTTCGTCTAATCATATAAAGTTTTTATACCTAGCCAGCACGTTTCGTCGAATCATATAAAGTTTCTATACTTAGTCAGCTTGTTTCATCGAATCTTAGAAAGTTTCTATACTTAGCCAGCACGTTTCGTCGAATCGTAGAAATTTTCTATACTTAGCCAGCACGTTTCGTCAAATCTTAAAAAGTTTCTTTACTTAGCCAGCACGTTTCGTCTAATCATATAAAGTTTCTATACTTAGCCAGCACGTTTCGTCGAATCTTAGGAAGTTTCTATACTTAGCCAGCACGTTTCATCGAATCTTAGAAAGTTTCTATACTTAGCTAGCACGTTTCGTCAAATCGTAGAAAGTTTCTATACTTAGCCAGCACGTTTCGTCAAATCTTAGAAAGTTTCTTTACTTAGCCAGCACGTTTCGTCTAATCATATAAAGTTTCTATACTTAGGCATCACGTTTCGTCGAATCTTAGAAAGTTACTACACTTAGCCAGCACGTTTCGTCGAATCTTAGAAAGTTTCTATACTTAGTCAGCACGTTTCGTCGAATCTAAGAAAGTTTCTATACCTAGCCAGCACGTTTCGTCGAATCATATAAAGTTTCTATACTTAGCCGGCACGTTTCGTCGAATCATATAAAGTTTCTATACTTAGCCAGCACGTTTCGTCGAATTTTAGAAAGTTTCTATACCTAGCCAGCACGTTTCGTCAAATCTTAGAAAGTTTCTTTACTTAGCCAGCACGTTTCGTCTAATCATATAAAGTTTCTATACTTAGGCATCACGTTTCGTCGAATCTTCGAAAGTTTCTATACCTAGCCAGCACGTTTCGTCGAATCTTAGAAAGTTTCTATACTTAGTCAGCACGTTTCGTCGAATCTAAGAAAGTTTCTATACCTAGCCAGCACGTTTCGTCGAATCATATAAAGTTTCTATACTTAGGCATCACGTTTCGTCGAATCTTCGAAAGTTTCTATACCTAGCCAGCACGTTTCGTCGAATCTTAGAAAGTTTCTATACTTAGTCAGCACGTTTCGTCGAATCTAAGAAAGTTTCTATACCTAGCCAGCACGTTTCGTCGAATCATATAAAGTTTCTATACTTAGCCGGCACGTTTCGTCGAATCATATAAAGTTTCTATACTTAGCCAGCACGTTTCGTCGAATTATAGAAAGTTTCTATACCTAGCCAGCACGTTTCGTCGAATCTTAGAAAGTTTTTATTACTAGACAGCACGTTTCGTCTAATCATATAAAGTTTCTATACCTAGCCAGCACGTTTGGTCGAATCATATAAAGTTTCTATACTTAGTCAGCTTGTTTCATCGAATCTTAAGATGGGTCTACGCTAGACGAACCGAGCACGAGCAGAGCACGAGCGGAGCCGGTCTCGGCTTCGCTTTCTTCGACGATCGAGGCTTGTAAGTCGGTCCACACTATACGAATTGTGTTCTCCTCGTGTTCCGCTCGTGTTCGGTTCGTCTAGCGTAGACCCACCTTTAGAAAGTTTCTATACTTAGCCAGCACGTTTCGTCGAATCTTAGAAAGTTTCTATACTTAGCCAGCACGTTTCGTCGAATTTTAGAAAGTTTCTATACCTAGCCAGCACGTTTCGTCGAATCTTAGAAAGTTTCTATTACTAGACAGCACGTTTCGTCTAATCATATAAAGTTTCTATACCTAGCCAGCACGTTTCGTCGAATCATATAAAGTTTCTATACTTAGTCAGCTTGTTTCATCGAATCTTAGAAAGTTTCTATACTTAGCCAGCACGTTTCGTCGAATCGTAGAAAGTTTCTATACTTAGCCAGCACGTTTCGTCGAATCGTAGAAAGTTTCTTTACTTAGCCAGCACGTTTCGTCTAATCATATAAAGTTTCTATACTTAGCCAGCACGTTTCGTCGAATCTTAGGAAGTTTCTATACTTAGCCAGCACGTTTCATCGAATCTTAGAAAGTTTCTATACTTAGCTAGCACGTTTCGTCGAATCGTAGAAAGTTTCTATACTTAGCCAGCACGTTTAGTCAAATCTTAGAAAGTTTCTATACTTAGCCAGCACGTTTCGTCGAATCTTAGAAAGTTTCTATACTTAGCCAGCACGTTTCGTCGAATCTTAGAAAGTTTCTATACCTAGCCAGCACGTCTCGTCGAATCTTAGAAAGTTTCTATACTTAGCCAGCACGTTTCGTTGAATCTTCGAAAGTTTCTATACCTAGCCAGCACGTTTCGTCGAATCTTAGAAAGTTTCTATTACTAGACAGCACGTTTCGTCTAATCATATAAAGTTTCTATACCTAGCCAGCACGTTTCGTCGAATCATATAAAGTTTCTATACTTAGTCAGCTTGTTTCATCGAATCTTAGAAAGTTTCTATACTTAGCCAGCACGTTTCGTCGAATCGTAGAAAGTTTCTATACTTAGCCAGCACGTTTCGTCGAATCGTAGAAAGTTTCTTTACTTAGCCAGCACGTTTCGTCTAATCATATAAAGTTTCTATACTTAGCCAGCACGTTTCGTCGAATCTTAGGAAGTTTCTATACTTAGCCAGCACGTTTCATCGAATCTTAGAAAGTTTCTATACTTAGCTAGCACGTTTCGTCGAATCGTAGAAAGTTTCTATACTTAGCCAGCACGTTTCGTCAAATCTTAGAAAGTTTCTATACTTAGCCAGCACGTTTCGTCGAATCTTAGAAAGTTTCTATACTTAGCCAGCACGTTTCGTCGAATCTTAGAAAGTTTCTATACCTAGCCAGCACGTCTCGTCGAATCTTAGAAAGTTTCTATACTTAGCCAGCACGTTTCGTTGAATCTTCGAAAGTTTCTATACCTAGCCAGCACGTTTCGTCGAATCTTAGAAAGTTTCTATACTTAGCCAGCACGTTTCGTCGAATCTTAGAAAGTTTCTATACTTAGCCAGCACGTTTCGTGGAATCTTAGAAAGTTTCTATACTTAGTCAGCACGTTTCGTCGAATCTAAGAAAGTTTCTATACCTAGCCAGCACGTTTCGTCGAATCATATAAAGTTTCTATACTTAGCCGGCACGTTTCGTCGAATCATATAAAGTTTCTATACCTAGCCAGCACGTCTCGTCGAATCTTAGAAAGTTTCTATACTTAGCCAGCACGTTTCGTTGAATCTTCGAAAGTTTCTATACCTAGCCAGCACGTTTCGTCGAATCTTAGAAAGTTTCTATACTTAGCCAGCACGTTTCGTCGAATCTTAGAAAGTTTCTATACTTAGCCAGCACGTTTCATCGAATCTTAGAAAGTTTCTATACTTAGCCAGCACGTTTCGTCGAATCGTAGAAAGTTTCTATACTTAGCCAGCACGTTTCGTCAAATCTTAGAAAGTTTCTTTACTTAGCCAGCACGTTTCGTCTAATCATATAAAGTTTCTATACTTAGCCAGCACGTTTCGTCGAATCTTAGGAAGTTTCTATACTTAGCCAGCACGTTTCATCGAATCTTAGAAAGTTTCTATACTTAGCTAGCACGTTTCGTCGAATCGTAGAAAGTTTCTATACTTAGCCAGCACGTTTCGTCAAATCTTAGAAAGTTTCTTTACTTAGCCAGCACGTTTCGTCTAATCATATAAAGTTTCTATACTTAGGCATCACGTTTCGTCGAATCTTAGAAAGTTACTACACTTAGCCAGCACGTTTCGTCGAATCTTAGAAAGTTTCTATACTTAGCCAGCACGTTTCGTCGAATCTTAGAAAGTTTCTATACTTAGCCAGCACGTTTCGTCGAATCTTAGAAAGTTTCTATACCTAGCCAGCACGTTTCGTCGAATTTTAGAAAGTTTCTATACTAAGCCAGCACGTTTCGTCGAATCTAAGAAAGTTTCTATACTTAGCCAGCACGTTTCGTCGAATCTTAGAAAGTTTCTATACTAAGCCAGCACGTTTCGTCAATTCTTAGAGAGTTTCTATACTTAGCCAGCACGTTTCGTCAATTCTTAGAAAGTTTCTATACTTAGCCAGCACGTTTCGTCGAATCTTAGAAAGTTTCTATACCTAGCCAGCACGTCTCGTCGAATCTTAGAAAGTTTCTATACTTAGCCAGCACGTTTCGTTGAATCTTCGAAAGTTTCTATACCTAGCCAGCACGTTTCGTCGAATCTTAGAAAGTTTCTATACTTAGCCAGCACGTTTCGTCGAATCTTAGAAAGTTTCTATACTTAGCCAGCACGTTTCGTCGAATCTTAGGAAGTTTCTATACCTAGCCAGCACGTCTCGTCGAATCTTAGAAAGTTTCTATACTTAGCCAGCACGTTTCGTCGAATCATATAAAGATTCTATACTTAGCCAGCACGTTTCGTCGAATCTTAGAAAGTTTATATACTTACTAAGCATGTTTTATTAAATCGCACGACAGCACGTTTTATCAAATCGCACGACAGCACGTTTTGACGAACTATAATTTTTTTTATACTAAAAATAATTAAAACTAAGACTGCTCATTTTCATGAACTAGAACGTTTAATAAAATCGTAGAAAGTTTATATTCTAAGACAACATGTTTCGTCGAATCGCACGACCAATACGTTTCGTCAAATCATAGAAAGTTTGTATACTAAGACTGCACGTTTCGTCGAATTATAAAAAGTTAATATACTAGACAGCTTGTTTCGTCGAATCGCATGACACTACGTTTCGTCAAATAATAGAAAGTTTCTATATAAAGACAGCACGTTTCGTCGAATTAAAGAAAGTTTCTCTATTAAAACTGCACGTTTTTATATGTAGACAGCACGTTTTGTCAAATAATAAAAAGTTCTTATACTGAGCCAGCACGTTTTGTGGAATCGTAAAAAGTTTATACAGTGTGTAAAAAAAACCCTGTCCGATCCGTGAAGGGGTGGTACAGTATCGAAAGGTTGGCAGTGTCATTTCATGGAAATTAATTAAAGAAAATTTTTACAATATTTCGTGAGTTAAAGGGAAATCATAACAGTTACCACTAGGCACACCGGCTGGTAGTACATCAATACCTAGATAGATGTTCAAATAAAATGCCGACGCGCGAGTCACTTTTGCCTAATCCCTTTGATAAAAAGCCGCCAGCACGCGCGGCCGTTGAACCTAACTACTTGCTAAAGATGGCTTGTAAACTTTACCTACGAGTAAGTCAGCTGTTATTTATACTTATACGATTTGTTTAATTTAATTTCATTTGTTTTGAACTTATTGTTTAAAGATAACAAAAGCATAACGATAACGCCATGCACATTAAGTTGGTATAACTTTTAATACGTTTCTAAGAAGATATTGTAAATAAAATTACTTATCAGATCTTATAGCTAAGTACTTACATACTTTTAGTTGAAAAAAAGATCAACTTACTGTTGTAGGGTCTGAAGATCATGCTCCACATAGGCACATTCCCTTTGTACACCACGTAAGGCACCTTTTATTTAAGTTTTCGCGAACACATAGTAACACGGTAGGGTTTGCCCTTATTGCATCAAAAGCACTCACTATTCGATTTCGCATTTCCAGTTCCATTTCACAAATTATTGTTTAGATTATTTGTTTTACGTGGCCCCTCAAATAAAAGTCTAACGCAGTCAGAGTTGGCGATCTGTTATCGTTGCGGGCGGCGCCGGCGGCGCGGCGCGCGTGGTCTCCTGGCGTCTATGCGATGGCCTACCTCCCCCGGAACGTCTAAACTGTTGAAGTTATTTCGCGAGACTGCGACAAATAAATAATAAATAGTCTCATTCAAAATATTAGGAAAAGAACTATGAAGTAGGTTTTTAAAGGAATAGGGATGTGGCCGAAACTTTGTTGAAGTAACATTTTCATTAATATCGATAGTGAGTGCATGACAACCAATAATTATTTAAATACAAGCATACAATGATAAAATCGGTTAACATTAATTAGCTTTTTTAATTTTACAGTTTTATTAGTTTGTTTTTACAGTAACTGACGGATAAATTCGCAGTTTTAAGTAAAATATTTATGAGCATAGTACACAATTCTAAATATCGTACTGTACGATATGAAGCCTTTCCTAAATTCAGGAAAGTTTAATAGGAAAAGAAATTGTAGGTAAAGTAAGTAGGTTATTTTAAAAATCGATATTTTTTTTGGTTCAACGTGTATAACATAGCTACGTCACTAGGGCGGTGCATTGGTGTAGCACAGTGAAAGCGGTGTCCTTTGTCGGCACGGATTAAATTTGTCGGTGCATTATTACCTTTATTCGAAGTCAAAGAAACCGCCTTTGACCTAAGTGTTCATGACTCAAGAAAATTTCCCAATTTCAGGGTAAATTTTGCAGGGAAAAATGTATAATTTTTTTTTTTTTACGTATTTTTCATTTTTAGAATTATTTTTAGAATGTTTGTCAGGTATACAATGCCCCCGTTACGGATCGGACAGGGTTTTTTTTACACACTGTATACTTATACAGTACGTTTCGTTAGATTATGGATAATAAAATTATGAGACAAAATAGAGAACCCACTAAAACAGCAGGTTTTGTCGAATCGTAGAATTTATCTATTCATTGACAGACCGTTTCGTCGAATCATATTATGGCATCTTCCGTAACGAGGAGGCCCGTCCCTGCAGTGGGACATTAATGACTGTAACGATGATGAACATTCGATTAACTGAATATTCAGCTACATGAACATTCGCCCAATCGAACATTCGGCCTACAAAAAATTCGGTCAACATGACTGTGAGAGTCTACAAGCTGACATTAACATAATTATTAGTTGGTGTCAGGATAACTCTATGTCCCTTAACGATAGGAAATGTAAAATAATATCATTTACTAAAAATAAAAGTACTATTAACTACTCATATCATATTAAAGGTGTCATTTTGGAAAGAGTTACTGTCATTCGTGACCTGGGGGTGATATTCGATTCTGCCATGTCATTCAGACATCATTATGACCATATATGCAGTAAAGCACATCGTATGTTGTCATTCGTCCTGAGAAATGCTAAGCCGTTTAAGGAAAGTGCTTCTTTGATAATTTTATATAACTCATTAGTCAGGAGTATAACTGAGTACTGTTCATCCATATGGTCTCCCATTTACAAGACTCATATTGATCGCATAGAAGCAATTCAGAGGCGGTTCATGAGAGCACTGTGTTCAAAGTTTGGCTACAGAAAAAAAATAAAAGATTATGAGGATAGACTACTAAAGTTCGGAATGACAAATCTTGAGAGTAGAAGATGGATAAGTGACTTGTGCATGTTACACAAGATAGTAAACGGTTCACTAGACGTACAGCTAGTTACAACTCTAAATATTAAGGTACCAACGAGATCTGTGCGAATACCACAACTCTTTACTATTCCCTCTAGTAACAATAATGTATCCCAAAATAACCCGATTACACGTATGTGTAGTCAGTATAATTCCATTTGTTCTGAGGTTGATATATTTTTTGATAGTTTTGATGTTTTTAGGAGGTCTCTATATAAGTCCATCAAATAATAATTTCTTATTTCAAATGTACTATAAACAATATGTAAGTTAACACTGTAGCAATATAAGATAGTTTTAAGTGTTGTGTAAAGTTATAAGTGGATTGCAGATTTGTAACTGTGTTAAATGTTTTGTATTATTATGTAATGTTTAATCTGTAATCTGTTACTGTACCATTGCAATAAAATAAAATAAAATAAAAATAAAATATGGTCAAATCAAAATTCGGCTAACTAAACAGTAGGCCAACTAACCATTCGGCCAAATAAAAATTCGACCAACTGAACATTAAGCCAAATGATCATTCGGTCAAATGAAAATTCGACCAAGTGATCATTCGGTCAAATGAAAATTCGACCAACTCAACATTTGGCCAAATGATCCATTCGGTCAAATGAAAATTCGACCAACTGAACATTCGGCCAAATGATCATTCGGTCAAATGAAAATTCAACCAACTGAACATTCAGCCAAATAAAAATTCGACCAACTGAACATTCAGCCAAATGATCATTCGGTCAAATGAAAATTCGACCAACTAAACATTCGGTCAAATGAAAATTCGACCAACTAAACATTCGAACAAATGATCATTCATTCAAATGAAAATTCGACCAACTGAACATTTGGCCAAATGATCATTCGGTCAAATGTAAATTAGACCAACTGAACATTCGGTCAAATGAACATTCGGCCAAATGATCATTCGGTCAAATAAAAATTCGACCAACTGAACATTCGGCCAAATGTAAATTAGACCAACTGATCATCCGGTCAACTGAAAATTCGACCAACTGACCATTCGGTCAACTAAACAAGCTCAATGAAAATTTATCTAACCTTGTTAGGTTAGCCTAACCTAGTTAACCTAACCAAACATAATAGCTAACCTAACCTAACATAATAGCTAACATAACCTAACATAATTGCTAACCTAACCTAACATAATTAAATAATGTAAGTTAGTAATAATTAGTTTTAAGATTGTACCTATTGACATCTCTACTGTCTCCATATGTAAATACCAACATTATTAATTTCACAAATCACATGTATTATATTCCATCATTCATATTGTATTATATTGTAAGCTCAAGTAAATAGTATTTTGTTTAAATACGAAGCCTTATAAAAGCCAAAATGGAAAAAAAAAAAAAAAAAAAAAAAAAAAAAAATTATACATTGTAAATATATGATATAAAAATGACACCAAAACATCTATATAACTGTAAAACTTGTCTTCATTAACAAAAAAAAAAAAAAAAAAAAAAAAAAAAAAAAAAAAAAAAAAAAAAAAAAAAAAAAATGCTACATAAGGCTTCAATTAGTATAATTGTATTTTTTCATTATCATATGCACCTAGTACTTACAAAAACTACTGTTACTTCTAAACTTCAAATTGTTTTGTTAATCATTAATACATATTAAAAGACAAACATTTTAATGACAAAAAACTGCAAAAAAGGTCATAGAAGAAGGCGTAGACCAATAGCGCCACTTCTATGATCTACATTTACTAGTTTCATTTGAAAAAAAAAAAAAAAACCCAACATAATTGCTAACGTAACCTAACATAATTCCTAACCTAACCTGACATAATTGCTAACCTAACCTAACATAATTGCTAACCTAACCTAACATTATTCCTAACCTTTTTTTTTTTTTTTTTTTTTTCCGGGAGGGAAGCTTTATGCCAGAGTGTGAGGACTCCCCGACCAAATTGGCCGGTATACCACACTAAACCCTCCACGGTTACCCTTTTAGCTCATAGGGACAGAGTTCCGGGACCAGGGTGCTACACCCATACTCCGGAGACTCCGTCGAGCTTCCTGGCGGCAGCCAGGTGACGCAATTCAAGAGAGGCCCGGGGTAACCCAGAGTACCTCTCTTTGACGTCGTAGCAGGTCACCTCCGCAACTGCCGTCCATTACGGACAACAGCCCAAGGCACCCCACACGCAGGCGACAAAACCCTACGCGAGCTACGTACGAGGTTGGCTAGGACCAGACGACGCCGCGCCTGTTCCCCTCCTACCTCTTCGTCTGCGCCGAGCGGGTGCGGCTTGAGCATCATTCTCCCGCACCCGCTCCGCTTCCTCCTTCCGCGAGATGACGGTCTCGCAGAAGGAGGTCACGGCATTCCACGCCTCCGCGCTACCGAGCATTGTTCTGACCAATGTCGGCAGCGCGAGGTCGCTTGTTCTCAGCGCCGCGCAAAGATCGCGGCGCTCATCGTCCCAGGCCGAGCACAGGAGCAGAGTGTGCTCGGCCGTGTCATCTGGATCGCCGCAGTGGTGGCACTGCGGCGTTTCTTCCCGGCGGGCGACCCGGTGCAGGTAGTGACCGAAGCAACCATGTCCGGTCAGTACCTGCACCAGGCGGTAGGTGAGGCTGCCACCCGGGCGCCCCACCCACTCCTTCAACACCGGACGAATCGTCTCGATCGTCCGGTGACCAGCGGCAGGTTGGGAGAGAGTCTCCATCCACGCTCTGATGGCGTCATCCTGGATGTTGGATTGGGCCCGCTCTATATCTTCTAGAGCGGGCCGCACGCCCCGCACCCTCGCCCCCACTTTGCGTCGATGCGCCTCGGCGAGTGCCATTGCATCGACCTCGAAGGGAGGCGTGCCTGCAAGTACGCAGGCCGCACCGTGGCTTACCGTCCGGTAAGCCCGGATTTCGCGTATAGCGATTATCCGCTGCGGCCTGCGCAATAAGACCATAACAAAAACAACAAATTTAATTTTTTTTTTTTTATTTATATAAAAATATTACATAGCAATAAAAATGTTAGGTACTTATAATATAATTTATTTGTGTTGACTGGTTCCAAACTAAGCAGAGCTTGTACTATGGATACCAAACAACAGCCATACATACTTATATTTATAATTATTTATACATACTAATTATAACAAAATAATGTATATTATAATAACACATAACTTATCAATGCCGACTAGTCCCAAACTAAGCAGAGCTTGTACTATGGGTACCAGACAACAGCCATACATACTTATATTTATAATTATTTATACCTACTAATTATATTATAATATACGTGACATAACATAATAAATAAAAACATATGAACATTATAACAAATAAATACAAGTAAATTATGTCACAGTGCGATCAGGTGGCACTTGTCCGCGAAAACGACGGAAAACCACGCCCTGCGGCCAAAAGGTGTCCTCCATGACGAGATGCATGTAACACGTTGGGACTCGAACCACGAACGCCTTGAAATTAACGTTGCGGCGCGACTCCAACAACTGCACTCTCGCCGTGTATTTCAACCTATGGCGAACGTACTCCACGATGTCCTCAGCCTTTGTGGTGTAATGCAGGCGTGAAATGTACACCGGGGTGTTCGGTTTTGCAGCACGGACATTGACACTTGGCTCCATAGGTGCTGTGCCGCAGCAGTTCTTATTGCTTCGCTGGCGATGTCTTTTCCTTTGCACAGTCACGAAACCATCATCATTAGACCGATTCTTGCTGTCTTGATCTTGCAATGACTTCTTTAAAACAATGGCCTTGGGCTCATTATCTAAAGGAGCTCGACGAGGCGCGCAGTGAATAGCCTGCTTGACGGGAGCGGGGCGCGCGTAGCTTCGTGCGTCACACTCTGCATTGTCAGCTGTAGACGGCGATGACAACAAGACCGCTGACGCGTAGCTTGTTGTAGACGATGCACCGTGACGTGCGCTTACACGCGCCGATGTCGGTGACCCAGATACTTTGACAGAATTACGCAACTCGTCTAGTTCGGTACGTAATTCTGTCACGTTTCTTTCGGATGTCTCCAACTTCTTCTGGACATCCGCCAGACTTGTCTTCAAGTATTCCACGTCCTTTAGAAGACTTGCTACGTCGACGTGGTCTAAAGTAACCAGGGGTAACTTTTTCAAGTCCCTAGCTACAAATACGGGCACGTCTGCGGGATCTGTCGTCTTGAGCAGTGTGATGATGTCCTGCATACTTTTCAAAGGTCCGTCACGTCTACGTGACACCATCCGGTTCTCTTTATTCAGCGATCGAAAAACCAACAGCTTGGCAGCCGCGATTTCTTCCTCGCTGAAATTCGAGACACAAATCTGGAGCGCAGAAACTTCGCCTATAACGTCCAGCTTCTGTTGTACAAAAGCCAGCAACTCATTCTCCACAAGTTTATCACTCATGGTGAAAAATGACACTTGCGTCGGCTCGCGCCGCGCTAAACTATTATTAATTAATTAATAACTAATTACACGTCCGACTCACAGCGCTGACGATTAGTAGTGATAAGGCCTTGGTGCGAGGCGTGAGACTCCCTGCCCACACCGGAGATCCGTAGAGTGCCATCGACCGTACCGTTCCGTGGTACAGTCTCCGGCACTTGGCTGATGGCCCCCCTATGTTGGGGAGCAGCCGTCCGAGAGCTGCCGCAGCAGCACACAGTCTGGGAGCCAGGAGCGTGAAATGCTGCTCCCAGCTCCAGGAAGAGTCCAGTTCAAGGCCAAGGTACTTCATATGTACCTCGACCGGAACACAGACCCCCCCTACTCGGACACGGAGCTCCGGTGGGATTCTGCGTCTTCTTCTTGGGGGCGGGAAGCCAATGGCCCTGGTTTTGTCCAGAGCCACTTCCAGCCCCAGGAGGCGGATGCGTCGGACAATCCTCTCGGTATAAACCGACGCATTTTCGGCCGCCTCCTCCCAGAATTTGGCCGCTGCCGCAACGAGCGTGTCGTCCGCATAACAGACTATCTCTGTTTGCGGCAGCAGCCTTCCACGCAGAACCCAGTTGTACCCCAGATTCCACAACAACGGACCCAACACTGATCCCTGGGGTACACCTGCCGCCACTCTCCACGACTGAACGCGATTCCCGCATCCTGGTAGAGCACTACCCTATCCTGCAGATAGTCCCTAACCAAGGAGCGGAGGTAGAGGGGCACTTCATGAAAAACTAGCGCCCCCTCTATCGCTTCGTGGGGGATGGTGTTAAAGGCGTTGGCGATGTCAAGAGACACCGCCACCACCATCTCCCCGCGCGCGGCGGCCGCCTCGGTGAAAGATTTGAGGCGGCCTATCGCGTCAATCGTGGACCGACCGGTGCGGAACCCGTACTGGCACTCCGCCAAGTCCGGGCCTACGCACTCGATGTGCTCGATTAGACGGGAGGCGAGAATCTTCTCGAAAGCCTTGGCCGTCTCATCGAGCAACACCAGCGGTCGGTAGCCCGCCGGGACATCGGCGGGGCGACTCTCCTTTCGAATCAGGACCAGTCGCCCCGCCTTCCATCGCCTGGGAAAGCGTGCCGACGCAATACAGCAGTCGAACACGGTGCGAATCCTCTGTTCTAGGGGCCCCAGTGCCACGCCCATTGCCTTGGCAGGGACCCCGTCCGGCCCCGGCGCTTTCTTTCCGCGCCGAAGCCTCTCCCGCACCGTGCCGAACTCCGCGTCGGACACAGGAGGCCCCGCGACCCACACCTCCGGGACAGAACCGGAGGTGTATCTCCTCTCCTGAACCAAGTGAGGGACGGAGGGTCTCGGCTCTGGAAATAGAGTTTCGAGAACCCTCCGTCGCAATTCCGGATCCATACAGGGAAGCGGGGGAGCTGGAGAGAGCTTCCCCCTTATCTCCCTGTATGGCCGGCCCCACGGGTCGCGGTTGAGGATGCCCAAGAACTGATCCCAGGCATCCTTCTTGGCCCTGCGGATACCGTTCCGCAGAGCCCTTATAGCCTCCTTGGAGGCCCTGTGTAGAGCCTCCTCTTCCCCAGGCGATCTTTGGACACGTCTGCGGCACCTTTGGTACGCGCGTCTGGCCCCCATACTGGCGGACCGCAGGAGCGCAATCTCCTGCGTCCACCAGTAGACCCGCCCACAACGAGGGCGGGCCTGCGTCCTGGGCATGGCGGCATCGCAGACAACCCGCAGGTCGTCCGCCAGCAGCTCCGCCATGCCGTCGGCATCCCCTGCGATGGTGTCGGGCACGTCACTCCATGCCCGCACCACCGCCGCCTCCTCCGCCACATCGCGACGGAGGCGTGCAAGCGCCCACCTTGGAAAGGGTGAGGCGCCCGCAGCGGAGCCCAGATGAATGGGGGCTTCGGGCGACACCGTAGAGACCTCGTACCGGACGTAACGATGATCCGATAGGGTCTCTACATCCTCCACCACACGCCAGTCCCTGATTCGGGCTGCGAGTGGCGGAGTGGCTAGGGTCACGTCCACAATCGACGTGCCCTGCCATCGGATGCAGGTCGGGGTAGTGCCTCGATTGAGGATGTGAAGCCCCAGGGCTGAAACCCAGGACTCCACGTCACCACCCCGCACATCTGTGTTGGGGGAACCCCACGCCGTTGAATGGGCGTTTAGGTCCCCCGCAACCAACACAGGGTTGGGGGCCGAGCGGCGCACCACTCCTTCGACCACAGCAAGGAACCTTTCGAATTCGGCCCTGCTGCGGTTGGGGGAGAAGTAGGTAGCCACCACCACTATTCTCCCCCATCGTGCCGCGACGTATCCTGCTCCTCTCTCGGTCAGAACGAGAGAGGAGCCTGCTCCAAAGGTTGCTATCGCCGCGGAGCCATCGGCGGCCCCTAGCCAGTTGGGTCGGCCAGGGGGAATACCGTGTGGCTCCGCGGCGACTAGCAGGTCAACCTCCCACTCGGCGGCCGACTGGCACGCCAGATCCTGTGCCCCAACCGAGTGGTTGAGGTTGACCTGGAGTACCCGCCCTGAGGACCTACTGTCCATCGGTTTGCATAGGGCGGGACTCAGTTGGCGCGGCCGTCACCGCGCGACGCTGGGCCGCTCCCAGAGGGCGGCCTTTTACGGGGGGAGGTCGACAGTTAGCTCCCCCCATTCTGTGTCCGGACTCCCTTTTCTTCGCACACGGCGCAGTGCGGAGTGGCCTCGCAGGCCGCCGCGAGATGCCCCTCACCGCCACACCGGAAGCACAGTTTGCTCCGGTCCTTGGCAGAGGGGCACAACTGCTGCGGGTGCCCGATGCCGAAGCACCGGTGACACCGCAGCGGCCGCTGCTCCATCAAATTAATAGAGGCGGCGCTCCACCCGATGCAAACGCGCCCTATGTCTGCTAACTTGAGCGCCGCCTCTACAGGGCAGGAGGCAATCGTCGCCCCCACACCCCTGAGGTTGGACACGATTGCCCCTACCCTCACGACTTGACTGGAGCAGTCCGCTAATCTGGCCAACTCCGCCTGCACCTCCGCAACTGTCACAGAGTCATCGAGCCCCGTCACTCGAAAGCTCGCCAGTTTCTGGGGCCGAGTGACTTTGGCCGACTCCCCCAACACCACTCCTATCTGAGTGGCGAGGTTGTCGGCCTGGGCCGGGGTCGTCCCCTTTGGGAGCTCAATGACTCGTGCTCCGGTGAGTCCCGTCCTAAATTTGGCCGGGCCTATGCCCAGCTCGCCCAGATTGACTCTGGCCCTCGCTGTTGTGAGGGCCTGAGCGTACGTGGCCCCATTTGCCACCGCCTCTGGCTTAAGGGCCACCACCACCGCCAGCGTCTTCGGTGGTTTGGGCTTCTTTAGCTGGGCCTGAGCCCGCGAGCCTGCGGGAGCAGGAGCCGCCTTTGCCTTTTTAGGCTTCTTAGCTACGGTCGTCCACTCATTTAGGACGACCGGCGGCTCCACCTCGCGGGATGTTCCCGCGAACTGTTCGCGGGCCCTCTCCGGCGCCTTGCGCTGCGCCGGCTTTTTGGCCCTGGCCTCCTTCGGCAGATTAGCCGGGGGGGTGAGGGTCGTAGGGGCGGAGGAAGCTGTTACCCCCGCATACGACCTCACCGTCGCCGGAACAGCCTCTCTTCTATCTGAAGCGAGGGGCGGACGCCTAATTTGCGCTGGCAATAGACGCCCATCCGCCTCTAGCCCCTGCAGTCGGGCACCCAACATGGCGCCGAACCTCTCAGCCAGGTCGCGCTGGAGGAGCCCCACCATTTCAGCCATGTCCGCTTTTGTTATGGCTCCCCCGCTCGTTGCGTCCACGTTGACGGGCTCCACTGCTTTTTGCGGGGATGGCCCCTTGGGGGATGGCTCCCTCTCCGCTCTCCCTCTTCCCCTCTCCGAGAACGCTCTCCGGAGAGCGGAGATCTCCTCCGTGAGGACTGACAGTTGTTGCCTGAGGCGCTTGTTGTCAGCCCTCAGCCTCCTCATCTCATCGGACGTGTCCCGTTGGGCCATCCCCTTCACAACCATCAGAAGGGCGGCCGAGGCATCCTTTATTTCCTTGACGCAGGTGCCCTTCAGATTCTTAGATTTGGAGGCCACGCTGCGCAAGGTCCCGGCGTACGCCTCCGCCTTTTCGACCAGGTCCTCAATAGAAGAGGACGGCTTCCGCGACCCCCTAACTGTGTCTCCCGAGTCTGATGTCTCCACCGAGGGGTCGCGGATGAATTGGGATCGCGAGAGCACATCAGCCTGTCGACCGCCACAGCCATTCCTCGACCGTGGCGCCTTCCTTGCTGGCGACGTTGCTTCACTCCCACAGCTCTCGTCGCCACCTTCCTCAGCCGGGGTGGGGTCCTCAGTACCTCCTCCTCTAGGAGGGGGGGTCGGGGTCTTCTTGACCCTCTTGCGTCTTCCTGTGGGAGGCTTCAAAATTGATTTCGGGATTACTCCCGAAGTCCCAGCGACGTCCATACGAGGAGAAGACGGCACCGAAACAAGAAATACAGGTGAGGCAGGACGTGACGACGACGATGCAACAGACTGGGTGGGATCCCCCCCCTCGGACATCGACCAGTTGACTGCCTGCGACTCAGTCCACGCAGGCCGGACGACACCATCAGTCAAATTCTCAGAATCCTGTTGGCCCTGAGAAGGGTCTTGGAGTTGGCCCTGAGAAGGGCCTTGGGGTTGACCCTGAGAAGGGTCGTTGGGTTGGCCCTGAAAAGGACCTTTTGGTTGGCCCTGAAAAGGGCCTTTTGGTTGGCCCTGAGAAGGGCCTTTGGGTTGGCCCTGAAAAGGGCCTTTTGTGAGAAAACGCCCGGAGGCGTCCCTCAAGGATTGTGGCATTGTATCCAACAATAGTGTCGCAAGTTTTGAGCAAAGAACTTCGGTCACCTAACTTGCCACTCCGTTACGGTGGTCAAGTCAGGGTCCAGGGCGGACGACGGGGACGTACTCTATGCTCACTTGGGACCCGCCCCAACATAATTGCATACCTAACCTAACCTAACAATTGCTAACCTAACCTAATTGCTAATCTAACTTAACATAATTGCTTACCTTACCTAATTGCTTACCTATCCCGAGATGGAATTGCGCAGTGACTATACTTTTTTATTCTCTATGAGTCGCTAATATAATAATATATCTCCGTATCAAATACGAGTAAAACATACAAGGGTTTCATTACTGTGGTATGTTGTTAATTAGATAAAACTAAATCCAAGATTCCGTTCACATTCTGAATATTATGTAATAATTGAAGACATGAGTGGATGTCGGAGTTACGTTACATTTTTTCAAAAAACCTTTTTATTCGTCGAATAGATGTTTTAGGTGGTAATAAACTATATCAAATCTTAAAACGACGTAAACTAAGCTCTGTTTCTAAAATAAAAAATCATGAGAGAGTTATGTACCTGTATAAAATGAAAATCAAAATAAATGAAAGGAACCTGGGTACTTAACATATTTGTCATTAAAAAATGATTAAGTTAATTGCCTTTAGTGCGTGAATGATGGGGGCAAGTATCAGCAAAAGCGTGATTTATTGTGCAGTAAACAAAACTATCCATTAATATTATAAAGCCTGACCAGAAAAATAGAATACTTTTCCAATTTGCGGAATTTGTATTGAACTGTTCGCTTATTTGCTGAAACAAATAGTTTCTCGTGCTGGAGTGTAAATGGGTGTTTCTTCGAAATTCGATTCTTTGTCTGATTCACATGGGCAATTTTTTTTTTTCACATTTTGGCTTATATAACATGTTTTTGTCAAAGATGATAACCTAATATACAATGTCAATGTCAATGTCTGAAAAAGGCACACTTTTTTATGAAATGGTTTTCGAGATAATTAACTTAAAATTTTTTCAGGTCATATAAATCAGAATGAAATTCTAGTTATAAAAATCAGTGATTTATTTATTAAAATTACTGTTGATAAATCACAATGATTATCACCACACCTAAATCACGTAGTGTTCGTGAGGCCCGCCCGGCCCTATGGAATAGTAGTAATCACTGTGATAAACAATATTAAAGTAGGACTAACTCTAAAGTGCTGATAATTGGTAGCTTCACCCTACATAGGTTTGGGTCAAGGAGTACATTAGATTGGTACAAGTCTCGTTACGAAATTCCGTAGGGCAAGGCGGGCCTGATGAATACAGAATTATCCTGCGTGAGAATCGAACCCACGTGCACGGCAGCCGTTTACACGACCGTCGCGCCACCTAGGAAGTCAAGGTTACACTTTCATCATCTTCATATCACGTCCACTACTAGCCATAGGTCTCTACCAAATATTTCCAATATTACATAAATATAATTTTTACCTATAAAGCTTAGGTTTAACTAGAAAAATCCGAATAAAAAGAAGTTTGCGGCTGTCGCACCTAGATGGCGTTGTACAGTTGAGTTCTAAGTTGCGGCCCAGCGTCGTATTTTTAAAAGCAATGGTAAATTTGGTAGTCGAGACGGATGCTCGGGTGGCCTAGTTGGTCATGTCGCTGGACGCGTATAGTCCAGAGACGCGGGTTCGAGTCCCGCCTCGAGTACCAATTTTTTTCATTGTCTTTCTTCTTTTCGGATTTCCAATATTACCACATCTAGAAAAAATCAGGATTTAAAAATAAAAAACATCGGAACAGAAAATAAAATCTTTATTTTTAATAATATCCAATTTCATCAGATTAACATAGAATCGAAATTAAAGTATTATATACCATTTGCAATAATTAATTATTTTTACTAACAATTTCACGGAAAGGTACAAAAAAATATCTTTTTTCTTCATTATTTGTATTGAGATCGTAAAAATACATCACAACGTTAACATTGCCATATTAAAATATTTAAAAAAAGTATTGCCATGATTTTAAGGTATTCACACCACTTTAAAGCCTAAGGGTCATAGCACATATAACGTAACGTAAACGGATCGGCATCGCCTCGCCTTTTTCCTCGGTGTCAAACGTCAAAAATACGATTACGTTACGTATCCGATTAGTGTGCGTTGCAGTAAGGAGTTTCATAATATAAAGAATACTGAACGACTCGGGTTGATACGGTGACGTTCCGTTTACGTTACGTTATATGTGCTATGCCTATGACCCTAAAAGGCTAAAAAAAGATAATTAATAATAAGAATTAATAATTAATATTTACATAGGTACTTTCGTTATATAATACTGCCAGAAATTAATTTTAGTATTGCCTGGCTAAAAAAATTAAACAAAAATAAGATAAAATCTGCAAAATTCGCAAGGAGTATAAATTTATCTTCATATAAAAAATTTTCTAAAAAGTTATTTTATTTTTACATCTAATACCTATTATTTATTTATTTATTATTTATTTACACTGCACTGAGGTATCGACTTTAATTATAAAGCCTTTGTACTTTTTTTTTATTAATTTCCTGTTTTTAAATAATTATTAATTAATAATATCATACTGCTTCAATTCTTTTTTTCTAACTTTTTTTTACGTATCTATTAATTCTAATAATATAACAATTATTCTTATATATGTAACAACTATTATTATTATTTATTTTTATTATTAACAATGGTTTTCGATTATTGGCACGTCACTGACTTGAAAAATTATAATTCTATGAAATAGTTTAATACATTTACTCCACCAAACTTATGGCATGGGTGTCGTAAAAATTGACTAAAGAGTGACTTTTCAGGTATTCTCATTATTACAATAGCGTAGTATATTATAGACTTAAATTCACTCCGTCACTGGAAGAGGCCCATCCCTGCAGTAGGGCATTACTTGGCTACAAAAAGTCCTCGTTTTATTAGAAAAATTGGCACAAATAAAAAGATTTAAGATTTTTATATTAAACTATAAAAAAATAAACTTCTTTTCTATGTATAATTTTAAAACTACACTAATTATTTAGTTAGTTAGTTTATTGTAAAAAGTTTACAAAAAAACTATTATCTAACCTCCAGAGTCTATTACTTAATAAAACGAGTTCATACAAAACTATTTCATACAACTAATTAAAAAAAATTAAGACTAAGTTTTATACCTTCTTTTCTATAAAAACATTATTCTTTTAATTATTGAGCTGGTAACACTAATACAAATGTCAAAGTTATAATATAACGTTCTTAAACAAAATAACCATCTTTTTTTTTTAATCAGACACGATACATTTTTGTCTCCAATTTCCTAGACGAATACTTATTTATACTAATATCATTACTAAATAAAAGTTGTGTATTTTATTAAAATGGGTGTCGTAAAAACCGACTAAGGGACTATCCGTGAATATTATCTTTACGTAATAAAAAGAAGGAAAACTTGAAATTAAACCCTATACCAATCCGTCTGGCCAGCGTGGTATTAGTAGGCCAAGTGTCCCTCCGTCACGGGTGGAGGCTCGTTCCTGCAGTGGGACATTAATGTGCTGTTATGATGATTTTATTAAAATGGCTGATGTCAAGACCAAAACATCATATTAGCATTAATTAGTATGGAATTTTAGGCATAATTAGGTTTTTGAATTAAACAACCGACTCCAAAATAGATTTTTGATACTGCATGTCAATTCTCGTTTCTTATAATCGTTAAAAATTCGGTTAAGTTAACTTTAGTTGTCAAATTGTCTTATTTTTGGTATTGCAATTGTAATCTTTTTGTGGTCGTGTTAAAGTTTTATTTAGAGTGTGACAATTTGACAACTAAAGTTCACTACTGAATTTTTAACGATTTTAAAGAACGAGAATTGACATGCTGATTAAAATAAGTTTTACTTAGATAACACAGATATTTCATACTTTTGAGGAGTAAATACCAAATTGCTTAATTATTTTTTTAAAACGACTGTATACACACGTAGTATAGCCAAGTCTAACGGCCGAATACTTAAACGTCTGTTAAAGTAAAGCGGCGCTTAAACTAGAAATTGTCATACAAATGTCTAGTTTAAGCGCCGCTTTACTTTAACAGACGTAGATTTACGTCTGTTATTTGCCAGACAATTATTTGTGGATCATACTAATAATACAGAATGCTATTAGTATAAATAAGTACCACCATAGCCAAGGACCCCATTGAAAATGACTACATACATTGAAAATTAATAAGTACTAAAAATCCTAATAAAAATATATAATATTTAATGGTAACCATTAATTGGCAGTACACAAAACATCGCCAAAGTCAAATATTAACTTAAAAAAAAACTAAACGAAAAAGTTCGATTTTTCAATAAAAAAAACCGTTAATTTTCAATTTTTTAAAAAAAGAGGGAAAAGTAATGATTGCCATAGATTAAAAATATAAGTCCCGATATTTTTTTTCGAAGTCAATATTTGACACAAGCAACACTAGCTGCCATAGATAATACTATTAAAAAAAACAGCAGCATTTCATGAACTTAAGCACTTCCTCTTACAAATCTAATGAAAAAAAAAATACAATAAAAAATAAGCTCTATGCAAATATAATGAATACAAAAATAAACGAATTTTTCGTAATCACATTTTTTTATTGGCCTTGGAAGCCGTGACCTTTGCTTTAAAACATTGTCTTTTTGTCTATGACTGGGGAATTACCTAAATATGAGCTGCCACAGATAAAATATTTGTCTTTTTTAACATGGCAATAAAGTGAGTTTAAGTTAAAGATTTTATGACAGCATTAGTGACTTACGGCCAAATACTCAAATGTCTTTTAAAAGTAAAGCGGCGCTTGAACTAGAAATTCTCTGTCTAGGTTAAGCGCTACTTTATTTTTAAAAGACTTTTAGTATTCGACAAATAATAATTAAATGGATATAAAAAACACCTAAACTCAGAATAAACATTTGTGGGTCGCCAGTTTCTTCACCTTGGGAGCTGAAGAAAATTAACCAAGAGAGCTCATATTGAAAAATATCTATCCACTCAAACGTCCGAGCTATTGGACCGTTGTACGTCCGGTTCCTCGATAGGCCTGGACGTTTTTGTAGCTATTTTTAAAGTTTATTAATATCGACTCGGCAATATGACCATATCGAACCTGATGGAAAGCGCGAATACGGTCCAGAAATGAAGGGAACGGATGGTAGTTAATAAAATGACTTTACATTAAAGTCAACTACGAGTTAGAGAAAGGACTTTTACAGACATGAAAGTAACGGACATAAAAAACATCCAGGCTTAAGAAAACAATTTATGGATACTAATTATCATGAGTGGGATTAGAACCCGCGATTTTAAGCTTTGCCACTGAGGCAGTTACTTTGCCAGGCCAAAAACTCCTCCAAAGACATTTCTAAAAGGTACCAAAAGAAACTCTTTCACAAAAAGAATTTTCGTATTTTCATTTTCATAATTGGTACAAAAAGGCCACGGCTACATTATTACAAAACATCAAAAGAAAATAATAATATTATTGCATTTATAATCATAATATTTTTAATTCTATGCCTTTACAAGTAGTTTCACTACAAGCAAAGCAAAAAATATATATTTTAATTCGGTAACTATACGATAGATGGCACTTTTTAATAAGAAACTAGATGCACTCCGTTTTACGTACGGACGATCGCGCCGTTCAGTTTAAAAACTATCACGGTATAAGTATTACATCTCTTTTGGTAGCGCCAACTGTGAAAAAAAAGAATAAAGATTATATTATTATATTTAGAAATAGTCTTTTCAACAATATACCTATGTTGGATACCACCGCTTTATAGGCTATTACAGGGCCTTAACACCTTCATATCAGACATAGGCTTCCTCCAAATATTTCCACTCAATACGGTCGTGTGCCTCCCTCATCAATCGGTTTTCCGCCGTCCTAACTAGGTCTTTTGTCCACCATGTGAGGGGTTCCATACATACATAAACCCTTTACCAACCCATGTGACTAGCATAGAAAAATATAAATATTCCTCACACTTACACACAACGCCATCTAGTGAGCCAGTAGAGCTAGCAGCTTACTAGACCACGGATAAACATAAATACATACATATCATACATAGAAAACACCCAGACCAATGCAAACAATCATGTTCATACACACAAAGATTTTCATTGAGCGGGAATCGAACCTGAGACCCCTGCGTAGCAGTCTTGTTAAGCAACCACTACGCCACAAAGGTCGTCAGTGGGTCAACTATCCTCTTAATTTAAAAAAAAAGCACAATTACAGGTATATAAGAATTTAATACACCTCCATACAGTCGTGTGGATTTCAGGGCTTATCAAGTCAGCCCAAAACGGGTACTTTTTTGTATTTTTACCCCCTTACTCATAACCGCCCATAAAATTTTAGTCAATTGATTAGCTTAAATTCTTAAATTTTTGTTTAGAATAAGGTTGGTTTTACTACTTAAAATCTCGCTAAGCAGTGATTAAATTTAAGAGCCGTTTATGAGTAAGGGGGTTAATTTAAAAAAATGGCACAAACCTAATCATTTAGCGCTGGCTTTCTCCAAAAAATCCATTTTCAATCTCAACTCGATCAAAAACAGCTGTTTCTGCAAAGAAAATATTTCTTCCTTCTGTCTAAGTTCCATATTAAGTATTTTCATTTTCGCCTCATGTTCCCAAATGGCGTGTTGTCTTTTAGCTGTAAAATACAATCGTTCTTCTTCCGTTGCTGTACCGCAATCGTGCTTAATTTGATCATCCATTTTACCATCCTGGATCCTATCGTGACCGTTCTTCCTTTTAATATCATCCAAACTGCTCAAATTTAACGGTGTATTGGATAATTCGTTTAATTTCTGGAGGAAGTTTTGCTGTAACCTAGCTTGCTCTATGGCTTGTAAAGGATTTGTTAGGATGGGTATTGCGGGTAGTGGTAGTGGGGTTATGGGTAGTTTATGGGGTGGGGTAGGGGATGATTGGGGTATAATTTGGACTTGGGGTTCTAATACGTTGGGCATCGTGTCTTCGCTTTCGTTCGTACTTGATAATCGGCCGTTCGACATCTGAGAATTAGACATATAGTTTTAATAATGGTATCTAGTGACAAATTAAGTACAACAGGCCAATTCTCGTAACATACAATTTAATTTAACCTAATTTTAACTCTTTTTTAATTTAATTTTTAAATAATCCAAAAGTGGTTTTTGAGTCCTTAAACATTTCGTTAAAAATAAAGTTAAATGATAAAATAAACCTCAAGTTTGAAGTTTATTATTGAAGAAAGAATATTACTTACATGAACTGTCACTTTTGTTTTTGTATACCCGAAAACGAAATGGCTTTATCAGTTTTGACAAAAAATTCTATCATAATTCAAATTCAATAAGATCGTTATTTAATGTTTATGCGTGAGCTTGACGTCATTGGTTGACCGTAATCAAAACTATGCTTAGATTAAAAGTGCAATATATTTTAAACTTTCAATTCAACGCAATAAGTAATAATATCTACGAACACAATACAAATGTCACTATATTAAACTGTAGAGTTTGTATGTGAAAAACTATGAAAAACCATTAAATAATTTAAAACTAAAGTCCACTTGTTACTTGTGACATTACAAGCTTGTCATTTTAGAAAAACTGAAAATGTAAAATTTAAATATTGGCTGGTAAGGCACCTAATTGTTGGCACCTTAAGAGTAGACTTCGTGTCAGACTAAAATATAAAATATCATAAAATGATAAAATGCTTTAATCTTTGCTTATACTTAATCATTATTACGTGATTGAATAGTATTTAATAAATATTATTGGCACTAATGCCAATAAAAGGATTCTGTGAAATTTATTGTTGCTATGTTGACAGTGTTGACACATTTATTGTTGCTATGTTGACAGTGTTGACACTTCCGTTTGAACACTAAACAAAGTATACGTACATATGTATCAGCTGCAGATAAAATAGTTATTTCATAGTGCAAAGTGCTTAAAACTCTTCCCAGAAGACCAGCCGTCAGGAGGTTAACCTCAAATTGGCAAGTCCCAACATTATTATCACGATTACATATCAATTTGATCTTGAAAAACACAATTAATTGTTGTACAGCTCGGCGGTTATTATTTGAAAGAGGATTTTTATAATTTTTTTCCGGGTGATTGCAATAAACTTGGAAAGCGGAAGCAATATCCATTGGTCAAAACAATTATTTCTTGTTTCTTGTAAATATTGACCACAGACTAACCTGGTGGTTGTCAGTCGAATCATCATAGACAAATACCATAAAAATATAGAACTGTAAGACTGATACACGGGCTTTTGAGACCTGAATCATTGGAGAACTAAAAAGTATACGTACATATGTATCAGCTGCAGATAAAATAGTTATTTCATAGTGCAAAGTGCTTAAAACTCTTCCCAGAAGACCAGCCGTCAGGAGGTTAACCTCAAATTGGCAAGTCCCAACATTATTATCACGATTACATATCAATTTGATCTTGAAAAACACAATTAATTGTTGTACAGCTCGGCGGTTATTATTTGAAAGAGGATTTTTATAATTTTTTTCCGGGTGATTGCAATAAACTTGGAAAGCGGAAGCAATATCCATTGGTCAAAACAATTATTTCTTGTTTCTTGTAAATATTGACCACAGACTAACCTGGTGGTTGTCAGTCGAATCATCATAGACAAATACCATAAAAATATAGAACTGTAAGACTGATACACGGGCTTTTGAGACCTGAATCATTGGAGAACTAAAATAGAAAAATCAAAAAATCAGAGGTCATTTTCGAGTAATATTGACGGCAGTTTATTGAATTATTTGCATCTTTTTGTTTTTGCTAAAGGTTTTACTTTATTTGTAAGCTTATAAGATGTCTACAAAGAACATAATGTGTGCCGGTTGCCGGAGCATTATTGATAACCGAGACTTTTTGAAATGTTGTAGATGTCTTAAGATTTATGACCTGCCATGTGCTAATATATTAGATAAAAAACATTTCACTGCTATGAACAGAGAGCAGAGGATGAAGTGGATTTGTCACGAATGCCGAAATAAACAGCCTAAGGTCGGTAACACTAACACACCTGTGCGAAATCTGAGGGATGATGAGTTGGGTTTTGTGGATGCTAATCAAGATGATTCTGGCAATGTTAATACCACTCGAAGAGGGCAAACAAATACCCAACTAATGTCTGATAGCTACATAGATACATGTTTGATAGAGGACAGAGAAGAGGCGTTTATATCGGCAATTAGCAAACGAGTTCTAGATGCAATCAAAACGGAACTTCCTAATGTAATAACTGGTATAATGCAAAAAGAGTTAGCTCCCATAAAGAAAGACCTGCAGGAATTTCGCGAATCCCTTGACTTCCTAAGTGAAAAGCACGACGAAATTAAAGCCAGCGTGGAATTATTGGTCAAGGATAACATCACTCTATCTAAAGAGAATTCCACACTTAAGAATACTGTTTCGGAATTGTCGGACCGCCTTAACAATTTGGAGCAGCATCTACGCGAGAATAATCTGGAGATACAAGGAGTGCCAGAACATCACAATGAGAACTTGTCAACAATGATGCTGCAGTGTTCCAGAATAGTCAAGTTTGAGCTAAAGGAAGATGATATAGTGAAATGTACTAGAGTTTCGAAAATGAATAAGGAGAGTGCTCTTCCTCGTGCCATAGTTGTGAAGTTTAGAAGCATTAAGATCCGGGATGGACTGTATTCCGCAGTACATCGGTATAATAAATGTAATCCAAAGGACAAACTAAACACTGCGTTATTGGGCATCGGTGGTGAAAGGAAACCTGTCTTTGTATCGGAGCACCTCTCCCCAAGTAATAAGTCTCTTCATGCATCAACACGCAGAAAGGCAAAAGAATGTGGATATCAATTTGTATGGGTTAAAAATGGCCGGATATTTGTTAGAAAGGATGCAGAAGCTAAGCAGATTCTAATTAGAAATGTTGACAACCTTAGTCTTATCCGTTAGTGTTAATGTTATGGTATGTCTAAACTATATTATTAATTCTAATAAATAACAATGTTAATGTCACTGTATTACCAGAACATACGAGGTATGAAAAGCAAGTGTATTGATATCTATAATACTGTACTCTGTAATAATTTTGATATAATCTGCTTAACAGAAACTTGGCTTGATGATACTATATTGTCATCGGAGCTGTTTGACGACAGGTATTGTGTGTTGCGCAGAGATCGTGACGCTAGGTTTCGCTCGCGGTTTGGTAAAAGTCATGGTGGGGGTGTGCTTATTGCTTATTTAAGAAAATTCCAAGTTATTCATAGGGCTGACTGGGAGTCTGATGATTTGGAGGATCTATGGTTGCAAATATGTGTCAGTAGTGCGTTTTCGGTGAACCTGGGGGTTGCATATATACCGTCTTATATACCTGTCCACATTGTTTGTGATTACTTCGATAAATGTAATAATATTCTCAGTAGTTCTTTGGGTCATGTAACGTGCATTTTGGGAGATTTTAATTTAGGTAACGTGAAGTGGTGTAAGGATACAGGGTGTCCGTTGAATTATGACTGCGAGAAATCGAAAGCTTTGCACAATTTATTTCAATTGACGACAGTTAATCAACTAAACCACATCCCTAACAGTAATGGTCGAATACTTGATTTAGCTATTAGTGACAATACGGATTTGGTAAAAATTGTACCTACTTTGCCCATAAGCCGTTTAGATATTCATCACCCACCATTTGAATTGACATTTGGGGCTGATACTCCCTATCTCACACGTAATGCTTCAATCAGTAAACTTTGTTACAGTAAAACTAATTATGAGGGTTGTAAGAAGGACATAGAAGGAATAGATTGGGAGCGGCAGGCTTTAAGTGTTGGATGTGATGACTTTGTACATTTTTTTTACAACAATATCTACTCCATCATTGAAAAACATACCCCAAAGACGACAATCTCCGGTCACCGTTATCCCACTTGGTTTTCGAAAAAACTAATCTCGTTGCTTAAACATAAATCCAAGGCGCATTCTAGATTTAGACGCTATGGCAATCCCAGGGATTATGATGAGTTTTCACTGCTCAGGTCTAGGGTCAAGAGGGTCACGCAAGAGTGTTTTAGAGCGTATATTAAACGCACGGAGGATGATCTCAAGATCAACATCAAATCGTTCTGGCGCTATACTAAGGGTAAACGTGTTACCAACACTTACCCAAGTAGTATGGTCTATAATGACAGGAAGGAGAGTTCTGGTGAAGGTATTGTTGACCTTTTTGCAGACTATTTCTCATCTGTCTATGGTACTAGTTCATTAAACAACTATACCCCTAGCTTCCCAACATTAAATTATACTATCAGTAATTTATTAATTGATAAAGATAACTTACTTTTGAAACTGAAAGGGATTGACATAACTAAGGGACACGGTTTTGATGGAATTCCTGCCATTTTTATACGTCTTTGTGCCAGTGCGCTTGTAACCCCTCTACACGTAATTTATAATAAATCCATCCGCGAGGGTACATTTCCTGAACTTTGGAAGGTCTCTAAGGTCACGCCAATTTTCAAATCTGGAGAAAAAAGTGATGTCTCTAATTATCGCCCTATCTGCATACTCAACTGGTTCGCGAAAATTTTTGAGAGCTTTATTTACAGTCACATGTATTCTCACTTGAAGCATCAACTTAGCCCTCTTCAACATGGCTTTATGGCTGGCAGGTCGACAAATAGCAATTTGTTGTGCTATTCGGGTTTTCTATGTGATTCATTCAATGAAAAAAAACAGGTCGATTCTATTTATACGGACTTTTCAAAGGCATTTGATCGTGTGGATCACTATAAGCTACTTGCCAAGGTTCAACACTTTGGCATTCAAGGAAATTTGTACAGGTGGTTATCGTCGTACCTTCTTAACCGAACACAGTTGGTTGCACTTAGTGGGTATGAGTCGGTGCCTTTCTTGGCTACATCTGGAGTGCCTCAGGGGTCGAATTTGGGACCGCTTTTGTTTCTTGTGTTTATAAATGACCTATTAAACATAATAGAAAGCAATTGTTTGGCTTATGCAGATGATTTAAAAGTTTTCCGTCGTATTAACGATCTTCAAGACTGTATGAGGCTTCAGGCCGATATTGATACAATTGTCGATTGGTGTGACTTAAATTCTATGTCCCTTAATATAGGCAAGTGTAAAGTCATATCATTTACAAAGAACAAAAAGACACGTCTTGATTATAGCTATCGTATTGGTGGTGTGACTTTGGAAAGAGTCGACGTAATACGGGACTTGGGAGTACTGTTTGACTCTGTCATGTCATTCAGACACCATTATGACTACATCTGCACCAGGGCTCACCGTATGTTGTCTTTTATTCTCAGACTTTCCAAACCATTCAAGCAAGCCGAATCCTTAATAACACTTTACAATTGCTTAGTTAGAAGCTTGCTTGAATACTGTTCATCTATATGGACTCCCATTTATAGAATTCACGTAGATAGAATAGAGGCAATTCAGAGACGATTTGTTCGAGCTTTATGCGTGAAGTTTGGTCTTAGACGAACAATAAAAGAATATGTTGGGAGACTTGAGCGGTTTAGGATGACATCCCTTGAGGAAAGAAGATTGATGAGCGACTCAGTTACATTACACAAAATTGTAAATGGCTTACTCGAGGGTCATCTTATTGATCATTTGCACTTTAAGGTGCCAACGCGATCTGTGCGCACGCCAAAACTGTTCGACATACCAGCTGTAAATAACAATGTTTCGTACAATAACCCAATGTCGCGTATGTGCCGTCAGTTTAATGAGATATGTTCGAGGGTCAACATTTTTGATATTGATACCAATATGTTTAGAAGGTCTTTAGGCCGTTTACATGAAACCTCACAGGCCACAGTTTTTATGTAATTGAAACTTGATTAGATTTTGTATTTTAATTTTTAATTTGCTTTAGTTTTCTTAATTTAAATTTTTTTTTATTGTTAGTAATAGAATTTTTCTTTTTTTTACTGTTTCTTAATTATTTTAGTTGTTAATGTTATGTTTTCTTTTTTCCTTTTGTTTTTGTTCCCCTTACTGCATTATCTGTTAGTTTCGCCCTTGAGTGTGTTTGTGTTCGTCTAACTGTTTACTGAAAGTGTTGTGTATAGTTATAAGTGAATTTCAGATTTATGTAAAAAAAAAAAAATTTTAATGTTAATATGTGTATATTTTAATCTGTAATCTGTTACTGTACCTTTTTTAATAAAATAAAATAAAATAAAATAAAATGAAATAAATAAAATATGAAAAAAATAAGAAATAAAAAATATTTGATGAATAATATCATACTGAACTTGAATAATCTATAGTGTTTTCTTTCTTTTTCCTCACTTTTAACTCTTAAGTGTCAACAATTGTAGGATTTCTAACGATTAGGTGGTTTACCCTAATTTGTTTTATATTATAAAATTACGAAAACTTTAAATTGAAATATGCGCCAATGACGTCATGCAAGAAATGATAGGGATGGACATAGAAGGAAAAAAGAGAGAAATTCATTAGAATAAAACGTTTTACCGAAAATATGCTCTAGTAACAGTCAATAACGTTGACTTTACTATTTTTTTTTTTAAATATCTACTTATTTGTTATTACAAGAGAACTGATATGTCAAAGTAGCGTCATGCTTGCGTTAATGCTTTAGCTGATGTTTTGTTGTGCGATATTGAACCTAATAGTTTTATGACATGCAACTAACATTAACTCTAGAGGTGATAAAGCCATTTAGTTTTCGACCATACAAAATTTCAAGAATGCCGTTTTAACCTTAGTTACAGTACTTATTAAATTATAAATACAAGAATACCTATTGTGTGACAATTTGACAACTAAAAGTTAAATTAACCGAATTTTTAAGGTACGAGAATTGACATGCAGCTTAAATTATACTACATATTTCTATTTGTAAATATCATACATATTAAACATAAGTTCAGAATACTAAAAAATAATGCACGATATTGACATTGGTTCAATATAGACATATTGCCGTGTTTAGTAGAAAAAAAAAAATGCACGCCAAAATTAGGGTTGAGTGGGAATTAAATCCGTGACCTCTACATAGCAGGCATATCTTATCACAAAACTAATCGACATATTTTGTTACTTTTTTGTTGCTATGCTAATATTTAATTATAATTCATTGATTTACAAAAAACCAAAGATACACACTCCACTTCCCAAAAACGTCCGCAACAAATGGGCGCATTGTGCACTCTTTTCAAATTAGTATCGCGTTGTTCTACCGGCAAACGTCAATCATTAAATTTTATTGCTTTATGTGCATTACTTTTTAAATACAACTTTATGTCATGCGTGTAAGATTGAATTTGAAAAAAGAAATATGTTTACGATATTACTATACGTATTTATTGCGTATGTTTAATTTGGTGACACTTTTGGCTGTTAGTTTTGTTTGAAAATGTGCATCTAGGGTTTTTTATAAATCAATGTTATAATTCCTTTAAAGTACACATAAATTGTAGTATTTGTTTTAAACTTAGGATAACTAGAAAGACTAAAACACAAGAAAAAATGTTTTTAGAAGTCCAAAATGAAATCGCAGAAAAGGTACGTTCAAACACTCGTGTTGTTGAGCACATTTACCATTGTCTTTCGGTCTTTTCGAAATTTTTTTTATTTGAAAATCTTCTTTATAACATTCTGATCTAGAAAATATATTGTTTAACAAAAAAAAATACAACAAAATTGAGAACCTCCCTTAATAAAATCCCCTTAATAAAAAACTTTCTACTTACATTGACAGGCACGCAGTCGTCATCCTTATTACTGTGGCCGCCGTCCACGCTCGTTGTCGGCTCACCGTCCTCGTCTGTAAGGTCAATATTTTGTGTAAATTGGTATAATAAGGCCAATATCATGTATAAATTGATATAATAAGGGCAATACCATATATTAGTAAGGCCAGTTATACATATAAGTTAGTATAATAAGGCCAATAAAAATATATAAGTTGGTATAATAAGACCAATAACATATATAAGTTAGTATAATAAGGCCAATAATCTATAAGTCAGTATTGCTCTCATTCAACGCCATTCAGTCATTCAACCATTGCTACTATAGCCAATGTTAGTCAAGTAAAATAAAGGTAAAGAGAATGCGCGTTAATATCCTGTTTATATAAAAAATAGTCCGGTATCTATTAAAACAAATTATGATTTGCTTTTTTTCATATAATTACATTTGGGGGTGTTAACAACTCTTAATATATATTTTGAATTGTATTTCGTGCGACAGAGATGACGCTCTACAAAGACGAAATGAGCCGACTGTCTCTTTCCACAGGTCGATGTGTAATATAAACGGCCCGGTACTGTAACTTTGCCGGGTTTTTACTTACCTTTGACATCAAGAGGGTGTATGTTCTGCCAGAGCATACCATCCAACAGGCTTGGAGGCTCTGACTGCACTTGCTGAAATACAGAATAAAATAAATTTTGTAAAAAAAAACGACCATAAAACAAAGTTGAAATACCTAGGAACCTAAGTCCGAGTTTGTCAATCCTAAATCAATAAATAAATATTCCTCACACTTTCACACAACGCCATCTAGTCCCAAACTAAGCAGAGCTTGTACTATGGGTACTAGACAACGGATAAACAAACATAACACTTTTTTTTTGTAAATACATACATACATATTATACATAGAAAACACCCAGACCAATGCAAACAATCATGTTTGCACACAAAGATTTGCATTGAGCGGGAATCGAACCCGAGACCACTGCGTAGCAGTCATGTTATATAACCACTACGCCACAGAGGTCGTCCTTTATCAATTTTCAAATACTATCATGAACTGCCAAGGTAACCAGTTGGAATACAAATAATCTATAAATTAATAAATTTATACTATAACTAACTCATTTTATAACTAGCATTTTATTTTACCCCACCACATTCCATGGGTGTCGTAAAAACCGACTAAGGGACTAGTGAAAGAAAGACGAACAGACAGACACACTTTCCCATTTATAATATTAGTATGGATCAATCAATCAATCAACTAGCCTATCGCAGTCCACTGTTGGACATAGGCATCTCCCAATACACGCCACAGAACTCGGTCCTGCGCCTTCCGCATCCAGTCCGACCCAGAGACCTTTTGAGGTCGTCGGTCCACCTAGCTGGGGGGCGTCCTACACTACGTTTGCCGAGTCGAGATCTTCACTCTAGGACACGTTTGCTCCAACGGCCATCGGTCCTTAGATTAGTATGGATAATAATGTTAATTTTATATAATAATATGTAGTAAACAGTACCTGTGTATCATGCGCACGCATCTTACACTTCTTCTTATAATTCTCATACCACATCTTGACTTGAGCCGGCGTCCTGGGTCGGTCGCCACCGCACCGTTTGTTTACCTCCTCGCATATTGTAGACCATACTAGCTGGAATAGAAAGAAACAAAGAAATATTATTTATCATCTATACTAATTAGACTTATAGGAGAGGAGCAGTAATGAAATATGTTTAAAAAGTGACGCGTTTTTTTCGCGGCCTTACGAAGTGGGCACGGGTCAGCTAGTCATATCATAAACGAAATCAAATCGGGCGTTGCGACAGGACACATAATATGACGACCTCTGTGGCGTAGTGGTTATATAACATGACTGCTACGCAGAGGTCTCGAGTTCGATTCCTGCTCAACGCAAATCTTTGTGTGCATGAACATGATTGTTTGCATTGTACTGAGTGTTTATATGTATAATATGTATGTATTTACAAAAAAAAAAGTATTTAAGTATGTTTATCCGTTGTCTAGTATCCATAGTACAAGCTCTGCTTAGTTTGGGACTAGATGGCGTTGTGTGAATGTGTGAGGATTATTAAGTTTGTTTGTCAATTTCGGTTTTTACAAGATTCTCGTTAGTATAATTAACTGATTTGGTGGCGCGGTGCACGATCGCGGTTAAAATCCCCACGACCCTGAGGTGGATTCCTAATGATGATATTGTTTTTAATATTAGAAAAAAATAGACTTAAAGGGTAGAGACATAATTGGATCACATACTTTAGAAAGTAAAGTTTCGTAGGACTCTGAACCGATAGGCAATGCATGTTTGTTTGGATGTAGTACTTAGCGCTCAGTAATGTCGGCCTATCCCTAAGGGAATAAGGCGTTTATGTATATCATCATAACAGCCCATTAATGTACCACTGCAGGGACGGGCCTCCTCCCTGGACGGAGGGATACTTGTACTACTAATACTACGCTGGAAAGACGGATTGGTATAGAGTTTAATTTCAAGCATTGCATTTTGGTATTTCATTATCAAAGTCGGCCAAAATGATTATTTAAATGTAAAAAAAATCTACAACTTACAACGTATCATCGTACAGAGACAGAGATGGCGCTTAAGCCAACGGTATACACCAACTCCGTTTTAAAGTTAATTTAAAAATATTAATAAGTGTTATAAACAAGTGTAAACTAGTGTAATGTGAGTAAAAATTGATGACTCAGTACATAAATTGTGGACAAGGACCAAAATAGTAAATAAGTTTGTTAAAATCAGTGTAAATACTCAAGTGAAAAAATCCGTTTTATTTCAAGTTATTAATGACATTTTACCAAATCAGTGATTGTTTCAAAGTGTTATAATAATTAGGAAGTGAAATAGTGCCCTATCAAACAATTTAGTTATTAATTAATCAAAATTTCGAATATTAGCTGAATGAATTTGCAATTTTGATCGATGATTTAACGCCATCTATGGAATAACTGCAGTACCACCTAAGACGTGAACTAACAAGCGACCATTGATTGACTTAATACATAAAAGGAAGCATAGAGAGCAGCACAACAACTATCTTATGGTGGTCTATTTGAATAAGATTTATAAAGTTCGTTTGGTCTAACGAATAGTACACTGGACTGCCGTGCAGCTGATCGTGCGCTCAAATCCCGAGGTACAACAAAAAACACTTTTTGAAGTTGTTTCTGATTGGTTGTGATGGATTTAGATAAAAGTTGTGATAAAGTGACATTACGCAACAAAAATAGGAGGCATAGTATTGAGTGGAATAATGAGGACTCGTTTATATCCACTCAGTCGGATTGTTTAGTAAGAAGTCTGCCTGATCTATCCACGATTATTGGAACTCCGGACAAAAACGAACTTCTTCTTGAAATAAAGGAATTAAAACTTCAATTGGAGAGCGCTCACGCAGAGATTGATAATCTATTATTAGAAAACAATGATTTAAAAAAACATCTTAGTAAACAAGAAATGAATTTAACCAGCTTAAAAACAATTTGTAAAGAAACTAAATTAATTAGCAGTTCTAAAAAACAGAAAAAACGAGCACAGTTAGAGAACATTATAAATACTACTGAATGGATAAATAATAGCTTTGGGGACTTACAGCTACAAGCAGATATTTCAGCTCAACACGTAAACGTAAATAACAAAAGAATAGAAAAATTGTCCGAACAAATAAATAGAAAAATATGTATTGTTAGTGAAAATAACATCAATAAGGTTTATAAAATTGCAAAAGATAAATTAGAAAATACGGAACTTTGTCACTACATAACGCCATATTCAGGAATAAACAAAATAATGGATAATCTAGAATCTAAAATTAGTACTTATACACTAAATGATTACTGCATATTTTTAATAGGTGAAACCGACTTCAAAACAACTAAGGACTACACTAAACTTATATCGGAAATGAGAGAAACACTTTTAAAATTACAGCATACTAACATTATACTGTGCATGCCTACTTATAAAAACACATTCCACGCAACAATGTACAACTGGAGAGTAGAAAACTTTAATAATCTACTCTATCAAGACATCTTAGCGCATGAGCATGCTTATTTTATAGACTCCAACAAAAATCTGACTTGTGATTACAAGATGTTTCGGAGAAGCACTGGCGCTTTAAACAATTACGGAATGCAGACAATTTTTAAAGATATCTCTCAACTCATAAAATATATAGAAGAGAATTGTTCTGAAAAAGCTCCTGTTCAAAACAAGAACATAAATCAACACAAAAATGAACAAAATAATCAATCAGAATATTTTGTAGAAAGTAACGAAAACATAAAGCCATGCCAAACTATACATGGTAATACCACCCAAAATGACGAGCTTTTTCGTGACTAATCGCCTCTTCATACTTCACCAGAATATTGCAGGGTTATTAAACAAATCCGATATGCTAACTATTCACCTACAAGAGCTTTCCAGGAATATAAGAGACATTGACGTCATATGTATAACCGAACACTTTATGATGCGAGGACATGAAGAGCTTGTGAATTTACCAAATTATAAGCTAGCCGCCTGCTACGCCAGAAAAACAAAGAGACGCGGTGGGTCGTGTATTCTCATAAAAACCTACCTTGAGTATAGGGAACTAAAAAACATTGAAAGTCATTCAGTTACTAACGCGATAGAGTGCTGCGGGGTAGAACTTATAAAACAACAATTAATTATATTATGTTTATATAGACCGCCAATGTCAAGTAATCTTGGCATTTTTTACGAAAAGCTAGACGTGATTATGAGATTGTTATGCTGTAAGACAAACATGAGAGTCGTTTTATGTGGGGATTTTAATATCGATCTACAAAAAAGGAACAATTTGGCCCTTGATTTCGAGCATTTTCTTCTGAGCTATAATTTAAAATTACAAATAAAGGTACCAACCAGGTTATGTAGCAATAGTTGTATAGATAACTTTGCTTGTACTACTCGATTAGGATGTAAAAGCGAAGTGGTTGATCTTGCGTTATCAGATCACACAGCACAAATATTAGAGGTTAAGGTAAATAAAACCTATAAAATTCCATTCTGGCGCGCAAAGAGACGTGACCTATCATTTGATAATCTACAAAAATTTAAAAGCTATATCTCGTGTCTATCATTTTCTAATATGTATAATACCAATGATGCAAATAAAGCATACGATTTGTTTTTAGAAGAATTTCGACTGCTATATGATCTTTGTTTCCCCTATAAACTAATAACTGTAAGAACAACTAAGCAAGTAAAATGGTTATCACGTGGTATTCGCGTATGTAGTAAAAGACAACGCCAACTATTGTGGAAGTATAGACGCTGCCGTTCCAATGTAAATAAAACCAACTTTAAAAATTATTCGAGAAGATTTCGAAAAATTATAAAGTTGACGCAAAAATCCCAAAACAATTACTATATTAACACATCTAGTAATAAATCGAGGGCATCATGGCAGATCATAAACAACAAAATACAAGTAAGTGACACAATAACTCAGCTGAAAGTACAAAACAACACAATTAAGGATCCAAACGAAATTGCAAACACTTTCAACAACTATTTTGTAGACAAAATAAAAAATAATATTGTCTGTCACGAATCGTCTAAGATAGAAAACAATTGTCACTCTATGTTTATGTTTCCTGTGACTCCTGAAGACGTGAAAAGAGCAATACAATCTTTACGAAATACCAATAGCGTGGGTTGTGATGGTATATCTACAAAAGTAATAAAATTTGTGTCCGACTCTATTGCTGTACATTTATGCCATATAACAAACCTCTGTGTCTGTTCTGGTATTTTTCCAAGTGCGTTAAAAACTTCAATAGTTAAACCCTTATTAAAGAAAAAAGATAATAACGAAGATCTTTCTAATTACAGGCCCATAGCTTTAATTCCGGTTTTCTCCAAGATTTTAGAAAAAATGATATACGAATCTATCAATAAATTTCTAAATAAGTGTAATATTCTGTGTAACGAACAAAAGGGTTTTAGAAAGAATCAGGGAATAAATTCGGCTGTCTATGAATTACTGCACACTGTCATGCAAAACGTTGATAAACGGGTACCTGTATGCGCAGTTTACACTGATATGACAAGTGCTTTTGATTGTGTACATTATGAGACTCTACTTAGCAAACTCTACATGTACGGAATCAGAGGTAATGTCTTAAACTTAATTAAATCCTATTTAAGTGACCGTAAACAATACACGGAAGTAACAAGAGTCAGCTTAATAACCAAACGTGAACATACTTATCGGTCTGAAGGTAGAGTTATTAAATACGGAGTGCCGCAGGGTAGCGTCCTTGGCCCTCTACTCTTCTTACTATATATTAACGATCTACCACGTCATGTTCAGCGACCTATGATCCTGTTTGCTGATGATAGTACCGCTCTAGTAGAGTGTACAGACATAAAAAAATACGAATCTGACATTAACAATACAATAAAGGATATAATAAATTGGCTCGACATTAATAATTTAATAATTAATCTATCTAAAACTAAAATAATGCAATTTCATCAGCGACTACCAGTACAAAACTTGACTATCTCCTTCGAGGGACATAATATAGAGCAAGCATCGGAAACTAAGTTTCTAGGTCTGTTAATAGACAACCAATTAACATGGAAACCACAAGCTGAATCAGTGTGTAAGAGACTAAGCGTTTCTGCATATGTGCTCTACAACTTGAGTAAGAAAGTGAACACAAATACTTTATTAGTAGCGTATCACGGCCTGGTAGCATCAACTTTGCGTTTCGGTATTATTTTCTGGGGAAATAGTAGTTTGCGAGAACAGATATTTTTGGCTCAGAAGCGCTGTATTAGAGCAATGAGCGGTCTAAAAATGACTGATAGTTGTGCACCTATATTCAAGTCACTCCAAATATTGACATTTCCAGCTTTGTATATTTATGAGATGGCAGTGTTTGTTCATTCTAATAAACAGTACTACACAAAAGTTTCAGAAAGTAGAAGAGGTCCTGTTAGGTCATTGTATAAACATCAATTACAGAGAGAATCGTACAATACTGCTTTACTCAGGAAAAGTGTTTTCGGTATGGGACCCACTATATACAATAAGATACCCGATAGCTTAAAAGATTGTTCGATTCAAGTGTTTAAAAATAAACTAAAAGGTATTTTACTCGAAAAGTGTTATTACAGCATTAACGATTTCATAGTTGATAAAAACTTGCAATAATTTATAATTTGTGATTTCTCTTTTTTTTAATTATATCAATATATTTTTATTCTTTTTTTATTTAATTATTATAATATACATCAATTTTTTGCTAATTAACTATCAATTTTATTAATATAATTTACAATATACAATTTTATTTATAATGTACTAAATAACTAAATGCTCAATTTTGTCCTAGACTTAAGATAGACGTGACCTATTTGTAAAAAAAAAACGATTTTTTGCATGTCATTTATGGCGAAGTGTACAGGAAATATTATAAATCATGTATAGCAAATAAGAACTGCATTGTAACCTATACTTAGCAAAATAAAACATCATTTCATTTCATTTCATTTCATTTCATTTCAAGTTTTCCTTCTTTTTATTTCGTAAAGATAATATTCACGGATAGTCCCTTAGTCGGTTTTTACGACCATCACCACACGGAGTATAATTTAGAGAGTTAGTGTTAGCATGTATCATGCCACTATTGGGCAAATGTATCAACGAAAATTTCAATACGTAGGTTAAGGTGGTTACAAATAATATTCTTAGTACACCACACAAAGATTAATTATTAAAAATAGATTACTATTAATATTAAAAACAATAATATTTAATCTGAAGGTGACACTTTACACGAGTTCTAGTTAGCTAAGTCAGCATACTAAACTATTTAGTATATTGTATTACGCTGTTTAATATGATATATGCGTAGTTATAATATGCGTTTGTTGTCATACTAGATGTAGAGTCGGCTTTGTTTCTTAAGTAATAGAATTTTTTCTCTTACATTAATATGTCGCAGTTATCCGGTGTAAGAATACAATATGTCACCACCCCATCTCAACCCATGGGTGTCGTAAAAACCGACTAAGGGAATAACCGTAACTACTATCTTTACGAAATAAAAAGAGGGAAAACTTGAAATTAAACCCTATACCAATCCGTCAGGCCAGCGTGGTATTAGTAGGCCAAGTATCCCTCCGTTACGGGAGGAGGCCCGTCCCTGCAGTGGGACATTAATGGGCTGTTATGATGATGATGTTTAATATGTCGCAGGGAAATGAAAAACCAGGAATTTCGCGCGTTTGTATTCTTACTCCGTCACCGCACAATTTTTTGTGTGATCTACAAATTATTATTCTGAGTCTAGATGTTTTTTGTGTCCATTAAATTGATGTTTGTAAAGTCTCAGACACAGGGCATGATCCCAAGTGTGGGAGTTGTCTTTTTAAAATATTTTTTTTTTAAATTTGAAATTTAATTGAATTTAGAATTGTATAGTTTCAATATTATTCAAAACAAAAATCTCATTTTAATTTAATTTTTTAATTTATATTTCCACCCCCTTACTCACAAACGCTTCTTAAACTTTAGTCAATTGATTAGCTTAAATTCTTACCCTCTTACTTATAAACGCCTCTTAAATTTTAGTTAGTTGATTAGCTTAAATTCTGATGGTTTTGTTTGGTATAAGGTTGATTTTAGTAATAAAAATCTCGCTTAACAGTGATTAAATTTAAGAGGCGTTTATGAGTAAGGTAGTAAATGTTTGTTTTTAATTTAGAGTTTGTCATTATATTAGTTTGTTTTTTTAAATTTGCATGCTGTGGTTTTCTGTTATTAAAGGAATAAACGCAATGTTCCTATAGTTTTTATTACTTCTAATGTGTATTGCCTTTGTTGGAGACTCATAAAATAAATAAATAATAATAATCTAGTATGATCCAGAGTTCTAGATTCTTCGTGTGGTGACCGGGTAAGAATACAATATGTCACCACCCCATCTCATCCCATGGGTGTCGTAAAAACCGACTACGGGACTATCCGTAAAAATTACCTTTACGAAATAAAAAGAAGGAAAACTTGAAATTAAACCCTATACCAATCCGTCTGGCCCGCTTTGGTATTAGTAGGCCAAGTAACCCTCCGTCACGAGAGGAGGCCCGTCCCTGCAGTGGGACATTAATGGGCTGTTATGATGACCCAGAGTGGCCCTTACCAATAGGTGACCGACTACTTTGTCACAATATCGTTTAACAAAATACATTAAGATACAGATCGCCCTTCAACATTATAATCTATTTATCATATTAAAACGGTTAAATTATAATTTTTATCTAAATATCTATTATTTTGTAACTACCGTATAAATGATAAACTGTTTCTTTTGTTAATCAATGTATAATTAAAGACTGAGATTGTTATAATTTGTACGGTCAGGGAAATTAATTGATTAGCAGGTAGACAACCTACGTAATTTAGTCGTATTATATACCGAAATAATCATAACAAATTTGAAAGATATTACACCTCAAAATAGACATAAGATAATAGCCAATAAGTAAGAATCGCATTACAAACTCCTTTGTTTACAAACTTGCAAAAATTACATTCTATCCAAAGAGTAAAAAATAAATTTTGACAGTATTATCGACACGTCAAAGTTCGAGTTACCCCGGGTTTCCAAATAACTGATCATGTAAAAATCAACTAATCAAGTGTTTAAACGGTCATTTTAGTTCCTGAAAATGACAGTTTTGACATTTGATTAGTTGATTTTTACTTGATCAGTTATTTGGAAATCTGGGGTTAGTGTCACGAACTTCAATATAAAATTGAAGAATTTTACTTGAACACAAAATACCTGTCTGTCATAGATAGAGATAGACAAGGCTAGGTATATACACCTTGTCCATTCAATTTTACGCCTGCCAAGATGTCGGGGTTCGTCATCAGTCGTCTGTAGTCGGTAAATAGTAACCTGACCGATTTCAAAATTGTGCAAACTGCTAAGCAATTAATTTCCTTGAGTGTACAATCAACTAGCCTATTGCAGTCCACTGCAAGACATAGGCCTCTCCCAATACACGCCACAGAACTCGGTCCTGCGCCTTCCGCATCCAGTCCGACCTAGAGACCTTTATGAGGTCGTCGGTCTACCTAGCTGAGGGGCGTTCTACACTACGTTTGCCGAGTCGCGGTCTCCACTCTTGGCCGGTCCTTCGACAGATATGACTAGCCCAACGAGCCAACTCGTTTGCCTCCTATGACTTAAAAAAAAGTTCACCTGATAGTAAGTGATCACTGCCGCCCATGGACACCCGCAACACCAGAGGAATCACAGATGCGTTGCCGACCTTTTAAAAGGTCGTACAAGCTCTTTTCTTGAAGCTCCCCAAGTCGTAACGGTCAGGAAATATCGCCGCAGCGAGCTTGTTCCACAAAAATAGACAGTAACATCATCATATCTGGTATAAACTGTCCACTGCTGAAGATAGGCTTGCCATTTATCGTAATAACGCGAAAGTTTTTAATTTCCCCAGTGGCGCGACGGTAGGTCGCGGTTTCGATTCCCACGCAGGACAATTATTTGTGCGATCCACAAATTATTCGCTTCACTCGGTAGGTTAAATGTTATTCAACACCCTAAACTACCTACATTCCAAATTTCATTATAATTCAATAATCTAGTCTTAAGTTAATTCGTTATTTTTTATGTTTAATTTTCTACACAAATGTAAATTTGTTTATGAAATAAATACAATCATCATAATCCATTCAGTAGTTTTTGCGTGCAAAGTAACAAACATTCATCCATCCATACATTCTCACAAACTTTCGCATTTATAATTTGACATTAAATATCTTTTGTTAATGTTTACCTGTTTACTCCTGTTAGTGGCGTTGTTGGATCTGCCTTGCCTCAGCACGTCTCTGTGCCTCGCTATCAGCTCCAGGACGGTTCGCTTCTCCAGCTCTGTGAAGTTCTTGGAGCGTTCCTTGTGGCCGCGTCGAGCGCGGAACGATGAACTCGAACTACGAGTTGACATATCACTCTGGGGACAAACAAACAAATTACAATTACGACAAAATATTAGTTGCCAGGATTGCTCGATTAAAGAGGCGTAAAAAGGCCTATATCTTTAATTACATCATCATATCAGCCATTTGATGGCCTCTGTGGCGTAGTGGTTATTCAACATGACTGCTACGCAGAGGTCTCGGGTTCGATTCCCGCTCAATGCAAATCTTAGTGTGCATGAACATGATTGTTTGCATTTGTCTTAGCGTTTCTATAATATGTATGTATTTAAAAAAAAGTATTTAATTATGTTTATCCGTTGTCTAGTACCCATAGTACAAGTTCTGCTTAGCTTGGGACTAGATAACGTTGTGTGAATGTGTGTAAAAAAAATAAAAAAAAAAATTGTTTAGACAAAATACTAGATGCTATGATTGGTTATAGTGGCGTTGGGCAGGTTCCATAGTGAGTAGAACTGACGGCCATTGGGACAGAAAGGTTTTTTTTTTTTTTCATTTATTTGGGTAACAAACAATATCACAATAAGATTTTCTTAATTACTAGGTACATAATATGTGTTGATAATTGTGACATCCACATCGTTTACCACAAATTAGCAGTTAAAAATAGTACAGTGTTGAAAGTAAGTAAAGTGCAGCTTAAAGTAACATATTTAACATTTAAATAATAATACTTAGATAGATAATGGAAAACAATTGCATTAAACCATTTTAACACACATTATTAGATTTATTTAATATATCCATTAAACCCTTTTTATAAGTGCCTACTCCACTCGCATTGATATCAATGTGACTGAAGCATTCGTTGTAAGTGCAAAGCACACGACGGATGGGTGAGCGAGTACCTGCATTAGTACGCGACTTAGGCAGATGAAATACTCTGGTTGTACGACATGATTTCGTAGATGACCTGATGGGCACACTATAGCTAATTTTATTAACAATTTCCATGCAATCATATCTGTTATGACAAACATCATAAAGAAACATAGCTTGTAGTTGTAGTCTTCTTGATCGTAAATCTATGAGTCTGTATCTTTGCAACAATTCGGTATGTAAAGTTTTTTTTTGGTATTTTTTTTATGTTTTTATTTTAAAGGTTTATTAATTATAAACAACTAATTTGAGTATTTTTGCTTTCTTACCTATAGTTAATTTGTAGTAAACAGTTAAAGTAAGTAATTCGACCGCATCTATGACGTCATCGATGCGGTCGAATTACTTACTTTAACTGTTTACTACAAATTAACTATAAGTAGGAAAGCAAAAATACTCAAATTAGTTGTTTTAATTATTGAGTAATGAAAGCAGAAACAAACTTCTGTTTTTTTTTAGACAAAAATCATCATTTAGACAAAAAAAATGAAAGACAAAGTAATTTATGTATAATTGTAAAAATAAACACAATCTTGCGGTTTTTTGCGCTAAAAATATGATTTTATTACTTATCGATCTAAAATCTCTAAATGGTTTTGGATTCGACATAGGTTAACTTTTACTTTACATACCGAATTGGGAATAAGGTTCGTATTTGCGAAGGCATCTATAGTTCACACAACGTAAAAATTTCTTTTGCACTCTTTCAAGATTGTCAGAATATTTTTTATATATAGGATCCCAAATACATGTTGCGTATTCTAATTGCGAGCGAATTAATGATTTATATAAATGCATGTATGTATTGGGACGTTTAAAATCGTTACTAGCCCGAAGAACAAAGCCATACATTTTGTAAGCTCCGCTACAAATGTTATCAACATGTGTATCTAGCGTCAACTTAATATCTAATGTCACTCCAAGATCACGAATGGTTTTTACTCTATTAAGGGTTCGTCCACCTATAGAGTAAGAGTATGCAAGAGTGGAACGTTTAAAAAAGGTTCTAAAATGGCCTATATCTTTAGTCTCATTATCATCATCATCATATCAGGCAATTGACGTCCACTGTTGGACATAGGCCTCCTCTGAATATTGACACCTTGCCACCAAACTCAGACTAAGGATATGGATACCGAAGAACTTTCCGCTTGACAAATGTGGAGCTTAGAGTGCCTCCGCATTGCACTTGTCATCGAAACACAAGCTTTTAAGTTCCATACCTCCGTATGGTCAATAGTAAACGTATTCTCCATGTTGTGACAAGTCAGTATACATGATGTCAATACCCTATCACCATGCCATGAACTTTCGAAGTTAGAAGCTGTTGTTATCTATGTGTTCTCCGTGTGGTGACGGAGTAAGAATACAATATGTCACCACCTCATCTCATGCAATGGGTGTCGTAGAAACCGACTAAGGGACTATCCGTCAATATTATCTTTACGAAATAAAAAGAAAAAACTTGAAATTAATCCCTATACCAATCCGTCTGGTCAGCGTGGTATAAGTAGGCCAAGTATTCTTCCATTACGGGAGGAGGCCCGTCCCTCCAGTGGGACATTAATGGGCTGTTATGATGATCTATGTAAACATAAGACGGAGTAATTGACATAAAACGCTAATAACAGACGTTATTAATTAATATCCGCCTAGCCAGCGTGATATTCAATGTTTGGCTAATGAAGGAAATCTTGGCATACTAAAACACCTTGCGCACAAATGGTTTGAGTGTGAGAAACCCTGTGGACCATCGAACTTGCTAGCGCTAATAACTTGCCAAGTTCTCCCTAGACGAGGACCGTCCTTGTCGTGGGACAACATAATCGAAGATACCAACTCTATGATCAAACACGCAGCGGGTCCCTGCTGTCATCGTAGTCCACAAAGCCGCGTCGAAGGTCTATGGGCGGCTTGATCATCGACACCTGATTAGCCATTCACCAAAAGCCCACACAAATAAAAAAAAAATCATCGTGTGAAGCTTTTTTAGACAGCAGTGATAATAATGACAGATGAACGCAAAAAAGTAAAAAGGCGCGTATTAATTACTATACGTCAAATTAACTGAATAGAAAAAAAACTGCTTAAAATAATATCGATAACGCGCCTACTTAATGGCATGGACAAAAAATGTATAGGCATTAACAGTCACACATTAAAACTGGTCCAACATTGATTAAATATTAAAATTTATTAACGCGACTGTCTTTAACTGTTATTATTTAAAAATAAAATGTGATAATTTAAATTTGCAAAATGTATGGCGTTGGTTTTTGAGATTATGTTTGTTGGAAGGTCGATGACACTTTCTCGAAGACGAATGTCAAGTGGCTTTGACGAGTATATAGGCCTAGTTTTGAATATATACATATTTAATGTAACATTCCTCAAATATTCGCACAACGCCCTCTAGTCCCAAACTAAGTCATACTAATCAGGAGTTCAATCCCACACAGGACTATTATTTCTGCGATTAGATGTGGTATTATGTCTGGCTATTATTTGTGTTCTCTGTGTGGTGACGGAGTAAGAATACAATATGTCACTACCCCATCTCATCCCATGGGTGTCGTAGAAACCGACTAAAGGACAATCCGTGAATATTATGTTTACGAAGTAAAAAGAACAGCATGGTATTAGTAGGCCAAGTACCCCTCCTTCACGGGAGGAGGCCCGTCCCTGCAGTGGGACATTAATGGGCTGATATGATGATTATTTGTGTTGGTTAAAAGTATGTCTGTAAAGGTAGTTGAGACCCAGGCAACATCCATTTGACTTTTTATAGATTAAAAAAATCATTTTTTTAAATTGCATAAAAAACGTGTTCTTTGGCGCGTGTTTGGAGAAGCTTATGTACCTACAGCAGTGGACTACGATAGGCTAGTTGATTGATTGATTGAAAATTGCATCTATTAATTAGAGAATTAGAGAGAAGAGATAGGGTGGACCAACATTGCTTACTCCGTCGCCGCGTCGAAACAGTAACAATAAAAAAAAAACAAATAAATAGAAAATGACCGCCAAAACGAAACACATAAATAAAAAGATTTATCGCTAATTGAAGTGGTAAGTACCGTTAGCATATAAAAAAGCTAATTATCATTATGCGAACTGATTAAAAATTATGATGTGTTGACACATCACATAAAGCAATATTTGGACATAAATTATAGCTAAATGAGTTTCTTGAACAAACTTCCGGTAGGTACGGTCGGCAGAACAAATCGACTTTTAAACTGGTTGTTTATACTTAATATGTTATAAATCAAAATGCTTTTATATTATGAATAAGATTTATATTTAATAAAATTAGAATTAAAATAGAAAGCTTGCTTTATGAGTGTAAAACTTATTTATATGATTTTTTTTTAATTGTATTATGAGTTTAAATTATCTTTGGTAGTTTACTAGACCATAAATGTCATATTGCAGGGATAGGCTGGCTCCTTGCAAGGAGAGAAACCTCATTTTATATATGACTAGCATTTGCCCGCGGCTTCGCTCGCGTTAAATTCGGGGTAGCACTGTTCCCCTTTCCTGGACACAGAAGAGAACTCGGAACAGAATTCCCTACAGACTTCCACCCCCCATTTTTGTAAAGTGGGGAGTTAAAAAGGGGCAAAAAAGTAGCCTATGTTACTCTCCATCCCTTCAACTATCTCCACTTAAAAAACCACGTCAATTCGTCGCTCCGTTTTGCCGTGAAAGAAAGACAAACAGACAGACACTTTCCCATTTATAATATGTATTAGTATGGATACCGCGATGGCCAGCCGGATTAGCATCGGGTTGTGAAAAGACTTCTTTATTTGCTAAAATCATTGACTGTCAAGTAGAGGTCTAATAAGAGACTTTATGACACCCTCGGGATGAGATGGGGTGTCTTTGACGAGAGATGATGTACAGATGACAAGCAAATACAATTTTTAAACTGGCTGTGAAATGTTTTAAATCAAAATGTTTTATATTAAAAGAGATTTATTTGAATTTATAATTATGATTAATATGGAAATAATATTTATATGTTTTTTATTTAATATATATTTTTAGAGCCACAGTAGAAATATTTTGACATCATCATTATAGCATAAAAGTCCATTCTTGTGTTTCTGCTGAAACGGGTTGGCACTTTCTTACCATTTTGATTAGTTGTCTTTTAGTCGCATTTTAAGAGATCCTCGCGTTTAGATGGGTTGATTACACCGGTTGTTTTCCGTAATCACATTGGATGCCATATTGATGGAACTATGGAGAAAATATTTTAAACGTAGACCCATTTGTTAATGGTACTACCGAAAATTGTTCTTACTTCTATACCGCTTTTCTGTAACACCGATCTTAGTCGATCATAAAACAGATCAACATCATAACAGCCCATTAATGTCCCACTGCAGGGACGGGCCTCCTCCCATGACGGAGGGATACTTGGCCTACTAATACCGCGCTGGCCAGACGGATTGGTATAGGGTTTAATTTCAAGTTTTCCTTCTTTTTATTTCGTAAAGATAATATTTACGGATAGTCCTTCAGTCGGTTTTTAAGACACCCATGGAATGAGATGGGGTGGTGACACATTGTATTCTTACTCCGTTACCATACGGAGAAAACAAATAAAACAGATAAAACAAACAAACTAAATAAAACGACCACAAAATATGCCGACCGTACTTTAATCCAGTTTAAATGATTAAAGAGAGCATTAACGGACAGTTTTCTATAAAGGTAGGTAGTTTTTTTAATGTTATTTTTTTTCTCGTGAATTTTAATGTATATCTAACAAGATTTTAGAAACTAGACTCGTTGTTATGTTAACATTAGAAATCATTTTAACTGGTTTTTATTATGTTAAAATATTATACTTGTATCCGTCAAAATGTCGCAATTGTTGTCCGGAATGTAATATGATAACGGACATTTCGAAAAGAACGAAAAACAATGGAAACATTTGGTACACGAGGAAGGAGTCAAACCTACGTCTTCTACGAAAAGGCCGCAGATGCCTCGGCTGCTAGCCCACCCGAGTAAAGCCCGATTTACACATCGACAAGTACAGTAGCGAGTTAAGTACACTCAAGGAAATTAATTGCTTAGCAGTTTGCACAATTTTGAAATCGGTCAGGTTACTATTTACCGACTACAGACGACTGATGATGAACCCCGACATCTTGGCAGTCGTAAAATTGAATGGACAAGGTGTATATACCTAGCCTTGTCTATCTCTATCTATGACAGACAGGTATTTTGTGTTCAAGTAAAATTCTTCAATTTTATATTGAAGTTCGTGACACTAACCCCCGATTTCCAAATAACTGATCAAGTAAAAATCAACTAATTAAGTGTCAAAACTGTCATTTTCAGGAACTAAAATGACCGTTTAGACACTTGATTAGTTGATTTTTACATGATCAGTTATTTGGAAACCCGGGGTAACGCGAACTTTGACGTGTCGATAATACTTTCAAAATTTATATTTTACTCTTTGGACAGCATGTAATTTTTGCAAGTTTGTAAACAAAGGAGTTTGTAATGCGATTCTTACTTATTGGCTATTATCTTATGTCTATTTTGAGGTGTAATATCTTTCAAATTTGTTATCTATATTTCGGTATATAATACGACTAAATTACGTAGGTTGTCTACCTGCTAATCAATTAATTTCCCTGACCGTACATAGTAAGTTGTTGATTAAGTTGATTTGAATAGATCTTCATCCTATTTTTTGGCGAGTTAAGTACGAAGTAGCCCCCTCTCTCGCGTCTCGCCAACATAGCTCGCCAAAAATAGGATGGAGATCTATTTAAATCAACTAAATCAACAACTTACTACTTAACTCGCTACTGTAGGTACTTGTCGATGTGTAAATCGGGCATAATGGACAAATTTTTGTCCTGAGTTACTGTTTTTAGTGTCCTTTGAATGTTTGTAAAAGTCTCCGTGACACAGGGCATAATCTTTTTATCGTTATCTCTAGTGGGGGCTTTTTCTTTGGCAGAAAAAAGGAGATCTAGACATAAAATATCCTATATTAAATGCTAGATTAGTTCGTCGAGATTCCCTCCATACATACATGTGGAGAGCACATCCCTTCAATGGGACATTAATAGTCTGTTTTGATTACGCGTGACGTCGCTATACCAATTTCCATACAAATCATTTAAAATTTTAAAAAAAGAACACAATTTTGAATACACATTAAACATTGACAATTTTATTACAATATAAAGGGCGTAAAAGTAACTGTGTAATACATTCTAAATTCAAATTTTAAACTCGCACCCAGTTTAAATAACGAATCGAAATTTAAAAATGACACTAAGTATCGTTATGGAATGCCAATTAGAAATTTAAACAAAATTAGCGGTATTTGTCATCACTACTATAGTATAAAACAAAGACGTTGTCTGTCCGTCGCTATGCATAATCTTTAAAACTACGCAATCGATTTTGAAGCAGTTTTTTTAAATAGATAGAGTGATTCAAGAATCTCCGTGTGGTGACGGAGTAAGAATACAATATGTCACCACCCCATTTTATCCCATGGGTGTCGTAAAAACCGACTAAGGGACTATCGATGAATATTATCTTTACGAAATAAAAAGAAGTAAAACTTGAAATTAAACCCTATACCAATCCGTCTGGCCAGCGTGATATTAATAGGCCGAGTATAATACATGTCAAATAATGTATCCGTGCGAAGTCGGGGACCGGACGCTAGTTACAAAAAAAAACAAAATTAACGGTATTTAGTCATTATACGCATATTATGCTAAAATAAAAAATGGCGGGTTCGCGTAAGATTTAGATGGTTCAATTTAATTAGTAACAAGTCGTGGACCTGAACCATAATTTATTTATGTTAATTATAGATTTGAACTAATTACTATGAATAATTATTGATTGTAAGGACGCGTTCACACGGCGATCGACATAACACTAAAAAAAAAGCTCTTAATATGACTTTGCATTATTTTTCTATCAGTGTCCAATTGCAGGAAGGGACCTGTTTCAGTTATGTAAGGAAAGCTTAGGCAACTAATAGTATTCTGGTAAGATGTTTAATATTAAGTTTTCCTTGTTTTACTTTCGTAATATCTGCGATGTTGTCTCATTGAGTTTTATGACAAGCATGGGATGATCCGTGTGGAGTAAGAATACAATATGTCACCACCTCATCTCATCCCATGGGTGTCGTAGAAACCGACTAAGGGACTATCTGTGAATATTATCTTTACGAAATAAAAAGAAGGAAAAAAAGCTATACAAAACCAATGCGGTTTTGTATGTGGAAAAAAAATTACTGAATGTGGAAAAAAAAATATGGGAGGGCCAGGACCACAGCAATATTTGGTGAAGGCTAGCAGTGGGCCTCTGCTTGCTGATATGATGATATAGATACACTTAGGTACTATAGTGCTTTCTACCAACAGACACTAGAAGCGTCCGCATTGTGCATAGAGCTTTATCGAGTATTGAAATTTGAAACTTAGGATACAGCAAATGTCTTATTAGCATAATACCGTGTAGAGAAAAAATATATAGACGGCTTGCAGGTGGATGACCGTTTATAGAGATAACCAACACGTTTTTACTGGTGGTAAGCTTCTAAGCATCAGGCCGGAGACTACCGCGGTGGTCATTTGATACATTTTCAAGGAAAGAAAGTTTTTTGCCCAAAAACAAACAGCATTCACAGATAATTACAAAGTAATAAGTAATAAAATTAATTTTCACAAAAAAAAGAACCGACTTCAAAGACAAAAATTGCACTAAAAAGTAATAAATAATAACTTGTATTTTGATTTTACAACATTAAATCAGCCATTCTTTCTACTTAATTTTAATCTAAAGAATAGGTTCTTTTCATTAAGTATTGTAAAAGTATTGTTAAGGATATTTCTTGAAGAGTCTGTAAATATATTTATTTGTAGATTCTTTAAAAGATAATCAAATTATTACAAATAATGTAATATTATTGTTATTTTTGGAGTCGGTGTCAGCCACGATAGTTATTATTAAGTATACCATTTTTTATTTCTGACTGAAAACTTAAACAAATATTATGGCGCCGTGTTATACACAGACTAATAATTACATAACATTCACATTCGAAAATGAAACGGCCGTTTTTGTTTTAAATGCAATATTTATCTAATTAGAAACCATTTAAAGTGATGAGAGTGTGTTTTACAAAACTTTATTGCCTATTCTAACGACGTTGTAGACAACATTTTGCATTATTGATCCTACTCGCGAATTATTTCTTTAAATCTAATCTATTTTAAGTTCTGGAAAGCTTTAATCAGTTATTAAATATAATATTAAAACGTTTAAATGTGATACTGGTATTTTAAAATATATTTATTTAAATATGATAAGAATAGTTGTTTAATATTTGTTTAATTTTTAAACTAATCCATAAACAATCAACAACTATAATGTCGAAGTCATATATAATCTGTAATTCATGGCCGTCATTCCGTTTGCTTAGGTATTATCGTACTTATTTCGTTGGCTGACACCGACTCCAAAAATAACAATAATATTACATTATTTGTAATAATTTGATTATCTTTTAAAGAATCTACAAATAAATATATTTACAGACTCTTCAAGAAATATCCTTAACAATACTTTTACAATACTTAATGAAAAGAACCTATTCTTTAGATTAAAATTAAGTAGAAAGAATGGCTGATTTAATGTTGTAAAATCAAAATACAAGTAATTATTTATTACTTTTTAGTGCAATTTTTGTCTTTGAAGTCGGTTCTTTTTTTTGTGAAAATTAATTTTATTTCTAAATTTTTAGTGAATACCAATTCTATAAATCCGTTTGGTGACGGAGTGAGAACACAATATGTCACCACCTCATTTCATCCCATGGGTGTCGTAAAAACCGACTAAGGGACTATCCGTGAATATTATCTTTGAGATATAAAAAGAAGAAAAACTTAAAATTAAACCCTATACCAATCCGCCTGGCCAGCGTGGTATTAGTAGGCCAAGTATCTCTCCGTCACAGGAGGAGGCCCGTCCCTGCAGTGGGACATTACTTTGTCTGAATATGTGTAGACCTACGAAACGCGCTGCTTATATGAGACACCGCCGATTGAATGAAACAAACGAAGAAAGGGAGAAACGCCTTTTAATGTAGGAAATCTACCTCCAATGTCATTTCAAAAGAGACTAGTGAACAACGTATAAATCAAGTTTCACAAAAAAGGACCTACATGCAAAAAGTTTTAAATAGGGAGAACATCGAAAAGCGTAGCCACCGTCTCGGCATGGTTAATTGGTAATAATAATTAAGTTAATAAAAATAAATCAAATAAATATAATAATTATTATTATCATTTTGTTATATCTAACCACTTGAACGTTAACTGCGCGAATCGCTTTCGCGAGTCCAACGTTCAAGTGGCAACGCTCGCAGTTTTTTATGTGTTTATAAAAAACTGCGAGTTTTCCGTCTTGATAAAAACGGCTAACACGAGAAAATTACTGCATCAATTTGAAAATGAAAACCATCGTCGTGTTCGTAAAAGTATAGGGAATAAACTTAAATTAAAATACATTAACCTTATGAATATCTAAATACAATGAATAGTTGATAAACCTGAGAAATTGCGAAAAATTGTTGACATTTTCCGCGATTTTCCGGGAATTATATTATTTGTGAATAAAAATTAGCAACCCAAATTGATGATTTTATTTTTAAAATATAATTAACTATATTACTTTTAAAATAAAATAAATATATTAGTAATTCTGAAGGTTAAAGTATTTTAAATTATTTTTGAAATAAATACCTTTTTTAGCTGACTCGGCCATCTCGGCGTTTTGTAGTGCATACCATATTTTTGTTTAGACAATAAGAACATAAAAATAAGAACGTAGTAGGTTTGTTTTCTAAATTTAATTATTGTTTATTAGTTTATCTTCTAGAATTAAACGATTTCAATAAACTTTAAACGATTTCAATAAACTTTTATTGAGGAAAGCGTAATTAAACCGCCATTATTGTTAAACTCAAGGCCAAGTTTTAGTCTTTGACTTTTCTTTTATTAAATTTTAAAAGTTACTCAACTTTTATAACATAATATTACGACCATTAGAAAGCACACATTTTCTAGAAAATTGTAATATATTACACTTCCAACAATATTTAATTAATTAAATGTATTTAACACATAAATAAACAGTAAATTTCATACAAGGACATACGAAATGAAGCAAACTTCTGTTTGACATTGCGACCACAGATTATTTTTTACAGCTGTTTATTTTAGTGTAATCCGTTCTAAAACTATCGACAATTGTCCCACAGACTTATTTAAACGTAGATTTTAAGCGGTAGAACCATGTTTTTATAAAATATCGCGCGTTGCAGAACGAATTTTTTTTTGGTACTTTTATACCATATGACGTAAGTCCCGCCATTTTGTCAGTGGATAAATCATACCCATTGACGTTCAAGTGGCTAAAGAATAAGTTTAAAATAAATTAAATGCAATTCAACAATTTGTTTGTCTATTTATAATCCGTTATTAATTCCTATTTTAATTTAAAATAAGAACTTTATTGAAATCTTAAGCCACACCTGCGATTACATTCATAATGTTAGTGTTAAGTTTTTATCAATACAATTAAAATAAGCCCAAACACAAGGTAGCTGCTATATGCCGTTGAGGAGTTTCCTCGACCCTCAGTCGTCTTTATCATGAGATCATGTTTGTGTAAAGTTGTGTAAAGTTTTCATCAATACGAATAAAATAAGCCAAAACACAAGGTATCTGCTATATACCGTTGAGGAGTTCCCTCGACCCTCAGTCTTCTTTATCATGAGATCATGTTTGTGTAAAGTTGTGTAAAGTTTTCATCAATACGAATAAAATAAGCCAAAACACAAGGTATCTGCTATACAGGGTGGCTCATTCAAAGGGGTCAGTATGGGAAAGTTTTAAACTATAAGTCATACGATGTTTTGTTCTTAGGAACCATGACACCGATTTTGATAAAAAGAAAAACTGCATTCATACATTTGAAAAAGATACTGTACCCAGCCGGGAATCGACCCCTCTTGTTTTCCAAAAATAAACTTATACTTTTTTTATTTAAATACCGATTCTGTAGGTCATAAGCAGTAAATAACTCTATAAAACATTATGTCTAAAAATAATAAAAAGCTGCATTGTTTTTACATACTTACATTTATAATAGTAGGTGTTCGATGTGGCCACCGTGCGTCGTTCGAGGTCGCCCGATTTAACGCCTCTAGACTATTTCTTGTAGGATTACGTTAAGGATGAAGTGTACAAAACAAGCTATGATAACTTTGAAGACCATTTAGGTCAGCCATAAAATCAATTTTAACGCAAATTCACCACATAAAGATACAAAATGCAATGACATGATCTTTACCTACACGTGTTGAATATTGTATTGAAAAAAACGGTGTCCACTTTGAACACCTACTATGATAAATTAAAGTATGTGAAAACAATGCATTTTATTCATTTTAGACATAATGTTTCTTAGAGACATTTACTGCTTATGACCTACAGAATCGGTATTTAAATAGAAAAAGTAAAAGTTTATTTTTGCAAAACAACCGGGTTCGATTCCCGGCTGGGTACAGTATCTTTTTCAAATGTATGAATGCAGTTTTTCTTTTTATCAAAATCGGTGTCATGGTTCCTAAGAACAAAACATCGTATGACTTATAGTTTAAGACTTTCCCATACTGACCCCTTTGAATGAGCCACCCTGTATACCGTTGAGGAGTTCCCTCGACCCTCAGTCTTCTTTATCATGAGATCATGTTTGTGTAAAGTTGTGTACAGTTTTCATCAATACGAATAAAATAAGCCCAAACACTCGGTAGCTGCTATATACCGTTGAAGAGTTGCCTCGACCCTCAATCTTCTTCATCATCAGATCATGTTTGTGTAAAGTTGTGTACAGTTTTCATCAATACGAATAAAATAAGCCCAAACACTCGGTAACTGCTATATACCGTTGAGGAGTTGCCTCGACCCTCAATCTTCTTCATCATCAGATCATGTTTGTGTAAAGTCTAGTAAAGTTTTCATCAATACAATTAAAATAAGCCCAAACACAAGGTAGCTGCTATATACCGTTGAGGAGTTCCCTCGACCTTCAGTCTTCTTTATCATGAGATCATGTTTGTGTAAAGTTGTGTACAGTTTTCATCAATACGAATAAAATAAGCCCAAACACTCGGTAGCTGCTATATACCGTTGAGGAGTTGCCTCGACCCTCAATCTTCTTCATCATCAGATCATGTTTGTGTAAAGTTTTGTAAAGTCTTCATCAATACAATTAAAATAAGCCCAAACACAAGGTAGCTGCTATATGCCGTTGAGGTGTTCCCTCGACTCTCTCTGGTCTCCAGGATCTGACCAGTTCTTACTCTTGACTATTTGGTAGTGACGTCAAAGATGCACATGTATGACAAGATTTTACACAATGCGTCCCTACAATTTTCAAGAGATGCCCTCGATTTCTCTGGGATCCCGTCATCCAGATCCAGATCTGGTGACAATGGGACCAAATGGGAAGCATACCCATACGAACAAAAAAAAAATTTTCACATCGGTCTAGCCGTTTTCTAGAAATCAGGTAACAAACACAAAAAAACAAAAAAAAATACAACCGAATTGAGAACCTCCTCCTTTTTGAAGTCGGTTGAAAAGAAGGAAAACTTGAAATTAAACCCTGTACCAATTCGTTTGGCCAGCGTGGTATTAGTAGGCCAAGTATCCCTCCGTCACGGGAGGAGGCCCGTCCCTGCAGTGGGACATTAACAGGTCGTAATCTTCCGTTTCATAAGGTATAATATCTGCGAATATCAAATCAATCAATTTATCTTATCGCAGTCCACTGATGGACATAGACACTCTCCCAACACGCGCCACAGAACACGGTCCTGCGCCTTCAGCAAACACAAACGTTTTGTTTTATTATTATAAATGTTTTTTAAACATTAATGTAGTAATTCTAACCCTATCACTAATAGGGTAGCACAAAATAACGTAACGTAAACGGATCGGCACCATTACAACTCGAGCCGTTCAGTATTATTTGTATGAAACTCCTTACTGCAACGCACACTAATAGGAATCGTAACGTAATCGGATTTTTGACTTTTGACACCGAGGAAAAATGCGACGGGGGGGTGCCGAACAGTTTACGTTACGTTATATGCGCTAGGACCCTTAAAAGCGTCTTTTTAATTATCGGACACGACAAAATTACTGTTTCCAAGTTGATGAAAAGTGTAAATATAGTCCAGGAATATTTACAACAGACGGCAGTTATGACATCAATTGTGAACGGGTCATCGGCAAACACACGTGTGCACGGGTAATCCCCGAACATGATATGCAAATGCATAATGTGCAATGCATCTAGATAATTGAATAAAATATTATGATATTATTTTTTGAAATGTCTACATGTGGCTATACAATTGGCTTAGGATCCCGAGCTCTACAGGCATCAAACAGGGTCCCCGTTGCTGGTGGTAATGTGCACCGCATGAAATGGACGTCTACTATAAACGAAAATGTCATGCGGGCATATTTTGTGGCAACAGAGAGAGGAACTAACCTCACTGCGAATCGCAATCGCATGCTGTCTCTGTTTCAGGAACTTGAACTAGCTGTCAACGTTTCGACCCAACGACTATCGGACCAAGTGCGTGCCATTCAACGTTGTCATTTGTTGAATGTACTTGATAGAATTCGTTCTGATACATTAAGCTCAAAAGATTAAAAATGGTCTCTAGACCCTCGGCCGCCTGCTACAACCCCTACTGGTAGGGAAGGGGTGCCGAAATGTATTGTACACCCAGTTTTATTTCTCCATGCAAGGAAGGAAACATTAACTACAGGCAACAATTAATTTTATCGTAACTTTACTTCTGTAGTTTACAAAGCTATAATATCTATAAGCGCCATAAAAAGCTTCTACGGCACTAATATATTCCTTTGCAACCACCACTGTGATTAGTTATCATAATAGCCCATTAATGTCCCACTGCAGGGACGGGACTCCTCCCGTGACGGAGGTATACTTGGCCTACTAATACCACGGATTGGTATAGGGTTTAATTTCAAGATTTCCTTCTTTTTACTTCGTAAAGATAATATCTACGGTTAGTCCCTTAGTCGGCTTGTACGACACCCATGGGATGAGATGGGGTGGTGACATATTGTATTCTTACTCCGTCACCACACGAACAATTTTTATTAGTTATAGTCGAACTATTTTTCTAAAACAACCCATGACACCAAAAAAAATTACCATTAAAAAAAACTTCTCGTTAGATAAATACATTGACCGCTATATAAAAGTAACACGATTATTTTATTGCTCTCCAATTGACAGCATTTTTTTTCTTAACATGTAAATTGATAAAACGTTATAAAACTTTTATAAATAAACATTAATTAAACATGATAGACAAAATGGGTATGCCAATAAATCTATTATTATTAACCAGTTGTTTTAGTAATTAACTGGTTAACCAGTTGATTTTGTTAACGACTGCCTCGGTGGCGGAAGCGGCTGGCTTGCACGAGATCGCGGGTTCGATTCTCACGCTGTTCTGCGTAGGAACCCACAGGACAGTTCTTAGTGTGATCCACAAGTTATTGTCTTGAGCCTGGTTGTTGTTTGTCTATACTAATATTATAAAGAGGTAAAGTTAGTGTGTTTGTGACGTTGTAGGGGGTAATCTCTGGATCTACTGAACCGATTTTAAAAATTATTTCTGTGTCGAATAGACAATTTAGCTGGGAGTGTCATAGCCTATATAATATCACGCTATGACTAAAAGGAGTGGAGCAGTAATGAAACATGTTTAAAAAAGGGACGCGTTTTTTTCGCCGCCCAACGAAGTGGGCACGGCTCAGCTAGTGTCTGATAAATTGATGTTTTTAAAGTCCGCCGTGACACAGCGGTACGGGAGTAGTGTTTTGTTTAATTAAAAAATAAGAATTAATAAATTAACCCGGTAATAAAATATAGTGTTCATGTTAACTGGGTAAATACATGAAACTTTACCATTTCCTTTTCAAACCGACTTCAAAAAGGACAGTTTCTCAATTCAGCTAATTTTTTTGTATTTCAAAACAACGTCAATTATAAACCGATTTGAAAAAAAAAATTCTTTATTTGAAAGAGTACACATTTGGTCCCATAGAAATTTTATCAAAATAGGTTTAACTAATTTAGTTTTAAAGTTTTATTTTTTAGTCTATAAAATATACATATATATATACATATACATATATACAGATCACTTGACAGGAACCAATCGTAGACAGGAAATTTTTAACCGACTTCAAAAAAAGGAGGACGTTCTCAATTAGGTTGTATTTTTTTGTGTTTGTTACCTGATTTTTTCGAAAATCTTTCTAATAACAAACATAATCTGGTTCATTATAAAATTATAGAAATATATTTTTTTACATTAAAAATTTAATTTGTAATTGTAATACATACATACATCACGCCCTGTTTCCATGAGAGTAGGCAGAAGCTGCGGTACGCCAAGCACTGCGATCCCATTTATTTATATAGGTAAGTAATACTGCTAGCTGTGTAACCCGCGAGTTTGTCAGACAAAGTTTATTTAGTAAACTAAAACAGTGACCGTGTGTGAATGTGAATTATAAGCTAATTATACCCCTTCCAGCGTAAGTTTAGCTTTTTGACAGGTCACGCCCATGAAGTTTCGTAATACTTCCGCTTATTTTTCGAACAAATAATATTGTATTTCATGGACGTATCCATGTTTTTTTCAGTTACCATGGTTACTTAGTGATGGACAGTCATAACGATTACCACCATTATGAAACAAATTACAAATAATCGGTAGAAATAAAAGCTATGATAAACTTGAACTCTTCATAATACGTTTATAAAATGTAATATGATGTTTTAGATTAGCTATAACCCGCGAATGTGTCACGATAAATTATGTATTTTAAATAATACCTAAGCTAACTATAAATTTATCGTTTTAAGCTATATGCTAATTCTCTTAACATAGATACAGAAAGAAACAATAATAAAATGATAATGTATGTTGATGTAAGGATCCAAATGTGTAAAATAAAGTAATTTGAAAAATCGAAAAATCGCAATCAAATCGTTACAATCGAATGCCATTACATTCGAGATACTGCTGAACGTCACTAACGTCAAGCTGTCAAATGTTGTTAAATATAGTGGAAAGGGTATAAACAATGTAACCTGCTTCTTGTAAAAACCGGTTTATTTTTGCGGAACCCTATTATTGATTTATCATTAGGGGTCAAAACAAATTAAACCAAGACTCTAGCACAGAACAACCAGTAGCCTATCTCGGGCGAATATTTATTATAAATACCTACGGCTGAGCGGTGCGTAAACATGCGATAGGGCTGCCCACCTCCAGCTTTTTAATTACATTTACCTACTTTCCCGCTCGTTACTGCGGCACAGTCGTGACTGTTTACTGCGCAAAGCCACCGCTATCATGAGCGTGTAGGTACAACTCGCGTTTCATCCGTTTCTATGAACTCGAAATACTGTATATACTTGTACTATGACAAGACATAAGGCTGGTTTAGTTAAAGCCTTAACCAGTGCTGAATCCAAACCACTGCTGGACTACTTTTTTTTTTAATTGGCCTACCAGAATGACTCTATGGTGCCTGATGTTAAGCATCCAATAGAGTCCGAGAATGGCGTGCAACATGCCAGCTACAATATTTGTAGAGACATGAATGTCTCCACCATTGCGGCTTCAGAAGAGGCCTTTTTTAGTTTTTTTTTTCACACTTTCGTTAGTTACTGAAAGATTGGTGTTCGTCAGTTCAGTTCTGTCCGGAATTTGGTAACGTGCTTTATAATAACGTACTGTATTTCTGAATCCAAACATTGTAGGTGGAACATAATTCATTATCAATGTTTTTGGTGAAAATGTTGTAGGGACTTTTTACAGGTCGGGCTAGAACCGAAGCGAATTTTTCATAACTACCAAACATACATAAATTCTGTTAATACAGATGACATGTACGCCTAATGGACGGTTATTTATTGTTTGCCCGAAAATTATATACTATAATATTCTTATGCCCGAATTTCTTTTGCCATAATTTTGTTAGACATAACGGCGAAAACAGCTACTTCTTGGTGGCTTCAAAAATAAACCTAACCTAACCTATCTAAGTTGGATTGTTTTAAGTCTCTCAGTATAAATATAATTGAACTATGGCAAGTAAATATTATAGCTAAGGACAAATATGGCAAACAATATTAGTACAAATAAATTTATGGAAAATGAAAATGCGGGCAAATGAAATTCTGGCAAGTGGTGGTATACGCTACTGAACCTCATCTGAAGGACACGAAATGGCACCCTTTAGGTGACTAACTAAAGTAGGTCGGGACTTGTTTAGAATCAGCACTGGTTAATACCTGAAGCTTACACTATACCAAGTTTGTTTCATTGTTACCAGGATGCCATGTCATCGTGTGGTGACGGAGTAAGAATAATATAATAGAAAGAGTGTGTTATACAAATACTTTATTGCCTTTTCTCAAGACTTAACACATGACACACACACGTAAACAACATTTTGCATTATTGATCCTATTTGCGAATTATGATTTTTTTTCAATTGGCGGCGGTAATAAGCCCTATAAACGCCTATTAAAGCGCCAACGGTTAGGCCCCATTAAAAACAGGAAGATAACATAGGAATAACATAGGAACATAGAAATGCATTTGTTCTATTCCGACGCTTTTTTAACGCGCGTTAGAAAAGCGCTCTTGCGAATGGGGCCTAACTTTAAACGATACCTTTACAATTTGATTTTATATTATGTATTTCCTTTCCTCGAAATATTGAATAAGTAGTAGATTGGTAAATGGCGTTTATTCCTTTTCAAGTGATTCCTATTAATTAAAAAAGGAGTCGTGTTATTCGAGGTCGCATGACTTCGTTGCTAAGATATTCGTAGTAGCGTGCATTCGTTGTAGTAAACTTACGGGGTCGTGGTATACGTTGTTCCACTTTTCGTTGTCACATATTACACCCATTTACGGTCATAGCACATAATATAACGTAACGTAAACGGATCGGCACCGCCTCGCCTTTTTCCTCGGTGTCAAACGTCAAAAATCCGATTACGTTACGATTCCGATTACTGTGCGTTGCAGTAAGGAGTTTCATACAAATAATACTGAACGGCTCGAGTTGATACGGTGCCGATCCGTTTACGTTTTTTCTCTTTCTCATACGTTTCGTACGACTTTCCAAAGGCCGTGATCGCCGAGGAACTTTATTACTAGTAAAATCTTTACCACAAATGATCCTAGATGTCGTTATGCAAATATTTCGAAAATATTATTACTATCTCTCTTTGATTTTTACACGATAGTCCAGTCAAAATAGATATCCAGTTTGCATTAATTCCCAACAAGCTGAATTTTGGTGCAGGCCTTGAATACGTCATTACAAATGATATGTCAAAAGTCCCCATCGATCCCGCTTGTGCGTTGTTTTTTATTCGAGGTCAAAGGTCACAAATTTGCGTTTTTTGCGTATATCTCTGAAACAACGAGAGCTATCGAAAAATGGTTTAGACAAAGTTTGTAGACCATAAAATTATCTACAAAAATTATCTCAACACTTTTCTCCTACAAGGCATCACTTTCGAGATATCGTGACTTTAGAGCGCAGAAAAGTCGTATTTTTGACTACATGCACACACTTGCTTTTTTCCGCGATTTCGCTTGCGTTTATAAGTATTGTTAAAAATAAGGCTTATTTCAATATATAGTAGCAATATGCATGCTTGGTCTCAGCCTAATAGGTTTGAAATTGACAAAGTTACATACAAACTTTCATCCCCTATCTTATCCCTTTAGGGGTAAAATTTATCAAAATCCTTTCTTAGCGGATGCCTACGTTATATCATCTACCTGCATGCCAAAATTCAACCTAATCTGTCTAGTTGTTTAGGCTGTGCGTTCATAGATCACTATGTGGTAGGAGTATTCCTACTGGAGAAAACACATTAAAAAAAAGCGCCGTGTACTTGATTTAATGTACTGTTGTATTTGATTCAATGTACTGTTGTATTTGATTCAATGTTGGTGCAAGATTGGCCTTACCTACCTCAGAGGTGGTGCGGAAATCCTCTATATTTATAAAACTCAAAGGTGACTGACATAGTTATCTATCAACGCACAGCCCAAACCACTGGACAGATCTGGCTGAACTTTGGCAAGCAGGTAGATGATATAACGTAGACATCCGCTAAGAAAGGATTTTGATAAATTTTACCCCTAAAGGGATAAGATAGGGGATGAAAGTTTGTATGTAACTTTGTCAATTTTAAACCTATTAGGCTGAGACCAAGCATGCATATTGCTACTATATATTGAAATAAGCCTTATTTTTAATAATGCTCATAAACACGAGCGAAATCGCGGGAAAAAGCAAGTGTTTGCATGTAGTCAAAAATACGACTTTCCTGCGCTCTAAAGTCACGATATCTCGAAAGCGATGCCTTGTAGGAGAAAAGTGTTGAGTTATTTTTTGTAGATAATTTTATGGTCTACAAACTTAGTCTTAACCATTTTTCGATAGCTCTCGTTGTTTCAGAGATATACGCAAAAAAACGCAAATTTGTGACCTTTGACCTCGATTAAAAAACAACGCACAAGCGGAATCGATGGGGACTTTTGACATATCATTTGTAATGACGTATTCAAGGCCTGCACAAAAATCCAGCTTGTTGGGAATTAATGCAAACTTTAATCATAATTTAGTCTATTTTGACTGGGCTACGAGTTGCATTTTTAAACGGTCATTGTATGTTTCAAATACACGACACGTGTAAACTTTTAAAACAAACCTGTACATTAACATTATTAGTATATAATATTTCAATCTAGTTTTTATTTTTAAACACTTTTAGATGTAAATTTTATTACTCTGGTTTACAACCTGTTAGTGGACATAGAATTGCATATTAACTGTACCTATGTGTTTGTTTAAAAGGTTATATTATTTGTATTAACTATCTCCTTTTTTTTAGGCTGACCTGGTCTTAAAGACTTGAACACAAGCCTCTAAATAAATAAAGATAATAAAAAAAACCAACTCCTTTTTTGTGTGTTCCTGGCATGCTAGCAATAAGAATCACGGCTGGTTTAGTGTAACCTATTAACCAGTGCTGATTATAAATCAGTCCCGTACTATAAACGGTATTTGTAGAGTGGTGAGAGATATCGCTGACTATAAAGTTCTTCAAAAGGACATAAACGAAGTAGTGAAGTGGAGTAATGAGAATAAACTTTATTTTAATATCTCCAAGTGTTCAGTGATGTCTTTCACCCGAGTTCGTACTCCGTCACAATACCGATATCAAATGGAAGGAGAAACTTTAAAGCGGGACGTTGAAGTTACAGATCTCGGCGTTTGCTTCACAATAGACCTCAATTTCAAAAAACATATAGTTACCATTTGCAACAAGGCTTATAGAAATTTAGGATTCGTCTTGCGACAAGCCAATGAATTTACAAATATGAACGCGTTGAGGGCCCTGTATGATTGTTTAGTTCGAAGTCACCTCGAGTACAATGCAGCCATATGGGCACCCAGTGAAGCCAAATATAAATTTATGGTAGAAAGACTTCAAAATAAATTTGTTAGGTTTCTTTATTTTAAAATGTATGGGGTGTACCCGGGGTATCCGTTGTTATACCCAACACTATTTGTATTGGGTATGACGGGATATTACAAATTAGAAACCAGGCGAGAGGTGGCAGTGGTGACGTATTTGTTTAACGTATTACGCGGTATAACACATAATCCGGATATACTGCTGGAAATTCGTTTTAGTGTACCAGATGAGTACAGGGGTCGACGACGGCAACCACCGCTGTTGGTGGTACAGTCCGCGCGTACCAATCTGCAGCAGCGAGCGCCGCTGACGCGCGCGTTGCGCACGCTCAACACTATCGCTGAACACGTAGATTTGTTTGCATGCACACATAAAGAATTGGCACAAGCCGCATATTGTGCAGCTGTAACATAAGTAAATAGTATTTTTAAGTTTATTTTTTTTTAATTATTTCATTTTACTCTGTGATGTTAGATTACATAAGAAATAATTTAATAAGTAGTCATAGATGTTTTGGATATGTTTATGTTTATTAAGTGTAACTACTCTATCGCATTAGTTAGTCTGTAATGATAGTTGTAAGTTTGGTTTTTAAATAAATAAATAAAGGATATACCTGACATCATCATCATCATAATAGCCCTTTAATGTCCCACTGCTAGGGCGGGCCTCCTGCCGTGACGGAGGGATATTTGGCCTACTAGTACCACGCTGGCCAGACGGATTGGTATAGGGTTTAATTTCAAATTATCCTTCTTTTTTATTGTGTAAAGATAATATTCACGGAAGTCCCTTAGTCGGTTTTTACGACACCCATGGGATGAGATGGGGTGGTGACATATTGTATTCTTACTCCGTCACCACATGTGTTCTTACTACGTCAAAATCCTGTTGTGTTAACCGTAGTAGCCTTTTAGAAATGGTGACATGTAATACCTAAGTATAATAATCAATCAAGAAGATATATCTAAGTCGGTTATCTTATTTAAATGTTATATACCGTTAAAATAGCCCTAGTTCTACGCATATATTTATATATAAGTAATACACGGCAGGTATGTATTTGACTACTATCTATATTAAGGTTAATGGCTATATTTATTTAAATTATATCCTTTATTAAACTACTAGCTTTAGAAGAGGATTTGCTTGCGTTGAAAATATTTTTATATTCCGTATTTTTGTGTTTAATCAGCATGTCAATTCTCGTACCTTAAAATCGTTAAAAATCGGTTAATTTAACTTTTAGTTGTCAAATTGTCACACAATAGGTATTCTAGTATTTATAATTTTTTTTTTAAAGTAGCTTAATCGTCTTGTAACTAAGCTTATAACGGTATTCTTGCAATTTTCAAGTTTGAAGTGACAGTTATGTAATCTTCTCCAATAAGAAACGTCCAACTTGACATTTATTTTATCATTTAACTTTAATTTTTTTAAGTTGAATTAAATTGCATGTTACGAGAATTGAGCTGCTGAGCAAAATGTGGTTATACATAAAAAAATACATATTAAATCCTTCCGAGCTGTAATTTTTTGTTTTGTTTATGTATTTATAAGTTATATTAAGCAAACTTTAGTCGGTTTTTACGACACCGATGAGGTGAGATGGGGTGGTGACATATTGTATTGTTACTTCGTCATCACACAGACGGACAGTAATAAGTAGTGTAAGCAATTATTATAAAACTTTTAATTTGTTACAAACAGACATTTCAATAATATTGGCATGTAGGTATATAGATAAAGGGCCAGATTTTTATATGTTTAATATTAATGTATGAATTCATAACATTTAAAAATAACTGTATTTATTAACGAGATTAGTGACCCTTTCTTATTTACTAGGTCACACAAAAACATTAAGTAAATAATATATTAGATAAGTATGTGTTTTGATTCAGACTACCTTGATGGCTCATATTGCTTTTTTAATTTCCATGATAAACATTAATTTACGTAAATAATCTTTACTTCTATACTAATATTATAAAGAGGTAAAGTTTGTGTTTGTGACGTTGTAGGGGGTAATCTCTGGATCTACTAAACCGATTTTAAAAATTATTTCAATGTTGAATAGTCCATTTATCGGGGAGTGTCATAGGCTATATAGTATGACGCTATGACTAATAGGAGTGGAGCAGTAATGAAATATGTTTAAAAAAGTGGCGCGTTTTTTTCGCGGGCTAACGAAGTGGGCACGGGTCAGCTAGTATTAAATAAATATTCACGGACATCTCTACACAGCGCCATCTGTTTCCAAAGTAAGCTAGGCTTAACCTGCTTGTGTTAGGGGTAACAGAACAACGGATATTTTATTACCTTATACATATGTACGTTTTTTTTTATAAATACATAGGTATATATTTTACATAGAAACACTCAGACCAATGCAAACAATCATGTTCATGGACACAAAGATTTGCATTGAGCGGGAATCGAACCCAATACCTCTGCGTAGCAATCATGTTATATAACCACTACGCCACAGAGGTTGTCGGCTTACACGTGTATTGAACGGAAATATTGGTTAATTACAATGAATTCAATATCATTTTTTAAAAATGCATAAGGTCATTTTAAAATAATAATTTAGAAGTGCAATGTTCGCCGAGTACCGGAAACGCAGAACCTCTCAAACAATGAACAAACGATCTGTACCTACCTTAAGTTTTGATAACAGCCCATTAATGTCCCAGTGCAGGGACGGGCCTCCTACCGAGACGGAGGAATCCTTGTCTAGGTTTATCCTTGATTGGTATAGGATTTAATTTTAAGTTTTCCTTCTTTTTATTTCGTAAAGATAATATTGACGGATAGTCACTTAGTCGGTTTTTACGACACCTATGGGATTAAATGGGGTGGTGACAGATTGTATTCTTACTCCTACACCACACGGAGCATACAAGTTTTGAGTTTGGCAATTCGGAAAAGTTTTCGAGTAGTTTGGTATTCTTAACCCATATATGCCCAGTGGGTCGTTGTCGACCCGTTAAGTAGGGTTCTGGGAAAGGAGCGTTTTTGTGCCGTAAAATATTTATTTCTTGCATGTAATGCAGTGTATGGATTTATTAATATATTATCTACCATAGGCAAATAATTATTTTGTTAAGGCGCGTAATTATGTGTCACAGGTGACATTTGAAATCGTGACTTGTTTTTTTGTGACAAAATTTTACGACTCTGCTGATAAAAATGTAAGTATATCCTTTTTCTGCATTGAAAAACTAATTTCGTTGGTTTTATTATGAAATTAGATAATTTTTCCGTTCCCTAATAGTGCAAGTGTCATAAAAGAGATATTTTGTTACACACATACAGTTGTCCAAACATTAGTGGGTCGATAACGACCCTTTGGGCATATGTGTGCGTGCGGTTAACACGAATGAGATCATCAAAGTGTTAGAAAATTTGGACTGTCATGAGAAAATATTGGGTGCTTATATATTTATTGATCCTCCGAGGGAAGGAAAAGATCTGACGGTGATTCTGGAGATGAAGATGATGTAATTTTTATCATATATCACGTGGAAAGAAAGTTCAACATTGAGACGTTCAGTTGCTATTGAAACCATGTCCATTTACAATGACAAACCAGAGACGCCCTTGCTATTAGATCAAATAAGTCGTGATCAAATAATTTCCAGTAACAATCTTGAGTAGATCACACCTCTGCCTAGGTCTGTTACTACCTTGAGGGAAAATAGTGACCGTTGGGAACAGCGATAAATAATTGGTGCCGTATTACGGTATATTATAATGGTTGCACACGGCATATAAAAAGAAAACTTGGTTGGTTTTGAAATGTGCATTGTTGCGACAAGGTTAGGCTACTGCTTATGTGCTGATCCTTTCCCAAGGGCTACTGCTTATGTGCTGATCCTTAACAGGTTTAGAAAGTCACGACATCAACAAATTGATTACCAAGGTTCAAGCCGAGTACTAACTAAACAAACAAACCACTAGTTTTATGCCACACTGTTGCCAATATTGAGGCGACATGTTAGAATTTCGCGGATCTATTGTCAGCACTTTGTTTCATAATTTCGAAGCTGATAGCCGTAAACCTGGATCCACAAGAAAGATCCAAACTAGTGTGCGTCATGCGGTACGAAATCACTATGATATAACAGGCTCAGCAAGGCTTCGCTGTGCTATGTGCAAGAATAAAACTATAATTGCATGAAGTAAATTTGGTGTTATTTAACATGTAAAATGCTTTTCTCAATTTCATTAATATTTTTTTGTTTAATTGTTACATTTCCTTGCCTAAATAAATACTTGAGAATATACTGGCATTTGTTTACATTATATCTTTTAAGTATCACATTGGACCAGAGGGTCGTTTTCGACCCATTAAAAAAAACAGCCTTCTGGTACTGCTACCTGAAAATTTCACTTAATATCTTTATAATACCCCTTTAGGTACTCACATATCCAAAAATAAAAGATTTCTGAGAAAAAAATAGTTCTGGGCATATATGGGTTAAACTTGTCAAAAAGAGATTTAAAGGAATTTTTATTTAATTAAACGAATTTTTCTTAATTCGAAATTAAAAATAATGTTTATAATACCATAAAATAAATTGGAAACTGATGAACTAGGTGGACCGACGACTTCATAAAGGTCTCTGGGTCGGACTGGATGCGGAAGGCGCAGGACCGAGTTCGATGTCCAGCAGTAGACTGCAATAGGCTAGTTGATTGATTGATTGAAGTAAACTAATGTATACTTAGATGCATTATTGTATTATAAGTAATTTAATCAGTTTAACAAGTTCAAAGTATTTTAAAAACGTTTTATCGAATTGACAAACTCTGATTAAGGTTTGCAAAAACACGATGGATGACGGCGGTAAAACGTTGTAGAAAAAAAATTGAAGACATTTTTAATTGACGACCTCTATGGCGTAGTGGTTATACAACATGACTGCTACGCAGAGGTCTCGGGTTCGGTTCCCGCTCAATGCAAGTCTTTGTGTGCATGAACATGATTGTTTTGCATTGGTCTGGGTGTTTTCTATGTATAATATGTATGTATTTACAACAAAAAAAAGTATTTATGTATGCTTATCCGTTGTCTAGTACCCATAGTACAAGCTCTGCTTAGTTTTTGACTAGATGGCGTTGTGTGAATATGTGAGGAATATTTATTTTTATTTAATTTCTATGTATGTGTTACTTTTTAATCAAATAAATAATTTAAAAAAAACATAACTTGATGTCAACATTTTGTCATAAATGGTTTTTTTATTACGATCCAATGTCATTAAAATCAACATTTTTTCGTTTCAAAAAATCATATTAGCATTTCGGACGTGAGTTTTGAATTAATTTTGAATACACGCTTGACAGTTGACCTAATATTAAGACTTTCGGTTAGGTATAATAAAAAAAAATCTAGTTAGTTGATTACTCATCATATTAGTTTAATAATGACCCACAACAGGGAATGGCTCTCTTCAGAGACGAAGGAAATTTTGGTCTATTAATACAGATAGCTATTGGTAGAATACAATGTCACCACCCCATCTCATCCCATGGGTGTCGTAAAAACCGACTAAGGAACTAATTGTTAATATTATCTTAACGAAATAAAAAGAAGAAAAACTTGAAATTAGTTTAAAGGACGTCAAGAAATATATAATGAGAATTGTATTTATCTTGAATAAAGCGATTTTGACTTTGACTAAGCCCTATACCAATCCGTCTAGCCAGCGTGGTATTAGTAGGCCAAGTATCCCTCCGTCATGGGAGGAGGTCCGTCCCTGCAGTGGGACATTAATGGGCTGTTATGATGATAGGACTTCTTAATAAGTGTAAGCCGAAACCAAATCTTTAAGTTAATCAGTAGACGGCCTCAAAAAGGTTAAAATACAGCCTTTACTAATAAAAATTCTAGGTTAAAATAAAATATAAATATTAAAATAATTCAAAATAAACCAGTTTCCAACATTCCACGTGTATCGTTAGCTTAAAAAGTAACTTAAAAAACTAGATTTTTTAAAATTTATTTTACGCATATTTTAGTTTAATTAAGTGTTTAGCTAGAAACATTTTGATTATTAAAGCGTGAAGAACCGATAGCCATTGGGGCGGATAGGTTTTCCTTAAGAAGGCTAGTTGCCTGTGCCGAAACGACAAGTAAAATAAAGGTAAATAAAACGCGCGTTAACATCCCGTTTATATAATATTTATAATAATAAAACGCGATAGAGTTATAATTTCCTCAAGAGCTCAAGTTAAGTGGTCTCCGGAAAAACTAAAGCCCTGGGACCCTTCCAGGCCTGTATCGGAGCTAAGTCTCCTTAACCTTTCTTTCCTTTCTTGTAGGATGTAGGATCTCTGGATCTAATGTCCATTTATCGGGGAGTGTCATAGGCTATATAGTATCACGCTATGACTAATAGGAGTGGAGCAGTAATGAAATATGTTTAAAAAACGGAGGCGTTTTTTTCTCCGCCCAACGAAGTGGTCACGGGTCAGCCAGTTAATAATAAAGAATAAATAAAAGTAAAATAGTCATTTTTAAAACATTAAAAAAACTTACTCTCAAAAAAAAATTCTCACACAAACAGCCAGGTTGCTAAACCAATAAATAAATAATTTATATTTAATAATTTAAATTGTAACACCGAAATTAGCAAAAGGAAGTGCGAATTTTAACCGTTTCCTTTATATTATTCTAAAATGGCGACAAATTGGTGGGAAAAAAACTACGTAATCTAGATCTCGAGTTCTTTGCTAATTAGTTTAATGCTTAACATAACTATAATTAAAAAGTTTATTAGGATGTTTTTATCTTTAAACATATCTATCTCTATTTAAGATTTTTACCGTCTCTGTACAAGCCTGTTTATTTTATTGCCTTTAGGTTATCATCATCATCATATAAGCCAATTGACGTCAACTGCTGGACATAGGGCTCCTCCAAGTATTGCCACCTGTGCCTCCCTCATCCATCAGTTTTCCGCAGCCCTAACTAGGTCGTCGGTCCACCGTGTGATAGGTCTAGGGATCCGCTTATGGACATCAATCCTGGAGTACTAAGCTCATCCGCTGCCTACCCCTAAGTATACAGAAAATATGTCTCAAAGCCTTGTTGTTTACTAATTACGAAACATTTCATTTAAACACAGTAACACAAGTTTTTTTTTAAAGTGGCCTACCAGAATGACTATATGGTGCCTGATGTTAAGCATCACCATGCAGCACCATGCCAGCTACAATATTTGTAGAGGCATGAATGTCTCCACTATGGCGGCTTCAGAAGATGCTTTTTCACGCCTCGCTTGAAAAAGAACCTGGATCGTAGTTTGAAGGAAACACAACTACTAAATTATCTTTGGCACCTCAAAGCAGGAGGGTGTTACAGAGCTTCTTAATCCACCTCCTTGCCGTAACGTGCTAAAGATACTTTGTTTAGTTGGAAAAACAAGTCAAATTACAGGTTTTACATATTGTTTCTCAGTAACGAACGCAGTGCAAAGATAGTTTCTTCTTTGTAATGGTAAAATTCAGTAAAATCCTTCTACGTATGGTACGGACAAACGTTAAGCTTTCCTATTAGGCATGCGTGACTTGTTTAAATGGTCATGGCGTATAAAAAATACAAATTTAACAGACACAAAGAACATCCAGACTCAGGACAATAATTTGTGGATCACACAAACAATTGTATTGTGAGGGATTCGAACCCGCGTCCTCGTGGATGGCAGCTATTTATCCGAATGCCTTGCCAACGAGGGAGTTAATATAATTACTAGCTGACCCGTGCTCAATTAGTTAGGCGGCGAAAAAAATGCGTCCCTTTTTTAAACACATTTCATTACTGCTCCACTCCTATTAGTCATAGAGTAATACTGTATGACACTCCCCGATAAATGGACTATTCAACAATGAAAGAATTTTTTAAATCGGTTAACTAGATCCGGGGATTACCCCCTACAACTTCACAAACAAACAAACTTTACCTCTTTATAATATTAGTATAGATTGTTGTTTATGTAAATACACCACTGATTTTCAGACCGCTATTATGACGAAGTCAATACGAGCAAATACAAGTACAATTTTAAATGCTATTATTGACTTAATTGGTTCAGTTACAATGTAACAATTTAACGTGTAATAGACATCTACGAATAAATTTGATTATCGTGGTATAAGTACATATTTGTATACTCCGTGAATATTATCTTTACGTAATAAAAAGAAGTAAAACTTGAAATTCAACCTTATAGCAATCCGTCTGGCCAGCGTGGTATAAGTAGGCCAATTATCTCTCCGTCATGGGAGGAGGGCCGTCCCTGCAGTGGGACATTAATGGGCTGCTATAATGATGATGACATATTTGTATGTACACGTTTCGCTGAAAGGTTCTGGAACTTCTTTTTATTTCGTAAAGATAATATTCACGGATAGTCCCTTATTCGATTTCTACGACACCCATGGGATGAGACGGGGTGGTGACAGATTGTATACTTACTCCGTCATGCTGTTTTCTTAAGTAAAATGTTATACAGTATTGATAATGTGACATCCACATATTAACACATAACATACGTTTTAAATCAATTCTGGCTTTTTGTAAACAGATGAAGCTATTTCTAAGCTAGTTTTTTAAGGGTTATTTACTACTATGGCAAATAAGTGCAATCTACAATAGATTTTAGGTGCTACTCTAGCTTAGAGGTTTAAGGCTTGTTTCAGTAGGCTAGTAAACAGGAATCTCGGGTTTTGTTAGTTTTCCAACGTGAAATGTCTCGGGTTTTGTTAGTTTTCCAACGTAAACTACATTTTAGCTCATAGTGGACATACACGATCCTTCCTATCGTCCAATTGGCATAACACTGCAGGCTTGATCCAATCTCAATCAAAAGAAACGAAATTCAATCCTGCCATCAATTCTAACTGTCATGCCGATCCACTCGCACACACGGTCAATTCTAACTGATCCAATCGGTAGCGTCATGCCGATTGGACGATAGGAAAGATCGTGTATGCCTACCATTAGTCTTCAAGCTAACTATTTTAAAGTAACATAACAAGCTTTTTGCATTGACGGGTAAAAAACGTGTCCCACAAATACCACGTTGGGAAGACGGAATAGAATATAACGTTACGTCAAGTCAATCTTTTGTTTTTATTATGCTAACATTAGCGAAATTTCCTGCGCTTAACTTTACCTAAACCCGGATGAAATGGTTAACAAAATATACCTCAACTCAAACAACCCATTAATGTCCCACTGCAGGGACGGGACTCCTCCCGTGAATGAGGGATACTTGCCCTACTAATATCACGCTCGCCAGACGGATTGGTATAGGGTTTAATTTCAAGATTTCCTTCTTTCTATGTAAAGGTAATATTCACAGATCGTCCCTTAGTCGGTTTCTACGACACCCATGGGATGAGATGGGGTAGTGGCATATTGTATTCTTACTCCTTCACCACACGGATAAAAAAATTATACCTACATACCTACCTATGTTTTAAATAATTCATGTCGTCGAAGAAACGCGGCAAAACTAAAATGACAAACAACGAAAAAATTACTATTCACATAATGTTTATTTATTTATTTTTTTTAGAAACTAACTTTCTTTTTTTACAAGCCAGTTCAAAATTTAAATAAAATAAAACTTTTTGATAAACTTAGAGGAAGTTGTGAAATAAAAGGATGGTTTAGTTTTTAAATTAACTTATTTTGTCGTCATTTACTTTGACACGTAACAAACTTAACTATGTAAGCACTGACTTGAGTTTTGTAGCAAATGCCGTGCGCTAGGGCGCAAGTTTGAATCCTGCGCAGGACAAATTGTTTGTGCGATCCACGAATCATTGTCTTAAATATGGATGTTAAATATACGTATGTAAAGTCTCCGTCTCCGGATCGTCCGAAAATCATAATCCCTAACACGTTTACTATAATCATCACTTTAAATAATGTAAGCATATAGGAAATCGTATATTAGGTACCTAATCTTCTTTATTTATAATACTTGTGTGTCATAAAATGGGGTTCTATAATTATTAGATGTCCTAATTTTTCTTGCTATAAGCATCACAATCTATAATATAAAATCTATAAGTAATGTTATTTTTATGGATTTAGGTTTTTGGACAAGTGACATCGTGAGACATGAACTTAAGGCTAATTACCATTCGGAGACAAAATGTTATGACGCCTTAGATGGATAAATAAATTATGAGACAAAATAGAGAAACCTCCGCGACACAGGGTACCTAGTTCTGAAGTTGTCGTTGTAAAAGTTTAAGCTGATTGTAGCATAAGCATTCATCATAAAAGCCCATCAATGTCCCACTGCATGGACGTAAGTATTGCTCCCGTGACGGAGAGATACATGGCCTACTAATACCACGCTGGCCACGGATTGGTATAGGGTTTAATTTCAAGTTTTCTTTCTTTTTACTTCGTAAAGATAATATTTACGGTTGGTCCCTTAGTTGGTTTTTACGACACCCATGGGATGAGATGGGGTGGTGACATATTGTATTCTTACTCCGTCACCACACGGACAACGGTTTTTAATTACCTACTAAATTATGACTTGACATTTTTTAATCCAGACTATTATAATGAATTTAGTTGATAAAAAACCAAACAATGATTTAGATACAAAAAATTATGTTTAATTTTTCTTAAGTTTTTAGAGATAAGATTTTTGTTTAATTAATGGGCTCTGATATGAGATCGTTGCGTATTGAAAGAAGATGTAGTGACGGTGATCAAGAGGAATAATAGATGCTATAATTGGAATTCGTTTCAACTGTCTTTCCCACTGTAACAAGCAATCCACAATTTGGACCTAGGCATCTCCAAGTTACTCAGACCCTCCGCCCGTCATACTCAACTATTTCCGATAACAACTCTTAGATCGTCGATCTATTGAGCTGGCGAGAGGCCTACGCTACGTTTTCTAATTCGTGGTCTCCATCTCCAATCAAGAAAATAAATTATTAATTTTTAACTTAACTTTTTAACCTCGGCAAAATAGTAGTGTAGATACGCGACTGCCGAGTACGCGAGTTCGAATTTCGCAGAAAATAATTATTGTGTGATCCACAAGTTATTTTTTCCGTTAATTTCACAGTTCAGCGGGTTCGATTCCCATGAAGGACAAATTGCAATCCACAAATAATTGTCCAGAGACCGGATATCTTTTATGTGTAAGTTTGTGCTACACAAGGCATAGTCTCTGTCCCTTCCATGGGATAAAAGAGCAGCAGACTGCAAGAGTAGTTTTTATTCCACGGGTGGGACAGATCTCTTCCTGTAAGTAGGGAACCTTGGCTATTACTAACTACTGTTCTAGCCGTATGGAAGGGTAGTTAAATTATTTACTATAGATAAATAATGAAAATACCTTTAAATTAAATTTATTGGTAGAGTATAAAATCCTAAAATATGTAATTACAGGCAAAAGGCTGTTTTCTACTAACATTAGAATAAGAAATTACTAACACATTTTTATGGATCTCTGGTCTGTAATCAAGAATTTTTTTTTTGAAATATGTATTAAAAATTATTGTTTTCTATCTCATAATTATAATACTTTATTTGTTAAAATGTGATGTACAAAATATTTTGTAAAGCTAAAATTTTGTAAAAAAAAAAAATTTAAAAGTAAAAATAATTCATATTTATTAAAAGTGTTCTCTATTTCAAATATAATTCATGAAACTATGATTTCTAATTACATTAAATAAAATGTTTAAAATGAGGTTGAATTAACTATAAACAATGATTTAATGTTTTAAAAATGTTCTAAATTACTTATGTTTACTGTCTGGATAATGTCTACAAATTATGATACATTACTATTTTAAATTATGTATTTAATTTATTTTAAAAATATATATTTTTCAACCAAAAAATAATAAAGTTTAATAATAAATTTATTTATTATCAATCAGTTGGAAAACTATTAAAATTGTTGCTTAATTAATATAAGAAAAACTCCATTAAAATTAACAAAGAAAACATAAATAAATAGAAATAAATTAAAATAAAATAATACAAACTCACCTGTTTACAAAATTGCCATTTCTTTTTCATAAAATAATTCATTGACAATTTATTATTCTGTCAATATTTATTACACAATTGAATCCACAATCACTGATTATTTATGATAAACTTGGCATTCAGTTAATGTTTATTATCTAGCAGTATATACCCAATCAAGGGTTAAAATACCAAAATTGTACTAATATAGATAAAGAAACAATTATGTTTAGATAAGTAAAGATTATGGTTAGGCGTTATAATATATGTAGACTAAAATATAATGTGGGCGAGCGTCCTCTTGCTAATGTATGCGTCGCCGAGCGAATAGTAATAAAATTATACACGGCATAGCGTCGAATTACGCGTCTCCCGCTTTTAGTTAAAAGGTTAACAGCCAATTGACTACGGTTTTTTTAATCAGTTAAAAATATAGACATAAGCTTACTATACAGTGTATTTAGTACTTACCGTCGCTAGCGGGTCGCATTCCACCTTTCCCGATGTGCGTGGGCTCTCATTTTCATCTTGTTCACGTAATACCACTTTACGAATATCTAATATTTTGGTATCAAAATGCAAGGAGGTATAAAAAACTAGGATGACCACTGTTACATTACAACTGTCAAAACTGAACTTCACTCTGATTCGGATACTTGTGCCAAATGCCATAGACAAGGTTACATTTTATAAATAGATTTATACGTTTGCTACTCGTTAATAGATGGCATAAGCGGCGCGTGTGCAAAAACACGACTCTACATAATTTAAGTCATTCGTATTAATTTTAACGTCTACGTTAACATAGTGCTCTAAACATACTAATTTTGATGAAATTGTTAAGCGACCATTTACTAGTAAATTATATATAAAAACCCAACAATTGCTTTTATATTAATTAATTCATTCTCTATTTTGGTATTTCGATAATAAAACTTTATTAGATCTACTAATATTGCTTTAATGCACAAAATAAACAGTGACGAGTGAGTGAAGACGACTCAACCTCGCCTAGATTTATTAGCTAAATACTATCTTATTCCAGCGATGACGATTAGGTCATCGATAAACAAAAGTCAATTGAATCAAATTATATCATTTTGCACTTACTATACTAATAGACACAATGTAATTGTAATGTTTCGCTACTTGACGATAGATGGCAGCGTAAGTAATTTGATGAAAGCCCATTTTTAAAGGTAAGAATATTTTAATTTGGCAAAAAACTGGTTAATTTTTAAAATTTAAATTATGTTTCTAATTTTTCCATTAAACAAACACCATTAGTTACCAAATAAAAAAGGTAGAAAATAGAAGAGATGGAAAAACTTCCTATTAAAGTGTATATTATTATAATTTAAGCGCATACATTTTAACATTTTTAACCCAACTTTACTATGCAGAAACAAAAAAAATATACTTATAGAAAAATAACCCGTAGTGATTTTTATTTTGTTTAATAACAATTTAAATTTTTTTAGCCTCTTTTCGTTAATTACAGTACACCTAACAATACTACTACTACCTACCTGGTAATAAAGTTGAGTAGTATACGGGGGGACAATTTTTTTTAAAGACCGGTTTAAAAAAAAAATCTCATAAAAACTTGTGAAATACAAAGACAGATCCCTTAATTCCCTGGGTAGCGGGGACTTTACAAATATCAATTTAACGGTCTGTACTCGCACAAATATTTATGTTCCTTTATGGGATTCGAACCCGCGACCTCGTTTACGGCAGCCGGATGCACAACCGTTTCGCCACCGAGGAACTCTTTAACCGTCAAAGCAATTCTAAAGTTTTGAAAATAGAACAAAAAAGTAACGTCCATTGCCAAACTAAACTGTGTAGTATGCTAAACGACTATCGATACCATCGTTATTGTCTATGAGCGTTCTAATTTAAAAAAAACTAAAGATTTGAATGGAGTCGAATTAGTTTATTTCTTTTGTACTGTTTATTTTGCTTTGCAATCATTTTTGCTTAATGCAATATGGAATTTTAGGATCGAATGCTATGCCTAAATAGAATAATTTAATGATGATTGTTGTCCCATTTTTAATGTAATTGGGTTCTTTTTTTTTCTTTATGTGATAGGAGGAAAACGAGCCAGCAGGTCACTTGATGGTATGTGATCACTGCCGCCCATGGACACCCGCAACACCAGAGGAATCACAGATGCGTTGCCGACCTTTTAAAAGGGAGTACGCTCGTTTCTTGAAGCTCCCCAAGTCGTAACGGTCCGGAAATATCGATGCAGCGAGCTTGTTCCACAAAACAGTTGTTCACAATGGATGACCACCAACCATCAAGCTGATGACGATGGTAGGACAGTTGATTGCGAGTGGTTCGCGAGCTATCACAACATTTTGACCTCCGAAAAATGACCGAGCTTGACACTCGCGGGTGAGTCCTGCGAAAGAAGTTAAAAAGTTTTAGACATGAAAAACCTGATAGCTTTGGGCTTCGATGAATGCTAACGTTTGTTAAAAAGGAACGTTCATGTTCTAGTGACAAAATGAGTCACATTCAGTGATGCTTTTAGCCAGCTGTGATATTAGTCGGCTAAGGTATACTTCATCATTGTCATAACAGCCCATTAATGTCCCACTGCAAGGACGGGCTTTCTTCCGTGACAGAGGGCCTACTACCACGCTGGCCAGACGGATTGGTATAGGGTTTAATTTCATGTTTTCCTTCTTTTTATTTCGAAAGATAATATTGACGGATAGTCCCTTAGTCGGTTATTACGACACCCATGCTATGAGATGGGGTGGTGATATATTGTATTTTTACTCCGTCACCACACGGAGCATTTTTCTTCTTCTGATTTTATAACATCTAACTATTATAAACATAATTGCTTTAAAAATAAAAGCAATAGCAACTCCATTCCATTGCCTGTTGTCTTTAATCAATACAAAATGGTTGGCAGTACAAATTGATTGAATGACGTAGCATTAAATAAATAATGTTATTTACATATTGTTCTGTCACTTTCTACCTTTATTATTTAATCTGGACCTTTTTAGGGGTCCGTTCTCAAGTTACTTAAATAGGCTGAGAAGAAACTTGAGAAGTTATTCACTAACCCTCTTACTCATAAACGCCTCTTGAATTTGAGTCAATTGATTAACTTAAAAGAGGTAAAGTTTGTGTGTTTGTGACGTTGTATGGGGTAATCTCTGGATCTACTGAACCGATTTAAAAAAATCTTTTTGTGTTGAATATACTATTTATTGGGAAGTGTCATAGGCTATATAACGCTATGACTAATAGGAGTGGAGTTATGAAATATGTTTAAAAAGGGACGCGTTTTTTTCGCCGCGCAACGAAGTTGGCACGGGTCAGCTAGTCAGAAAGTCTGAAATAAAGGTGTAAGTATAATATGTAAATATTGATTAGTGCTGCGTATGATTAAAAAATGGCCGATTTTTCACATTTTATAATACATACAGAACACATCATCAATAAAACAAAACTCACTTGGCGGGCCATTATAGATAATATCATAGAGCGTTTGTTTGGAAATTTGGCGCGATTGTCTATTCTCTATTGTATTGTTTCACATGACAAGTCATGATGGCGTCTCTTTTTGTGTTTGAAATTGATCTGTTCACACTTGTTTCATCCGGTTACGATATTTTATTTAAATTATGTGTTTAACTAATTTATCTTAAGATATTTATGCTGGTAGGTGCCTGCGACTTTGTCTTCGCGGGATTAATATTTAGAGAAACTTACCTATATTTTAAGACTTGCTGAGCCGTCACTTCGCTCGCACGATTAATCTATACTAATATTATAAAGAGGTAAAGTTTGTGTGTTTGTGACGTTGTAGGGGGTAATCTCTTGATCTACTAAACCGATTTTAAAAATTCTTTCTGTGTTGAATAGTCAATTTATCGGGGAGTGTCATAGGCTAGGTACCTATATAGTATCACGCTATGACTAATAGGAGTGGAGCAGTAATGAAATATGTTTAAAAAGAGACGCGGTTTTTTTAACCCCCAACGATGTGGGCACGGGTCAGCTATTATGTATTTTTTAAGACTTGCTGAGTCATCACTTCGCTTGCACGATTATAAGTTAATACCGTTAGTACATATTCTTATCTATGGTTAATACAACTGTAACTTGTGGTAAGTACAGGAACTGACATTACCATAATAAATCCCGCCAAAATACATGTCAAACTTGTCAAATTTAGTGATGCAGCTTATACTTGTTATTTATGATCGATTCTTTAGAAATGAGGTTTTATACGTGACAAGTATTTTGATATAAAGTGTTTCATAATAGCCACAGATTAGTATTTATGGTCTGCGATTGTGTTTGTTAACCTTGGAAATATTTTGTAAGAGGAATAATGATTGGGTTATATTTCTGGTCAATTGATTTTTAAGTTATTTCGGTGACGGTTTTATTTTGATTATTAATTAAAATAAATAATAATCTATACTTTATTAATACATATTATAAAGAGGTAAAGTTTGTGTGTGTGTGCCGTTGTAGGGGGTAATCTCTGGATCTACTGAACCGATTTTAAAAATTCTTTCTGTGTTGAATTGTTCATTTATCGGGGAGTGTCATAGGCTATATAGTATCACGCTATGACTAACAAGAGTGGAGCAGTAATGAAATATATTATTTTTAAAAAAGTGACGTGTTTTTTTCGCCGCCTAACGCAGTGGGCACGGGTTAGCTAATATAATATAATTTATTTGGTGAAAATGGTTTTTGTCTTTTTCTAGTTTTTAACCAACGCTCAGGTGTTCATTATTTCTCCTTATTACTGACAAGCTGACCTGTGTCCACTTCGTTGCACGGCGAAAAAACGTTGTTAAGCGTCCCTTTTTTAAACATATTTTATTACTGCTCCACTCTTATTAGTCATAGCGTGATATTAATAGCCTATGGCACTCCCCGATAAATGGACTATTCAGCACAGAAAGATTTTTATAAAAACGGTTCAGTAGATCCAGAGATTCCCCTCTACAACGTCACAAACTCACAAACTTTACCTCTTTATAATATGTATTAGTATAGATAAAAAAGCCTCCAAAATGAGTAAATGTCAAATAGTAACTTCGATTATTCTTTTATATTATAAACATTTTACTTTAGTACTTTTAAAACATTTAGGTACAATTAAAATATAATGAATAAAATTATCTGACGTCATTTCCAGTGCATATGGCCATGGCGTAATAAGTTGTATCTTAGGCTCAACACTATATAGTATAAAACAAAGTCGTCTGTCTATCCGTCCCTATATAAATATGCATTCATCATATCAGCCAATCTACGTCCACTGCTGGACAAGGACATAGGCCTCGCGTAAAAAAGACAAAGAAAAACGAAGAAAAAGACTGAAAACAAGGACTGACTCTGAAGACAAAGGTCTTCGACCAGTGCGTGGTGCCAGTGTTCACATAATAATATGGTACAGAGACGTGGTTGCTAACTATGGGCCTTTAGAGGGCAATGGAGAGAGCTATATAATAATATAGAGCTTTAAATTACATATATGCATAAATCTTTAAAACTACGCAACGGATTTTGAAACGGATTTTTTAAAAAGATAGAGTGATTCAAAAGAAAGGTTTATGTGTATAACTCATACACAATATTGTAGAGTATAAAATCATTGCAACCGTGCAAAGACGGGGCAAAAAAAAAGAAGGAAAACTTTAAATTTAACCCTATACCAGTCCATCTGGCCAGCGTGGTAATAGTAGGCCAAGTATCTCTCCGTCACGTGGGGAGGCCCGTCCCTGCAGTGGGACATTCATGGGCTGTTATGATGAAAGTCGGGGCATGTCACTAGTAAAAAATATTAATAAGCAAACAGGTGTCTATGGTTTAACGCTCATAAAGTTTATGATTGCTTCCGAATTGATTGTGCAATGAATTTATAAGTTTATTTTATTGTTTCCAGTGAACTTATTGTTACGCATTATTATTTAGAAGCCATTACATTTTTATGATTTAATTTCCTGAATAGCTATGCACTTAGTCAGTAATCACCGATAAAATATAAAGTATTCAATTATTGAGTCATTTAAATGATTATTTAGTTCCATCCATCCATCCATCCATCCATATCAGCCTATGACGTCCACTGCTGGACATAGACTTCCTCCAAAAGCTTCCACTCTGCGCGGTCTTGTGCCTCCCTCATCCATCGGCTTCCCGCCGCCCTATTAACGACTATTTACTTGAAATATAAAAAATATAGTTGTCCAGGCAAATTACATTTTTATTGCCTTTTATTCTACCTTTTTTTTTGCGATTTTTGAAAATAATATTACTTATGCATTATTTTGAAATGACAAAAATAGTACATATTCGAACAATTTTCGAACAAAACGTTATCTTTTTTCGTGTGTATTAAATATTTGGCGATCAAAATCAGAATATTTGGGATTCAGAAGGTAGGTACTACTTACCTGTATCCTATAACCTATAATGCCCGATTTACACATCGACAAGTACAGTAGCGAGTTAAGTAGTATTTTAAGATTAAGTTGATTTAAATAGATCTCCATCCTATTTTTTGGCAAATTAAGTTGGCGAGACGCGAGAGAGGGGGCTACTTCGTACTTAACTCGCCAAAAAATAGGATAAAACTCTATTTAAATCAACTTAATCTTAAAATACTACTTAACTCGCTACTGTACTTGTCGATGTGTAAATCGGGCATAAGGGACAAATAATATATGTATTGAAAAAAATAGGTAAATAATATAAAATATTAACTGTCTCATTTGTTTAGTTACTTTAGTTAGCCGCACGTTTATGCAATCCGAGTTAAATTGATATTTGTAAAATCCTCGCGACACAGGACATGATTCTTAAGCCCGATTTACACATCGACAAGTAGAGTAGCGAGTTAAGTAGTAAGTTGTTGATTAAGTTGATTTAAATAGATCTCCATCCTATTTTTTGGCGAGTTAGGTAGGAAGTTTGCGAGACGCGAGAGAGGGGGCTACTTCGTACTTAGGTAACTCGCAAAAAATAGGATGAAGATCTATTCAAATCAACTTAATCAACAACTTACTACATAACTCGCTACTCTACTTGTCGATATGTAAATCGAGCTTTATTTATTTATTTATTTTATTTATTTATTTGAAAGAATTACATGTGTTTTCTTATAGCTAAATTACAATTAACAGTGTCACATAAACCATTACTGATTTTTCCGTATACTGGAATATTCAAAACTTCCGTATTTTTACGTACTTTAGTGCGGGAGTTTCATTTTTAAATAATTACAAATGTCTCTTTTTAAATCGGGTGACGACCGAACGCTAAAGTAACTGTCATAATTAGTAACAATTTAGCATACAATACAATACGTCAACATATTTGGCGCGAAGTCGTTAGATAATTGTCAGCCATATTGACTGAATGCGCGCCAAACCATTGTCTTATTTGTAAAACAACTTATTAATTAATTTAATATTAATTATAGTGACGCCATATAATTGTATTGTTTGCCAATTCATTTTAATTATTATTTTATTGTTAATATTAATTTTATTATGCTATTAGTGGGCTAATAAGTGGCTAATTAAATTACGAAGTTAGATAACTACGTACGTGGTTACCAAAGGGGCCAGTAATTAGCCTTTAATTATAAATAAATAGCTAATGGCCGCGGTTTTACCCGCGTGGTATAAGTAGCCTAAATGTTATTCTACAGCAGCTACCTATATTCCAAATTTCATCAAAATCCGTGCAGTAGTTTTTGTGTGAAATAGTAACAAACATCCATCCATACATTCATACATCCTCACAAACTTTCGCATTTATAATATTAGTAGGATACTTACTTTCAAGAGTTAAGTAGCGGCCCTCGTGATAGTAGGTAAGTGGTAGGTAGCTGCCGTCAATAGATATTAGCCAAGCCTTAGACGTTACCCGAGTGGTGACGGAGTAAGAATACAATATGTCACCACCTCATCTCATCCCATGGGTGACGTAGAAACCGACTAAGGGACTATCTGTAAACATTTACATAGAAAGAAGGAAAACTTGAAATTAAACCCTATACCAATCCGTCTGGCCAGCGTGGTATTAGTAGGCCAAGGATCCCTCCGTCACGGGAGGAGGTACGTCCCTGCAGTGTGACATTAAGGGCTGTTATGATGAAACATTAATGTTGCCTTGGACTAGGAGTTTTTTGTAAGTATTAAAAATAAAGTATTTAAGTAGGTACGTTTATATCCAATGGTTAAAGTAATGGTTAAACTTGGTAGTTGAGACGGATGCTCGGGTGGCCTAGTTGGTCATGGCGCTGGTCGCATATAGTCCAGAGTCCAGAGACGCGGGCTCGAATCCCGCCTCGAGTACCAATTTTTTCCATTGTCTTTCTTCTTTACGTTTACAACCGTTGTACAAATACACAACCCAATAGACAAGCTCTGCGTTTAAGATTAGATAGCGTGGGTTGTGTGAATGTGTGAGGAATTAGTATTATATTGTTATAAAAAGAATCTATAGTTATTAGTTATATTAAAATCTTATCAAAATAATCTTCATTAATAATCAATAACATAATTGTTTAATAAATTTGTCAATAATATCCGTTCAGTAAGCATAGACAATTATCATAATAAAAAGATTTGTGAGCGAGGCATAGACTACCGGACGCCAAAGAGTACCGTTAGCAACTAAAACTTATTTGTGTTTGCACATTCAAATTCATAATTACAAACTATTAATAAATTAAAGAATTTCAACAAATAAAATGGTAGGTACGTGCACGTACGTCTAATTTTATACAATTGTTGTATAAAATTAGAAACAGGAAATTATTTGTGTGATCCACAAGTTTAATTTTAAGTTTGGGTGGTCCAATGCTTTTGGAGATAACGTCGCAGAATTATGATAATTTTAATCATCATAACAGCCAATTTATGTCCCACTGCAGGGACGGGCCTCTTTCTGTGACGGAGGGATACTTGGCCTACTAATACCACGCTGGATTGGTATAGGGTTTAATTTCAAGTTTTCCTTCTTTTTATTACGTAAAGATAATATTCACGGAGAGTCCCTTATTCGGTTTTTACGACACCCATGGGATGAGATGGGGTGGTGACATATTTTATTCTTACTCCGTCACCACGCGGAGAGATAATGTTTCATGTTTCAACATAGTAATGGCACCATTCTAGTAGGTTTCATAAGGTCCAACTAAGGGAAAGTCCTGGAGCTTCCGATTAGTTCCGATATAATGACAACTGGCAAAAAGACAGTGTGGTTTTAGTCGGTTCGAGTCCGATATGTCCATGACACTGAAGTGAGTGCCGTGAATTCCTTTTGGGTCTCACGTACAATGGGACTAATGCCCGATTTACACATCGACAAGTACAGTAGCGAGTTAAGTAGTAAGTTGCTGATTAAGTTGATTTAAATAGATCTCCATCCTATTTTTTGGCAAGTTAAGTTGGCGAGACGCGAGAGAGGGGGCTAATTCGTACTTAACTTGCCAAAATATAGGATGGAGATCTATTTAAATCAACTTAATTTGAAAATACTACTTAACTCGCCACTGTACTTGTCGATGTGTAAATCGGGCATAAGTGCGGAAACCAACCCCCAAATAACTTATAACTTAGAACTTCGGTTTGCGTTATCCACACGTTATAAGCAAGAATGCGAATGAACTCTACTAATTATTATGTTTAATTACATAAATTCACGACTTGTTCTCATAAAGGTAGGCAGAGACTACTGAACGCCTGCTACTACAATCCTTACACACCTGCTACTAAATTATTTAAAAAAATATATAAACCCTTGTACCAAACCAACTTGGAATCATTAGACCAACTTTTCCACCGCCACTAGAAAGCCCCATCCCTGGAGTGGGACACTAATATGTTGTTGTAATAAAGATAATCTGCCGACCGTACAAATTCGTGAAGGCATGCACATAGCGGTCCAACCAAATAAATAAATTACCTTATAGGGTACATCCTAAATTTATGGTTTTCGATAAACCTAAGGTGTGTGGCATAATAATTTGAAATACCTTTGCTCTTCTGGAAGTTATATAAATGAGAACCTAATTTTTTTATACTTAAGTGTGTAAGTAATATTTTAATTTGTTATTATTAGGTAAATAAAATTAGTGACGCGACACAAGCCTATTGTAGTCCACTGCTAGACATATAGGCCTCTCCCAATCCTCAAAGTCCTGCGCCCTCCGCATCCAAACGACACGTTTTGCCATACCTAATTCCTTTACCTTTAGAGGTACAAAAGTGTTGTTTGAGGTACAAATAGTACATAAGTTGTACAAACATCTAGATGTCACATCAAATGCATTACAACATTAATTTCAAAAATTAAATACGGTAAACAATAACCCCCTTACTCATAAACGCCTCTTAAATTTTAGTAAATTGATTGATTAGCTTAAACTCTTACGTTGTTTGGTATAAGGTTGGTTTTCGTAATAAAAATCTCGCTAAACAGTGATTAAATTTAAGAGGCGTTTTAGCAAAAGCTGTTATAACATATACTTACTCTAAAAGTAATTAAGGCTACTTTTCTATTAAATCTCGCAAAAAAAAATATCATAATTTTACCTACTCAAATACTAAAATTTTTTCGTGACACAGTAGCAGCTTACAAAACTAAATATCTTATATCTCTGCCTAGCCTCATATGACGTGACTATATGTCTGTATGACGCCGGCGATGACAAATCAATTAAAGTAGCCGTACCTACGATTGCATTATGAATGCAACTCGCTTCTCTCTGCCTTTATACTACCGACGTTACGTGAAACGAATCACATTAAAACACATTGAACAGGCGGCAATTAATAATTATTGACGTAACACGATAAGCCTTTATTCTATCATCATCATAACAGCCCATTTATGTCCCACTGCAGGGACGGGCCTCCTCCCATGACGGAGGGATACTTGGCCTACTAATACCACGCTGGCCATACGGATTGGTATAGGGTTTAATTTCTAGTTTTCCTTCTTCTTATTTCGTAAAGATAATATTTGCGGTTAGTCCATTAATCGGTTTTTACGACACCCATGGGATGAGATGGGGCGGTGACAATGTAAATAAAGAAGTTATATTTGTTTCATAATTAACGAAAAATAAACCAAATAATGCGGAAGGCGCAGGACCGAGTTCTGTGGCGCGTGTTGGGATAGGCATAGGTATGTCCGGCAGTGGACTGCAATACGCTAGTTGATTGATTGAAACCAAATAATATAATATATTTTATAATATCTAAAATCTATAATAATTAATATCTCTGTGTCCGATAAGATTAGGTATAAGTATTATGTTCTTCGCTCCTGTATTCTGTGAGTGCGTGCTGTGGCGTTTCATCTGCCTCCATGAATCCTCTGCAATCTCTGGGCTGTCTGCTAAATCTATGGTTAAAACGGTGTTTGTATATGGGACAGCCAGCTATTAAAACTTCTATGGCTTTGTGGATTCTCTATTTGAGGTTGTGCGATCAAGTTTTTTTATAGCATAGGAAGTAATAGGAACTGCATTCTTTGTTTGTTTGTAAATGATCTCGAAATAGTTTCCTATGTTCATTTGAACTAAAACGTCTCCGTGTGGTGACGGAGTAAGAATACAATATGTCACCACCCCATCTCATCCTATGGGTGTCGTAAAAACCTACTAAGGGACTATCCGTGAATATTATTTTTACGAAATAAGAAGAAGGAAAACTAGAAATTAAACCCTATACCAATCCGTATGGCCAGCGTGGTATTAGTAGGCCAAGTATCCCTCCGTCATGGGAGGAGGCCCGTCCCTGCAGTGGGACATAAATGGGCTGTTATGATTTGAACTAACCCCTCCGCTAATGAGAAAGCTAAAGAAACCCATTAAGATATTTTTGCATGACAGCCGCATATCTACACATGGTTTGCTATCAAGGCAGTTAACTAATATCTTTTAGACTTTAAACACAGGGAGCTCAAAATTCCCATCCTGCACCATAAACAAAGAATACCTCATTATTATTTTTATAGCAATGCAAAAGGATGGAGCAATAAAAAATTACATATATAAAAAAAACCTACCACTTTGACAGTAATATGGCGTGAAATCGTACGAATTTGTCTTCCCAAGAATCTTTTTCACAGAAATATTTGACGTGAAATATAAATTAAATGGACGATTTTGTATTATTTAATCTAGAAATGTTGCGTGGCTATAGAAATGTGAAACAGATTTAAAAGTATCGGATGTCTGGAATCTATCCGAAACTTAGATTTAATCAGCATGTCAATTCTCGTTCCTTAAAATCGTTAAAAATTCGGTTAAGTTAACTTTAGTTGTCAAATTGTACTACGTATTCTGTGGCAATTTGTCAACCAAAGTTAACTTAACCGAATTTTTAACGATTTTAAGGTACGAGAATTGACATGCAGATATAAAAAAGAACAGGATTAAGATATTTATTAAACAAAAAATCACGTATTGATTCGCGGAGACTTTCACAGACATGACATTTGTGGCCACTGACTCAAGACAACCATAAATATGGGATTTTATCAAAAAATAATCTATTTGGAAAACTTGAAATTAAATCCTATACCAATCAGTCTGGCCAGCGTGACCACACTTGGCTTGGGTACTTTTACAATCATAATATTAAAGTGCACACATTAACTACAACCAGGGATTGAGTCAATTATTCGTGGATTGCACATGTCAATAATTATTTTGTTTGGAAACTAACTCGTGAGTACGCGCAGTAATGAAGTTTTTGTGACGTTTTTTTTTGTGTGTGCGTTTCGAGTAGGTAGTTAATTTACATTATTAGGTTTCTGTTTGTATGGATTCATTTCATTTTTCATTTCATTTATTTAATTCATAAACAATATTAGATTGTGTTTAAAATAACTTAAACAGAATTTAACAAAACAATCAATTAACGACAATCACACAAGAATTTTTTTAATTGGTATAAAATCAACATTAAACTAATAATAACGATATTTAAATTTAATTCAATGTCAATAATAAAATTAAAAAAACATAAAAATAAGACAAAATTCATAATATACAACAACACATAAAAAACAAAAAAAAATGGATTACAAGTAGTGTTATTTACTAAATAAAAAACATCCGTACCGAGTTCTGAATCAATAACATCTATCAATAAACGACATCACTAGGTACAAAAGTGCACTTTGACGTACCGCCGTTCGATTCCAATAAATCAATTAGCATAATATAAATAATGTACGCGGCGGCCATTTTAAATAAACCATAATATTGTGAGCTATCATTATAATAAAGTTTAATTGTAATAGTTATAGGCATTGTATTTATTTTTATCGATGAATGAAGAGTAATTTAATGATAGGATGTTTCCATTCCCCACATCCTGTGAGTGTTGTGAAGACGAATTAAAGATTTTATTTAAAGTTACTTATTTTAACATAAAACCCGGTACCAAACTGTCTAGCCATTGTGGTATCAGGAGGCAATGTTTCCTTTTATATTATTTATTTATAATTAACTATTATGGAGGAAGCTCGTTTCAGTTTTGGAACGCTCATAAGCTACGATTTTAATTATTGCTACGTTTTCTTAAACCATGCAAAGTTACATGATAAAGAAACAAAATTTTTACGTAAATATAATTTAGCTGATAGCTGACCCGTGCTCGGGTCAGCTAGTAAATTCATTTCTTCGTTGGGCGGCGAAAAAAACGCGTCCTTTTTTTAGACATATTTCATTACTGCTCTACTCCTATTAGTCATAGCGTGATAATATATAGCCTATGACACTCCCCGATAAATGCATGTTCAACACAGAAAGAATTTTTAAAATCGGTTCAGTTGATTCAGAGTCAACGTCGCTAACACACAAACTTTACTTAGGTACTTCTTTATAATATGTATTAAATATAGATACATAAAAAACACCCACCCAACAAAAGATTTGTATTTATTCCAATAAGATTGGCTTTGAGCGGAAATGTAAATTGAGTTTTTTTTCCCTAAAATGGCGATTCCTCGATTCTGCCAATAACCAGTAAAATGCTTTTAGTAAGCGAAGAAAGTAAATTTAATTAAGTCCCATTATTGAAAGTGGTTGTTGTTTTTGATCCGTGTGGTGACGGAGTAATTATACAATATTATGTCACCACCCCATCTCATCCCATGGGTGTCGTAAAAACCGACTAAGGGACTATCCGTCAATATTATCTTTACGAAATAAAAAGAAGGAAAACTTGAAATTAAACCCTATACCAATCCGTCTGGCCAGCGTGGTATTAGTAGGCTAACTATCCCTCCTTAATGGGAGGAGGCCCGTCCCTGCAGTGGGACATTAATGGGCTGTTATGATGATGATGAACCTATCTATGGAATGAACTGGCATAAGGTTTGCCAAACAGTAATTGAAGACAGACAAGCTTTATCGTTTTTCAAATCAACGATTGCAACTGGCTCTGAAACCCGATTTACACGTCGACAAGTACAGTAGCGAGTTAAGTAGTAAGTTGTTGATTAGGTTGATCTAAATAGATCTCCATCCTATTATTTGGCGAGTTAAGTCAATTGACTAACTTAAATTCTTACGGTTTTGTTTGGCATAAGGTTGGTTTTGCTAATAAAAATCTCGCCAAACAGTGATTTTAGAGACTTGGGTATTTTATTAATAAAAGACGTAATGGCATCTCAATAGTACACAGAGCTTTCCGGACTCCAATAAATAAAGGATGTGTCACACGTACGTTAGTCGATTATTCCTCGAACGCATGATCGGCGGCAAACCAAAGAAAATTAAAAAGAAATAGGACCATAGACAACGCTTCGTCTATCGCGGCACTTCAAAAGAGGTCCGTTGCAGTTTAGAATTTTTAATGAATTGTCGATGGCGTGACATGATGGCCAGCTTTGATTATTGAAAATTGTAATTGAATTTAAAATTATTTGTTTGTCGTGTTTAATTATTTATGTGGTTGGCTACCGTTTGTGTTTGTGGGATTGGTATCGCGGTTGTTCCACGTGCTTCGTATTTGTGTAGGAATCGAAAAAATTTCTACTCTAACTCCTGGAGTTTAAAAGTATATTTTTAACCAAGTTATGATAATGTCTATGTGGTGACAGAGTAAGAACACTCCCACCCAATCTCATCCAAACATGGGTCGTATAATCTGGTCCAGGGAAAATTCACAGAGATTAACTCTACGATTAGAAAATAAGGAAAACTTTTTAAAGAATCTAAACACAATCCCAGAAATTTCACTTGTATTATAATTTTCACTTTTACGGTACTGGGAACGAAAAATGTTGCGTCGTTCCAGAAGTACCTAAGTACTATAAGTCCAGCTAGGAGGACTTGATCTATCAAGTAGTCCAATACCTATGTGTTAAATAAATAAATAAATAATCCTCACACATTCACACAGCGCCATCTAGTCCCAAATAAGCAAAGCTGAATGTTACCAAAACAACAGGTGATAAATCTTTTCACCAAGAAACCGCACTTCGTACATGTGCAAAACCGTCAAACAATGGAACTCTTTGCCAGCCCACGTGTTTCCTTCAAACTACGATCCTGGTTCTTTCAAGCGAGGCGTGAAAAAGCATCTTCTTAAGCCGCCATAGTATAGACATTCATGCCTCTACAAATAATGTAGCTGGCATGGTGCTCGCCATTCTTGGACTCTATTGGATGCTTAACATCAGGCACCATAGGGTCATTCTTGTATGCCAATTAAAAGAAAAAACGTCATGGATACCACCGTGTTACTATTGTGTAGGTTCTACTCTGAAACTACTGCTAGGTGAAGTACTAATGTTACTATGCGACCAAAGCTATGGGACAGCGGTTGTCCCATGGTGCTTAGGTACCACGAGTGCACTGACTTCTACTCCATCTGGTAAGAAACAAACGTAAAGGTAACCTTAAGACGAACAAGTTAGCTCGTCGTCATCATCATCATAAAATAATTAATGTCCTACTGCAGGGACGGGCCTACTAATACCACGCTGGCCAGACGATTTGGTATAGGGTTTAATTTCAAGTTTCCCTTCTTTTTATTTCGTGAAGATAATAGTTACGGTTATTCCCTTAGTCGGTTTTTACGACACCCATGGGATGAGATGGGGTATTCTTACTCCGTCACCACACGGAGATATCTAATACCTAGCTCGTCGTCATGTCGTAAAAAAAATATGTATATCTCACTCGGTGCTTTGCCCACCCTAGTTGTTCCGGTGCGCCTTTTTTACCCCTTTGAACTTACATTGCATAAACGACAATCATAAACAACTATTAAAAGTTCTACCAAGGAGTTCTATTATATCGAACCATAAATATGTCTATTAGTTTCTTTATCTAATAAAAATGCAATAGAAAAAACTAAACAATAGTATTAAACCGCATTTGTCAATATATTATTAAGAATTTATCTTCTAATCACGTATCAATTGGCGCCATACTAACTTATCTCGAAAAACTTCTCTTATCCCGTCGAATTTTTACAAAAAAGTACATTTTAATATTAATTTTTAAACAACAAAAAAGTTTTGAAGGCGCCACGGACGCTCGCGTCTCTCAAAAAAAGAACACAATGAAATATTTAAATATTATTTAATAATTTGGTTTGCCTGTTTAGTATGCGGAACGAATAATAGATGGCACCGTTTTAGCAATAAGGTTAAATACTTCTTGTAAGCGTTTATCGTTTAGGATAAGCTGACAACTAAGTTATTATTTATTTCTCCGTGTGGTGACGGAGTAAGAATACAATATGTCACCACCCCATCTCATCCCATGGGTGTCGTAAAAACCGACTAAGGGACTATCCGTAAATATTATCTTTACGAAATAAAAAGAAGGAAAACTTGAAATTAAACCCTATACCAATCCGTCTGGCCAGCGTGGTATTATTTATTTATTTATTTATTTCAACTTTATTACAAAATATCATTGTACATAGGCGGACTTAATGCCTAGTGGCATTCTCTAACAGTCAACCTAGGGTGATGCAGAGATAACAGAAAGTAGGTGCGTTCTGAACACATTAAACAATAAATAAATCAAATACCAATAGATACTTAATTAGCCACATTATATACAATAAGATAAACATACACAGATAGATAAAAATATACACTTACATGAACATTTTACATAAATAAATACATACTACATAAATAAATATAAATACTGGTAATGACGATGGGAGAATATCATGTATTTCGTAGCAATAGTTCACGAACTTTGCGCTTAAAGTCTATTTTACTGTCACTCATTCTAATTTCTTGAGGCAGTGCATTCCATAAAAGAACAGATTGTACAAAAAAAGAGGAATTTATAAAGTCAGTGTGATGTGTTGGACACAGAAGAAGACGATTATTAGAAGAGCGGAGCTGCCTATCGTGAGTACTACAAAGATATTGAATATGAGATTCTAAATAAACAGGAGGTGTAGGTGAAGTAAGCAAAGAATAAAGGGTGGTAAGAGCACGCAAGTTACGGCGTTGTCGAATAGGCAGCCAATTAAGTTCGGAGCGAAAAGAAGAGACGTGATCAAACTTACGAAGATTAAACACAAATCTAATACAGTTATTAAGAAGCCGGTCTAGCTTGTTGAGCAGTTCTGAATTCAGGTCAAAGTAACACACGTCACCATAATCGATGATGGGGAAAATTAAAGCTTGCACAAGCATTATCTTGGTCGCCGATGGAAGGAAGTTCCATAAACGGTAAAGCGTCCGTAAAGTACCTGTCACTTTTTGACTGACTTCGCTTATTTGTTTCTGCCAGTTTAGGTTGTTATCAATGTGGAGACCCAGGTTTTTAACTGAGGAGGAAAAGTTAATGATTGTGTCATTGTATATGACAGGTGGTATAGCAGCCTGGTCCACTTTAAACAAAGTTCTTTGACTACCGACAATAATTGCCTGGCATTTGGAAGGATTCACGTTTACCCCAAACTTTTGAGACCAATTATAAATAGTGAGTAAGTCATTATTTATCAGTTCTATAGCTGAAGTCATACTTGTACTATCAACACCCGCCTGAGCATATATCTGCAAGTCATCAGCGTAAAAGTGATACGAACACCGAAGATTTAGACTTAAGAAGTTAATAAAAATAGAAAATAATAATGGAGAAAGAATGCCGCCTTGAGGGACGCCAGCGTGTAAGCTGCACCAGTTTGAGAAAGATTCATCGCAACGAACCGACTGCTGGCGTCCTTGAAGATAAGTAGAAAACCATTCCAGCGTCTCTGATGAAATATTGTTATAGGATAGGATTGAAAGAAGGATGTCATGGTTGATAACATTAAAGGCATTTGAGAAGTCCACCAATGCCAGAACAGTCACCCGTGTGTCCTCCATACCCGCTCTTATATCACCTGTAACTTTAAGAAGGGTGGTAACTGTGCTATGGCCTTTCCTGAAACCAGACTGATATGGGCTTAGAAGATTGTTACCATGTATGAAGTTAGCTAACTGCTTATGGACACAGGCCTCTAATACTTTAGAAAGAAAAGGAAGGATAGATATTGGACGATAGTGACAAGGAAGAGACGGATTAGAAATTTTAGGTAATGGACGAACATAAGCGCTGCGCCATAAAGATGGAAATTTCTTAGAATGTAGAGAATAATTAATTATATGAGAGATGACAGGTACAAGATGATCCAAGATAGTGATAATCATTCTGCGACTTATATTATCACACCCCACTGCATTTGATTTTATGGAAAGGATTATTTTCTTTATTTCATCCGGGGCAACTGGAGAAAATTTAAAAAAATTTATGCTTAACCTAGGAAGATTATTTATATGATCCACTGTTTGACACATGGTCGAACGATCCAAAGGTTCAACAGTTGAGAGATGGGAATTGATATCGTTCAAATCAACTGTCCCCAGCAGATCATTATTTGGTTGTCTACCGATACCTAGTGTTCCAAGGAACTTCCAAATATCGGCGGAAGAGGAAGAAGTAATATTATTGAAGATATATCGGCGTTTGGTGTTACGTATCAACTGGTTACATCGATTTCTTGCAGACTTATACAGATCCCAATAATGGTCAGAACGTCTTCTTTTAAATTTACGAAAGGCGTTGTCTCTGCGTGCCATTGCTGTCCGAATTTCTTTAGTGATCCAAGGGGCCGGTGGTCGCTTAAGCTTAACTTTTTTGACAGGCGCGTGGACATCATAAAGTTCAATCACCATTTTGTTAAAGAGAGTAACCTTATTGTCGATATCCGTAGAGGTAGTTAAACAGCTCCAGTCAATGTTTGCTGCATTTTTATGCAATTCGGTTTCATCTAAGCGACCAAAACAACGCACGTGCAAAACCTTAGGACTATGCTTGGGCGGTTTGAGGTTATAAGAAACGAATAAAAGATCGTGATGGGAGAAACCAGGGGCTAAATGTTGTCCATAATTTAAAATAAGTGAAGGAACGGAAGTCAAAATCAAATCGAGCCAAGTATCTTCTCCGTCTATGTTGTGGTGAGTTGGTTGCAAAGGAAGTAGATGAAAAGAGGCTGATTCGATGATTTGAAGAAGTTTACGAGAACGAGGTGACTCAGGAGCTAGGAGGTTAGTATTAAAATCGCCCATTATGATATGATGATCGTACTGTGACCCTAAAGATTCAAGTACCGGCTCGATACTAGAAAAGTAATTAGAAGATGGAGGACAGTATACTACACCAAGAACTGTCTTGGTACTATTTACACTTACTTCAACAAAAAGAAATTCCGCAGATGCTACATTTGTGTTAGAGGAAGAAGCTAAGATCTTATAAGCAAATTCACAGCGGAGATATATAGCCACCCCGCCTCCTCTCCTACCAATTCTATCGTTTCTAACAAGAATAAAGCCTGTAAGTGGATAAAAGTGGGAAAGTAGACCTGGTTTGAGCCAGCTTTCCGAAACCAGAATGGCATGCACATTCGAGTCTGTAAAAGTTGTATTGAGTTCATGGTAATGACTTGGTATGCTTTGCGCATTAATGTGGCACACATTAAACAAACGTTTTGATTGATTATTGAAACTCTTACGTACAGAATCCCCAAGAGTATCAACTATTGAACTAAAGCTATCAGTGGAGGAAATTGATGAGTCGTGAATAGAGTGAAAGGAATCATCATCAGATGACATATGAAATTAAAATAAAAGTATTTAGTATAAAAATATATAAAAATAAATAAATAATTAATAATAAGTATATTATTAGTATGATAATATTACGTACTTATCTGGTGCAACTTCGATTCTCTGCACCACCCGCCAGCCAACACACCATTTGTAAAACAAAATTCCATCCGTTAAAAATTACTATAAATAATGAAACAATGATTAATGAGAGAAATACAAAAGATGGTTTCAGAACGTTGCCCGTTCGATACATAGATAATTAATAGCATTACAAAAAAATAGTAGATATGTGGGTATAATAAAAAAACATTTTTAATACTACCTACACAAAATGCACAATGAAGTTGTTTACAAAGTATTGTGAAATAATAATATAACCATCCGTAATACTTATTTGTGCTGTTAGATTGCAAAAAATAATTACATATTTAGAATATAAGTAATTTTTAGAACATTGTGTGTTATAAATATAAAGTGAGTGAGTGATACAATACTTGTACAAAGAACAAGTACATAATATGTGAAATAATTTATAACGGGCATTAGTAGGCCAAGTACCTATCCCTCCGTCCCGGGGGGAAGCCCGTCCCTGCATTGGGACATTAATAGGCTGTTATGAAGTTATTGTTTTGGAAGACTTCCTTATTGAATATGATATCCGACCAATGCAAAATACACAAATCAATGCTGCCAATTCATTAAAACTTGAGATTGTATATTTTTATTAATGAAAGAATTATTTAGTTTAAATTAACGTTAATGTACTTTGACTTGATTATGTGCTGTTTAAGGGTAGATCTCCAGAGGCGTTTTTTATCGTGTCGGACTGGAGAAACCCATTTTGAAATCGATAAACGTTTTCATTACATTTTTTTATGTATACTTTGGTGTCTAATCTATGTGGTGCAGGGCTGAAATTATGAATTAGTTTATTATAAATATTAAAAAAAAAATCATAAACCCTAAAATCCTGATTGCTCTGGGTTGACCTAACTCCCGATTGAATGAGAAAACATTGTGTAACTTTTTATTGAGAAGGTTCATATGTCCGATGTTATTTTATATTACATAACAAATAGTTAATCTTCATTGTAATATTTTTTTTTAAACTATGTTAACAATATTTTTGGCACAATTTAAATTTATCGTCATGACCTGGTATTTTATCTCATCGCTCTGCGCTGGAGTAAAACATCGCGCTCATCCCTCGTTTTACGAAATAGAAACTCTATTCCCCTCCCCCGGGGTAGTGGCTGTAGTGGTCTAACCGCCGAGGAAGATACATTTGTGCCACGGTCCCCCACTACAACATTACGAGGGTAAGTTTATGATTTATCTGGGTTTGGTTCTCGAATTTGATGATTGATATGGCATGTTATATAAATTAAATAGTAAGGTTGTAAATGTGCTTATTAAGTGAATTAAGTGATAGTAATGATGTTCTTTATGAGGCGTAAACACAACTTCCTACTGTTTTTATTTTGGGCTATATTAATGCTTTTATGACTTTTTTTGATCGCTATGGCTATGATTGCTCTGTCCAAAAGACCAGAGCGATGATATTTTGCAATAATTGTACGTTATAAAACTACTTTAAGTAATAATACCAGATTGTTACAACGACAAATGTCACGACACAGCTGTCAAAAACTCTGAGACGTCACGACTCATCTGTCAAAAATTCTATAACGTCACGACTTCCCTGCAAAATATTTTCCCGCCAATATTCTATGACGTCACGACTCATCTGTCAAAATTCTATGACGTCACGTGTCACGTGACCAAAATTCTATGGCGTACTAGTCACGTGACTCAGTTGTCAAAATTATTATGACTATGACGAAATTATCAAAATATAATATGATGGAAGCCAAAATTTCAAGTTTTTGGAAGTTTTCCTTTACATGCACTTTATGACCTTGCTTCATGCCAAATTTCAAGTCTGTATGTAGACTGGAAGTACCCTGTAGCTTTTTGTCCTTTGCTTATCGAAAATTTGCGACATAAACGGCTACATGTCTTGATTTCGTTAGATTAGAAGTTTGATTTTTTTACAGCACTAAAAGGCAACAGACCTTAGTATTTGGTAAAAATTTCAGCTTGATACCTCTACGCTTTCCTGAGATAAATAGTCTTGATAGAGTAACGGACAACAAAGGGTTCCGTTTTTCCAAAATCGGTACGGAACCCTTATAAAACCGGTCAAGTGCGAGTCTCACTCGCGCACCGAGGGTTCCGTACAAACCTATTTACTTTCTCGCCAAATTGTGATGACGTCAGGACTCAGCTGTCTAAATATTATTTTTCCCGCCAAAATTCTATGACGTCACGACTCATCTGTCAAAAATTCTGTGATTTCACGACACATCAGATGTGAATGTGAGAGTTTTTGACAGATTCTGTCAAAAATTCAATGACGTCACGACTCATCTGTCAAAGATTCTGTAATGTAACGACTTACTTATCTGTCAAAAATTCTATGACGTCACGTCTCATCATTAATAATATTTGTTGAAAATTGATACCTCCACGCGTTCCTGAGATAAATGGTCTTGACAGACAGACAGACAGATATACGGACAGACGGACAACAAAGTGATCCTATAAGTGTTCCGTTGTTTCAAAATCGGTACGCTGCCCTAAAAATGAACAAGTTTCCAACTGATGAGCTCTCAAAAAGCTCTAGATATATCCCCTAAACATAAAATCATAAAATCTTGTAACATGCAAGACTAAAAATGACTAAATAAATAATATATTACCAATTTTATTATTTTTGTTTCACCATTTATGATCGCTCTAGCGCCTATCATGATTGCTCTGGACGCGAAAATGTTTGAACTTAAATATTTCCATAACTGTTTGTCAAAAATGAAGGCCAATAGTAAAAATGTAGTATTTTAATATCATTATTTTTAATGAGATACATAATTACCAAAAAATATCAAGATCTGAAAAGCACCAGAGCGATCACACGAATACGCCCGATTTGGAGATTGACCCTTAAACGTTTTGGTCATTATGTATTCTTACTTACTCAGTAGGTATTCACAACACGAGGTATTCTTTACATTTTATCAATTTGCTATCTTAGTAATGACTCAAAATATGGGTGGTTATTACCATTTCAAAATGGTCTGTCTGATGGTCAACGTTGTGCCTTATTACATCCACCGTCGTAGCTCGTACAGCTATGGGTATTTTTTCGACTAAGTATTTCGCTTAAAGTTTGGTGTCGTGTCCATTTTGGTATCGACAGTTATAGACCTTTGACGTGGCATTACGACTGTTACTGCTACACTACGACTGCACCTAGGACCGACTTTATAGATGCCCTTGAAGCACATAAATAAATCATCATAACAGCCCACTAATGTCCCACTGTATGGACGGACCTCCTCCCGTGAAGGAGGGATACTTGACCTACCAATACCACGCTGGCCAGACAGATTGGTATAGGGTTTAATTTCAAGTTTTCCTTCTTTAAAAAATATGTAAATTAATATGTCTCTTTATTTCTAGGCCAAGTTTCCCTCCATCACAATTAAAAGTTGACTAAAACGATACATTTAAAAGCTCAAATATTTAGTCGATTTTATTTTAACAAAATCGACTAACCCAAATGAATAAATATCACAGATAATATATACGTATCAACGTAATGATGAGTGAAGTGCGTTCAGGAATTGCTCGGGGAACACGGCTCTATGAATTTTATGCACCGTCTGACAGTCTTCCGGCTAGTGAGGGGATTATATCGATAATTATAAGGAGTATTTTATATTAATTGGTATACTTTCTTACTCCCTTGGCTCAACGACCCAAAATGTGTCTTGGCCTCCGACACGAGAGAACGCCACTCTGCTCGATACTTGGTCACCTCTTGCCAGTTGCTGACTTAAAGTTCCCTCAGATCGTTCCTATATAACCATATCTAATTGGTATAGGACGGCGTAAAATGTTAATTCAGGAAAGACTATTCAGGATTTTAAAATGAGTACCTCAGAGTAACGAAGGCGAGCATTTTGTAAAAAATGTACCTACAAGGAAATAAAGTGTATCTATAAGAAATGACTGAAGGAGGCCTATTTCCGACAATGAGCGTCAATTTGCGAAATGATGATGATCATCTTGAATAAAAACTATTTGTGGTTTATGGCCAACAGCAGAACAGAAGTTTGTGAAACGGTTTTCATAATACAAAAAAACACTGAAGATAAAGTTATTTTCTGTCCATCTCTGTCTACCCCGATGGAAACAAGGCTTAAGTTAATCTATGATGTTATGTACCTCAAAGTCAAATATCGTTATGTGGGCTCAGTTGACCATGAAGGCACTATAGAGCTTTAAAAAGAAAGTCCACAATAAACTAAACCCATTAATAGATAGCTGATTATAGAATATAATAGAATAGGCTACGCCTGCTGGATTTAACCTTAATTTAGTATTTGTGTTTCTCAGTAAGTGATTTTTTGTAAATTTTTATGAGAAATAAAGATTTTGAACCGTAATATTTATTATGCAAGTATAGGTATAAAATACATTATAGATATTAAAAACAAATATTTACCCCCTTACTTATAAATTTTAGTCAATTGATTAATTAATTAGCTTAAACTCTTACGTTGTTTGGAATAAGGTTGGTTTTCGTAATAAATATCTCGCTAAACAGTGGTTAAATTTAAGAGGCGCTTGGATAGTTCTGTTATATTTTACCTAGGTAGGCATGCAAAATTTTAATTTTTTAAGTTATAGTAACAAAATAAAATAAAAAGTTATTTCGCTAATTTTTTTAAATGTATATAACATAACTATTTTATACTAAATCGACACTCGCCCATCCCTATTACAGTCGAGTGATTTGCAAACGTCATACATTAACATAACCGACATGGAAATTGATTTAAACGCCACGAGCTTAGCGCTGGAGTCAGGAAGGGTGGTTACGATAGCGTGGGGTGTCTGTAATGCTAACCGGGGATTAAGTTGTGTATTTGTTACCACTTTATTTATGGTTTAGATGTAGAATTTTGTTTTTTTACTCTTTTAAAAAAGACAACTCCCGCACTAGGGATCATGCCCTGTGTCGCGGGGACTTTTTACAAACATCAATTAACGGACACAAAGAACACCCAGACTCAGGATAATAATTTGTGGATCTCACAAATGATTGTCCTGCGTGGGGAGAGGCCTAAGTTCAGCAGTATCTTGATTTCATAACATCCCATTAATGTCCCACTGCAGGACCGGGCCTCCTCCCGTAACGGAGGGATACTTAGCCTACTAATACCACGCTGGCCAGACGGATCGGTATAGGGTTTAATTTCAAGTTTTCCTTCTTTTTACTTCGTAAAGATAAAATTTACGGTTAGTCCCTTAGTCGGTTTTTACGACACCCATGGGATGAGATGGGGTGGTGACATATTGTATTCTTACTCCGTCACTACACGGGCATTGTATTGATTGATTTGTTTCTGCGTAATTCTTATATTGATTTTGTAGTAGAGTAGCTAGAATTTTATTAATCTGCTAGTGAAAGTTTTTCGTCTAATATTTTGAAATATCTCCATTGCGCGCCGTAAATGCAGCAATCATAACGTTAAAGTCCTAAAAATGAAGAAGTTAATTAAATGTCCATGTCCAGTTCTGCAACACGACATTTTTTTTAAAGACAACTCCTGCACTATCCTGTGTCGTAGGGACTTTTACAAATATCAATTAAACTGATCCAAAGATCATTCACACTTAAGATAATAATTTGTTTATTACACGAATAATTATCTTGCGCAGGATTCAAAGCCGCGACTTCTTGCACGGCAGCCATCGAGGCAGTTAAAAACTGTCCGTCATCACCATTGTGAAAGTTATAAAAGCAAGACAGGCAGACGAACACAACACAACGCCATCTAGTCCCAAACTAAGCAGAGCTTGTACTATGGATACTAGACAACGGATAAACATACCTAAATACTTTTTTTTGTGAATACATACATATTATACATAGAAAACAATGCAAACAATCATGTTCATGCACACAAAGATTGGCATAGAGCGGGAATCGAACCCGAGACCTCTGCGTAGCAGTCATGTTATATAACCACTACGCTACAGAGGTCGTCAAAAATATATTATCTCTTCACCTTTAATTACTGTAAAAAACTGTCACCAAACAGACATGTAACTACTTAAATAAAAAAAAATTCTTAATCCCAATAGTCAAAAAACATCCCTCTTAAAAAGCCACTTCGCGAAGCTAATCATTCAAAAACTCCTGTCAATTTTGACATAACACTTTTGACAGTTAAATGACAGGCATTTTAGCGCGCGCTTTTAGTGACGAGGGGGGAATAATATACAAAATAACAATTAATTTCTTTACAAAAGAAGTGTTAAAGCGATACAGAAGCCCCCTAGTGACTTTTGTTGTTCAATACAAAATGGGCGGGAGTAGCATTTTGCTAGTTTTGGGACATTGAAACTGTGATTTTCTAATAGGGGAGGTAAATTCAATAGTATAAATTAACTGTCAGAATAGTGTAGCGGTTGAAGTAATGTGAGTTTGATCCTACGTAGGAATATTTATTGTGTAATCTAGTAATGGTTTTCCTGTATAATTACTTACCTATTTTCACACTAGACCGTAAGTAGCCAGTAACAAAAAACAATAAATTAAAATCTCCGTTTGGTGACTGAGTAAGAATCCCATGGATGTATAGGGAAATTTTCTCTAACGCTATCTACATACCCAAGAAACGAAGGACTTGACTGTCTCAGTGGCAAAGCTATCGTACTAGTATATGCGGCTGCCGTTCACATGGTCATGGGATCGAATAGGGTTCGGTCAAAGCCAATTACTTATGTGATTAACAAATAACAGTAACTGTCCTATGTATCCATTGTACGTTTCTAAAAGTTCTTGCTGCAAATCTTGGCCGTAGTACAAATATAATACAGTATTTCGACTTCATAGAAACGGACGAAACGTGAGTTACACCTACACGCTCACGATAGGGGTGGCTTTGCGGAGTGAACAGTCGCGACTGTGCCGCAGTAACGAGCGGGAAAGTAGGTAAATGTAATTAAAAAGATGGAGGTGGGCAGCCCTATCGCATATTTACGTACCGCGCAGTAGTCGTAGGCATTTATAATAAATATTCGGCCGAGATAGACTACTGGTTGTACTGTGTCTTGGCTAAAATATATTTTATAAATCCTTTTGAGACCCAAACGATACAAAACCACAATATCCTATATAAAATAAAATATCCAATAATAACAGTAGTTTAAAATGTAACAGATGTATAAAACTGTTTATCATTACGCTGCTAATCTATGGGCGTGGCAGTAAGACAGGCACACGGGAGTGACAATGTATTAAATAGTATTTTTTTTTACGGCGATTATACTTTTATGTCAATGATCAGCTGCTGGTTTTGCCGTTATTATTGTTATTTTTTTGGTTTGAATAATAATGTGAACTTTAGGTATTTCTACTACGGGATACTTGGCCTACTAATACCACGCTGGCCAGACGGATTGATATAGAGTTTAATTTCAAGTTTTCCTTCTTTTTATTTCGTAAAGATAATATTCACGGATAGTCCTTTAGTCGGTTTTTAGGACATGGGATAAGATGGGGTGGTGACATATTGTATTCTTACTCCGTCACCACGCGGAGATTTTACCCGTCCTATTTAGGATTGCGAAATGTGTCGCAAAGATTTAAAAGACATGAAATTAACAGACACATAAAATAATCATGGATGATATAAATATCTGCTGCACTGCAGTCGTATGCGCTTTGGTTGAGGGCCATCCGCCCCACCACAGCCCGCGTAAAGTAGTAAATGTCCCGGGAGACAAACAACTCGTCCGCAACGAAATAAGAAAAAAAGTCGTATTCGCCGCTTTGCCTCCTTGGCAGTTTAGGCACAGTCTTTATTCATTAACCATTCATGGACATACCTAAGTGGTGATTCATTTCATTCATTCTGCAGAAAATACAAGTGCTTAGAGCACTCGGAACCGCCGGGCATGTTTGAATGTACGAAGCAAAAAAAAAATTAAATAAAAAGAAGTTTAAAAACACACTCAGTAGTTTCTTTCCCCCTGGGAATAAGCCGTGAGGGCATATATGTATGTTTTTTTCTGGTGATGTTTCTAAGTATCAATCAATCAACTAGCCTATCGCAGTCTACTGCTGGACATAGACACTCTCCCAATACGCGCCACAGAACATGGTCCTGCGCCTTCCGCATCCAATCCGACCTAAAGCCCTTTATGAGGTAGTCGGTCCACCTAGCGGGGGGGCGTTCTACACTACGTCTGGCTATAATTGATGATAATATTTCATACTTATTTGTCAAAAATGGCAGATAATTAATTTGCTATGTTTCTGTTACATTGAAAAACTTTCCTGAGATGTGTTCATGGATTTTCGACCATGTAACAATTAATAAAAAGGACCAATTTTGAAACCAAATAGTAGTAAACTGTAGCAAAATAGGCGTTAAAGGCAAGTTTAACTTTATATATAGTACAAATAACGTCGAAAACCGTTTTGTATCTGTGTTATAATAGTCGACGAAGGATCAATGTTAGACAGATTTTCCTCATCTTGTAGTAGATGTATTTAAGACTTTAACTGTTTGTAGTTAGATTGCTTTTTCGTTTGCCGTTCTTGAATAAATGTAGAATTATTGACTCGACACGCCTCTTACAGAGTCAAAAGGGTGACCGTGAATTTGGTGTTATTATAAGATTATCCTAATTCAATAGTCACCACCCCATTTCATCTCATGGATCCACAAAACAAACGATAAAGATTGTTTAGTGTTGTGTCTAACCTGGTGCTGAGAGTTGTTCATGCCTAGTGTTGCCGATCGATTGGCGAATATCGATAGCAGTACGATAGTCTATCGATAGTTTCCAATAGTATGACTATCGATTGGAGTATCGATACTATCGATATTTTCGATACTATTGATAGTTTCGAAATTCTGCATAGCAATACTATCGATAGTATCGATACTATCGATTGTTTTGAATAATTATACCTGCGCAGTATGCAATACTATCGAAATATAAGTCACTATCGATTCTGTAAAAATGTCGATAGTATCGATACTATCGAAGCTCTCTAAAACAATACTATCGATAGTATTATCTTTACGAGCTTCGATACTATCGATACTATTGACGCGTAAAGTATACAATCGATAGTATCGATATTGTCGATACTATCGATAGAGCTATCGATGTAGTAGATGATTTTTGACAGAAACAATCGATAGTATCATTATCGATAGTTCGGCAACACTAGTTCATGCCGCTCATAAACCACTGACGTGGTTCAACGACTGTGTCACTACGACTACAGTCGGGACAAACTCATTACGTACCTTCCGAAGCACGGAGACGCTCAGATCAAATACCTTTGAGCGCTCATCCCTCTATGGACTGATCTCGATGACATTGCTTAGCTTAATCGTTTACTAATATTATAAATGCGAAAGTAACTCTGTCTGTCTGTTACTCTTTCACGCCTAAACGGCTGAACGGATTTTGATGAAATTTGGTATGGTGATAGATGATAACCTAGAAATGGTCATAGGCTATAAATAATCACGCCATCGTTCTTAGGGGGTAGGCAGTAGGCAGGTAACTAAATTGAGTTAGTGATTTTTAGTCGTTTTTATTGGGACTTTTGCTCTTTCACGTCTAAACGGTTACGTTTAAACGGAAATTTTGATGTGAAGTTGAGGGCCGGAACACGATAGTGGGATATTGTTGCAGGGGTCGCGGGTAAAAGCTAGTCGTTTATAAATCAGTAATTGCAACTGGCTATGAGCGCCTCTATGGATGTCGTAAAAGCCGAGTTTAAGAAATTGCGCTGATAATATTCTAAATATTAAGTAAAACTCTATACCAATAATATATCCAAGGAACAGTAGACGAGGTCTGTCTCTACTTAACGGATTGACTGTTATGAGCATCAACTATAGTCGTGCACTCATGTGCTCGTCGCTTTCTGCCGTTTCCGGCCACCATTCTCCATCCATCAGGTTTGATTTTTTTTTTTAAAAAACACAACTCCCGCAATAGGGATCATGCCCTGTGTCGCGGGGACCTTTTACAAACATCAATTAACGGACACAAAGAAGACCCAAACCAGGACAATAATTTGTGGATCTCATAAATTATTGTCCTGCGTGGGGATCGAACCCACAACCTCTTGCACGGCAGCCGCTTGCGCTACCGTTGCGCCACCGAGGTCGTCAAGATAGCGCGCTACTTCGTGCGGCAGACGTGATCTGTACACTGCCTCCTGAGCTTACCTATTCTTCGAGTTATGACGGTCAGTTTAATAATCCTCCCTCTGATTTCCTCGTTTCGGGTAAAATGAGAAACAACAAATACGATCACACATTCTTTATTGATAATTTGACATTATTATAATAGGCATTGCTTTATTAAACTATTTACATTATAGGTACTTATAATACTTTGCGATTTCTGTCTGTTTGTTGTGATAATAATAAGTATGTTAATAGATCAAGTTCTCAACGTCTTTGGAGTGGGGCTAATTTGTTTAGTTTAGTTGAAGCAATTTTTAGTAAATAATATTGAAATAATATAATTGTCTTTGAATATAAATATGACTCGTCCAGCATGGAACCCGCAACATCGTGTAATATTAGGTGTAACATGTATTCAAGCGTTTCCATTACCAGGATGGAAACTTTTCTCTTTTTTCAAAATATTCTTTTATCTGCATGTCAATTCTTGTTTCTTAAAATCGTTAAAAATTGGGTTAAGTTAACTTTAGTTGTCAAATTTTCACACAATAGGTAAGAGAATTTGACAGCTAAAGTTAACTTAACCCAATTTTTAACGATTATGAGGTACGAGAATTGACATGCTGGTCTTAAGTATGACAAGCTTTAGACTTTTTTCATGATTTACCAAGTGTTTCTTACAATGTACTAGGTATACAAAACTCACAGTTATGGGAAAATAGATGTGGATTAATCTCAAACATCTATTGCAATCGTCTCCGTGTGGTGACGGAGTAAGAATACAATATGTCACCACCCCATCTCATCCCACGGTTGTCGTAAAAACCGACTAAGGGACTATCCGTGAATATTATCTTTACGAAATAAAAAGAAGGAAAACTTGAAATTAAACCCTATACCAATCCGTCTGGCCAGCGTGGTATTGATAGGCCTAGTATCCCTTCGTCACTGGAGGAGGCCCGTTCCTGCAGTGGGACATTAATGGGCTGTTATGATGATGATCTATTGCAATTATCATTGCCATCACAACAAACAGAAAATAAATGTAACTGGTCCACAAAACGCAACACAACACCCAATTAACTATTCCTAGAGGGGAAATGTCTCAAATTATTCGAACTCATGGTCGCAATACGCGTGACGTCATAAGGGATGCTATGACGTGTGAGGGGGTCTCTGGAGTCCAATCTGTCGATCGGAGTCTTGGTTGCGCTTAGAAATGCTGATGTCTGTGATTGGAGGAGACTGCCGGGCACTGGTTGTTGTCTTTCTAATCTGTAATTAATAGTATGGTGTTAATTACATTTTTTATAGAATGCTAATCTAGTTTTGATCTAGTTTTAACTATTCAAGTAGTTAGGTATTATAGCGGTACTAAACTAGGGATACACATAGAAAAATTGCATTATTAAACATAGAAATGTCAAATCGCAATGCTGAGATTTATGTTTATGCACACAAACATTTGCATTGAGTGGGTATCGAATCCGATAACTGAGTGTATCAGTTAATGATCCGTCACACTGGGTATCCCTAGTATGGACACCAGGCTCCCACAAAGATTCAATGAAGCTTCCATTATGTAATAAAATGTTTATGAACGTTATATCTTTGTGAAGAGAAATAAATAAAATAAATTATAATGCATATAACCTGCAACAGAGGATGTTAATGAAAATTATCTTTGACAATGATTAATGGTTTTATGTTTTATTTTAATTTTTCCGCTCCGTCATCCTAAAGAGAATTCACCTGCACAATAAAAAAAAATCTTTTAGATAATAATCTTTTATACTTAGTATATTTGACATTATTTTCTAATAGATTTAGGTGCTCCTGTGTAGCTGTAATAATAACATAATAGAAAATCTTTGCCTTACTATCATGTATTACAACCACTACTAACAATCAGACAGAAATTTTTTTAAATTTTTTGAATTTTTTTTAAAAAGTATCTTTGATGTCGTAAGTGTAAAGGACATTTTGAGAAAAGGACATTTCGAGAAGGGAACCTTTCGGGAAAGGGACGTTTCGGATACGGGACATTCTGGGAAAGGGACATTTCGGAAAAGGTACTATTTGAAACCTATGGACATTTTGGAAAAGGGACATTTTGAGCCTGAGCCCTCTAAACTCGTAAAATCTTACCTAAACTGAAGGTTTTGTTTCTCCATTTGATGATGTTGTGTCCTGATGGCAAAGCGGTTAACATGCACGGGTATAGGGACAACTATTTTGGTTCCCGACCCGTTTTTACTTGAGTGACTACCTGATGCAAGTCCAGCTTTAACGCGTTTCCATTTAGCTCGGCGATTTTGAAACCAGATTTTTACCTGTTTGACAAAAAATATTAATTGAATCTAAGTATACTAATATGTATTATAAAGAGGTAAAGTTTGTGTGTTTGTGACGTTGTAGGGGGTAATCTCTGGATCTACTGAACAGATTTTAAACATTCTTTCTGTGCTGAATAGTCCATTCATCAGAGAGTGTCATAGGCTTTATAGAATCACGCTATGACTAATAGGAGTAGAGCAGTAATGAAATATGTTTAAAAAAGGGACACATTTTTTTCGCCGCTTAACGAAGTGGGCACGGGTCAGCTAGTATGATATAAAGTAATTATAACACATAAAGCATGATTCATGTTCATGCACACAAAGATTTGAATTGAACGGGAATCGAACCCGAGGCTCCAGGGACGCAGGCATAGACTACTAAATGGAAAAGTGTTAGAAGTACTCGACTTCGCGATGCAAGAGAGAAAATTAAATATTGATTTTAGGAACTTGTCTTTTTACGTTTGTGTCAGCCAAAGACGTAAGGCCTACGCAGACCAGGACGGCATGGCACGTGATTTTAATTTTTACTAATGGACTTTCTACCGTACTATTACAGAAATACGACACAAATTGCTATGCTTTAAAATGATGCCGCGGCATTGAAAGGGATTTTATCGCACGGCATTAAAAGACGTGCCACAGGCTCCCGTGGCGGGATGCCGTGGCATACTGCGGTAGGCAACGGCATGCCACGGACTCCGGCGCTCGTAGTGATATACTGCGGGGTGCGGTGGCGGGACTAAAAGTTTACCAGATCTGAGTGCGAAGTCTGTTTTCCTTAACTTTGCCTGTATTCAGTCGTTAATTCATAACTTTTCCACCGAATTTTAGAATTTATACAAAAAGTATTGAATTTCTGTGAATATTTTATATATACAGGATGTCCAGTAAACAATGGATAATTCTAAAACACCTAATATAAGACCTAAGGTAAGTGAAAATATTAAAAACATTACTATTGATGAACGCAAATTAGTTTGTTATTTATTAACATTGCAAAAAGAGGTACAAAACAATACAATAAAATATAGAAATACAATTACAAAACATTAACCCCCTTACTCATAAACCCCTCTTACATTTAATCACTGCTTAGCGAGATTTTTATTACGAAAACCAACCTTATACCAATCAATTTAAGAGTCTATGTTAATTAATTAATTGACTAAAATTTAAGAGGCGTTTATGAGTAAGGGGGTAAATTATTTCTCAATGTATCAACCACCAAAAAGAAAAATCGCAATAATTACCTGAACTTCACTCAATTTCAAGGCCGAAGCGATCTGCGATCTCTCCGTGAGGCTCAAATACTTCTTCGCATGGAACTCCCTCTCCAGCTCGAGGAGTTGTTCCGAAGTGAACGCCGTGCGTCTCCTACGAGCCTTGCTTTCTCTAGGGTTGTCTGATGAATCCTCTGCGTCGTGTTCTGAATCGTTACCTGGTGGTGAAAAGGTTTTTTGGTGAGGTAAATAAATAAATATTCCTGACTCACACAACGCCATCTAGTCCCAAACTAAGCACAGAAAAAAAATCTCGAGAGCTTGTATTATGGATACTAGACAACGGATAAACATACTTAAATACTATTTTTTTGTAAACACATACATATTATACCTAGAAAACACTCAGACCAATGCAAACAATGTTCATGCACACAAAGATTTGCATTGAGCGGGAATCGAACCCGAGACCTCTGCGTAGCAGTCATGTTATATAACGTCGTCAAATGAGATGAGTTTAACAAATAAACACCAGGTCTCTCCAGTAAGGTGTTGTCCAGGTCGGTACCATCGCTGTTCCCGTTTACATCAGCTCCCAACAGTAGTGCTAATGTTATTACGTAGCTTGGCTACGAGACTCTGGCGCGCTTTTTAGGTGACTAACCCCCGGTTTCAGAATGACTGATCAAGTAATTATTATTAACACGGGTATTAACACTTATATTATATATAAATGAAACACGAAAGTTTTAAAGTTAAGAGCGTTTATAGGGCTCACTAGCGCCGCCAATAGAAAAAAAATCATATTTCGCAAATAGGAAAAATAATGTTAAATGTTGATAACAAAGTCTTGAGAAAAGCCAATAATGTATTTGTACAACACACTCTCAACACTTTAAATGTTTTTCAATCTAATAAATATTGCGTATCGGGGTCCCAGCGTGGGTACAGATCACTGCTTGGTGATGAGTAGGATAAGTGGCCTGTTCACGCGCTGGAGACATCGAACTAAAGGTGCCATCATGATGCCAGAACGAATAAAGGTAGAACGACTGTCAGAGACTGATGTGAAAGATATTTTTAAAAGTCGTCTTAAAGAAAGGTTTGAGGCAAATGTGAAAGAAGTAAATGAGGACATAAATGGAATATGGACTACATTTAAAAATAATGTGGTTGATATTGCGACGGATGTATGTGGAGTAAGTAAGAGGAAGAATGCAAAGTATATAAAAAACGAGTGGTGGGACAGTGAAGTTAAAGATGTAGTGAAAGAGAAGAAGAAAGCTTGGTTAGATTTACTAGCATTGCGCACCGCTGAAAGGTTGAATGATAGCAGGGCCCAAGATGAAATTGAGAGTGCAATAGAAAGAAGGAAAGAAAGTTATAAACTGCTTAAAAGGAAAGTGAAAGAATGTGTAAATCGAAAGAAAGAAGAATGTCAGTTAAAAGCAGATAAGAAGTTTGGTCTCAACTTCCAGAGTAACATAAAATTATTCTGGAAGTCTGTTAGCACTGCGCGCGGAAAGACTAAACCGTCGCTTGGTTTGATAAGGGATGTAAAAGGTGAACTTTTGATTGACGACTGTATGGTGCTTGAGAGGTGGAAGAATTACTTTGAAAGTCTGTTTGAGAAGGAAGATAATGTTGAGGAATTTTGTGAAAGGGAGTTAGAAAACGAGGATGCTAGTGAAATAAGATACGACGAAATAGTGAAAGCGTTAAAAGGAATGAAAGCAGGAAAAGCAGCAGGTTGTGATAAGGTGACGAGAAAAATGTTGAAGGCTGGCGAAGGTTTTACTATAGGTCTGCTGCAACAGTTATTTAACCGGTGTTGGAGAGAAGGGCGAGTGCCAGATGACTGGACAAGGGCGGTAATTGTGCCTCTCTACAAAGGAAAGGGCTCGCAGCAGGACTGTAAAAACTATCGCGGTATCAGCCTTCTAAGCGTAGTTGGAAAATTGTATGCGAGAATTTTGATAGATAGAGTTTTGAATATAACAGACAGCAAGATTTGGGATGTGCAAGCGGGATTTAGAAAAGGCATGGGTTGTACGGATCAAGTCTTTTCCTTAAGGTGTATTACAGAAAAGTTTTTGGCAAAGAACCAAAGGGTGTATTGCGCCTTCTTAGATTTGGAAAAGGCTTATGACAGAGTGAGGAGGAATGAACTATGGTCGACACTATCCATGTATGGGGTGGGCAGCGTTTTGGTGCGAGCACTGAAATCTCTTTATAGGGATTCCAGAGCTTGCGTCAGAATAAATGGGACCTACACGGATTGGTTCCAGATATCTAAAGGTGTTAGACAGGGATGTGTAGCGTCCCCTTGGCTGTTCAATCTGTTCATGGATAGTTGTCTATCGAGACTGAGAGAGTGTGATTGTGGTTTGAGTATGGATGGGTTACGTGTCAAATGCCTCATGTACGCTGATGACCAAATTTTATTGGCTTCTTCGGCGAGTGAGCTGCAGGAGATGGTAACAGTTATGAATGATGAACTTGAATCAAAGGGAATGAAAGTTAATGCAAGTAAGACGAAAGTCATAGTGTTTGAGAAGAATGAAGAGATTACTGTTAGTGAAGTTATGATTGGAAGTGAAAGACTTGAACAGGTGAAAGAATTTGTGTATCTGGGGAGCATGTTTACGAGAGATGGAAAACATGATAAGGATATTGAGAGAAGAGTGCAAAAGGGAAACTCGGTGAACGGTGCCCTGCACTCGTTTATGAAAAGCCAGAACGTGACTACTAAAGCTCGTCTGGCTGTTCATAAGGGAGTGCTAGCACCAACCTTAATGTATGGTAGCGAGAGTTGGGTATGGCAGAAGAAGCATGAAAGTAGAATTAATGCGGTAGAAATGCGTTCACTGAGAAGTATATGTGGATTAAGACTGATAGATAGAGTAAGGAATGATGAGATAAGAATACGTTGCGGCATGAAAGATGATATAGTGACCAAAATCGAGAAAGGAATGTTGCGTTGGTTTGGTCACATTGAGAGAATGAATGATGAGCGTTTGACGAAACAAGTATACAAGGCTAGTGTGGAAGGGCGAGTCGGTGCCGGTAGGCCCCGAAAAACATATGGTGACCAGATAGGTTGCATATTGGAGAAGGGCCAAATAAAGAGCACTCGTAACCGACGCGCATGTATGACTCGCTTAATGAATGTGGACGAGGCCGAATCCGTTTGCCAGGATCGTGACAAGTGGCGTTCTGTCGTCTCTGCCTACCCCGGCCGGGATAAGGCGTGAGTTTATGTATGTATGTAAATATTGCATTATTAACAAAAACGGCCGTTTTTTTTTCGAATGCGAAATTTAACTAATTGAAAAACATTTAAAGTGTTGAGAGTGTGTTGTACAAATACTTTATTGGCTTTTCTCAAGACTTTGTTATCAACATTTAACATTATTTATCCTATTTGCGAAATATGATTTTTTTTCTATTGGCGGCGCTAGTGAGCCATGTAAAGGCCCTTAAGACTGATCAAGTGTCAAAACTCGTGTCAATTATCATTTTAGTTCCTGAAAATGATAGTTGACAAGAGTTTTGACACTTGATTAGTTGATTTTTACTTAATCAGTCATTCGGAAACCCGTGATGTGTGTCCCAAATAAAAACATGTCGTTAAATGATTTTGGCGCACAATTTGATCACCCAAATATTTTTTTTGAGAAGTTAATACATAGCTTAATAAAAAAAAGGCATTTTATTTTCCACCACAACAATTTTTTACATGGATATTGGTTTACAAAATCTATGAGGGGTGGACTGGAGCCTAAACTAGGGAAACCCTGTATTTCAGGACTCCAGAAACAACGCGTGATTTCAATTGGGGTAGACTGCTGCCCCAATTAAAACGCGTAAGGTTTACGAGTAAGTATTTATGTAAAGAAATGTGATAAAAGTATTGTAAAATAAGAAAAATAAAAATATTACATCCATCACTATATTACATTGGTACAGTTTCCAAAGACAGTTGTTAAACTTTTCTCCGAATCATCCCCCAATTGCGCCATCAGCCCAAATTAGACCGTCCAGTTATAGGCGTGGCGCTGAATCGACTAAATTCCTCCATCGTTTTTTATCGTCCATTCGGACCCGAAGATCGTCTTAACAAAACTCGAGGGGACATCGCTAGTGAAGGGACAAAAAACAATAGTAATTTGTAAGTGTTGTGCTAGGGGTCAAATTGTTTTTGTCTTTGGTAGAAAAAAGATTAAGTGTCAAAGTTTTTATTTGTTTTTGGATCGTTTAGTGAGGTTATAAAGTTTTATGTATTATGATCTGATTTCAGCGATTTAGTAAACGTGTAGTAAGGGAAATTTTGCATAATATATTATCTCTAGAGTAAGAAAGTCTTACAGAGACATAATTGGTGACATTCTTCAAAACAGGACAGTGCGTAGCACTAAGTAGGATCCGACGGTCATGCTCATGAATGGATTTCTAAAAAAATCTATTCGATTGGCGTAGCGAAAGTGCGCCATAAATATTGAGACATAATTTCGAATGTATTCCATCGCGTGCGTCAGTATTGATTTGATTCATCATAATAATATTATGATTAGCGCTTTATTATTCGCGTTTCAGTACTTTAGGGTTTCAGCTCATTGCTATTTTGAACTTCGAATTTAGTGTTACTATACGTTGTATATTTTAATAATGAATAAATTAGGTTTTAATTTTAAGTTATGTGGGATGGGACTAAAGGCGCCACGCACCACACCAATTTCTCTGACTGGGAGCTAGGTACCTTATATTGTTACCTTGTACATAAACTCACGCCTTATTCTCATGTAGGCAGGGAACAGAGCGCCAAGTACTACGATCCTTACAAACCTGCTTTGCCTCCACTACATACATACATATCTTCATGCATGCCCGTCGATACTTTACATTCACGTAAGCCTTAACCTAATAAAAATAAAAAAGCCTTAACCTAATTTTACGTCAATCGAATAGTTTTTTTAGTGCGAAAGTTTTCTAAATCATTTCAGTGACAGGCTAATCTTTAGGTTTATCTACTATATTAAAACGATGTTTCTTCTGTCACATGGTTGCCGCTCTAACCGGGGTTAGGGTTTCGACTGCAGTGATTATCTAATTTACATTTCCTAAGTATTGTAGGTCCTAAGTATTGTAATATTAATTCCATTAAGAAATTCATAATAGCATCCAAAAAATAATATAAATATAACATATAAATAGTTTTATCATCCCACAATTTGAAAAGAAGCTGTTACTAATAGCCTACCTAACCACAAATGACATAGCAATAAAATAAAATAAACTATTTGTCGGCCATGACACTAACGACGCTAAAGCGCGGGAAACAGGGAACGCAATGACAAATTGATTTGTTGACAGTTCTTGAAAGATTATAGTTTTAATTGTTTTATTATGACTACGGCTGTTTCTAAACGTAATGGGCACAACTAGATTTTTTCATCGTACCTAATTTATTTCGAAAAAAAGAAAGACAATAGAAAACCTTTTTGGTACTCGAAACAGGATATTAACCGGGTTTCGTAGGCATCATCGAAAGACATTTTTGCGAAAGCCATTTCTACTACGCCTAATCATCGAAGAGCCATTTCATCGAAATGCTATTTAACCGATGGGCCATTTCATCGAAAAGCCATTAAGCAGGCCATTTCACTGAAAAGCTAAATGTACCTGGCGGTCGGAGAGCGCTCCCGTGGCACGCTTCGCTCGCTCGCCTTCGCGCTTTAATGGTCAATGTTCTAATGTAACCTAAAACTAAATAATTCGAGCACCAAGTAATACCTTAGTAGTTACCTTTTCGATGAAATGGCCCATCGGCTAAATGTCCTATTTAATGTGTCCTTTAATTCGTAAGTTTGAAAGCCACGAAACAGGCTACGCCTAGTGTGGCACTCACTGCAATATGTAACTAGATTTAAGTGGACCTTTAAATAAATTTTATCTTTATCTTATCTTTAAATGGCTTTTCGATGAAATGGCCCACCTGTTAAATGGCTTTTTGAAGAAATGGCTCTTCGATAATTTGGCGTAGTAGAAATGGCTTTCCCAAAAATGTCTTTCGATGATGACTACGAAACCCATATTATCCTGCATCTCTGGACTATACGCGTCCGACGCTTTGACCGCTGGGCCATACGAGTCTCTTTGCCTCGTTAGCCAAATTAGACCATAGTGCTTTCTACGCAGCCATTGCTGTTAGTAATATTCACCCAATAATTTATTTATGTCCATAAGTACCTAGTGCATGAACAATTTTGTCTTAGACCTTTACAATAATTACGACCTCAAAAAGGTCTCTGGGTCGGACTGGACGCGGAAGGCGCAGGGCCGAGTTCTGTGGCGCGTGTTGTCTATGTCCAGCAGTGAACTGCGATAGGCTAGTTGATTTATTGATTGATTACAATATTTTGATAATATATTTTTTATTTATTTATTTATAATCAAGATTTACAACTATTTTTACAGGTGAAACCTAATGCAATAGTGAAGCAAAAATAAATTATAACTTAATTTCTATAACTAATTACTACTTAATCTCTATAACTATAATTATTAATATATCTCTATTGTAACTTAATCTCTATAACTAATCACATGTAGTGTTACCCTTGTGAATTCACTCAGTGTACAAACAAAAATATCTACTTCTTCCGCCACAAGGTTAAGAAGGTGAAGCGCCCTCGTCAGAGGAGCCTTCCCTAGCAGATTAGTGCGGCCTCGAGGTACAGTCAACAGCGGAGGTCGACGTCGCCGCCACACATATCTGTCCGGCACACTCAAACATATTAATTCTAATATATTGGCGTTATGTATCTTGCCTCGTATTAATTTACACAAGTACGAGACAATTGCGAATTGAGGCCTTACTCTTAGCTCGTTGTATCCAACCATGCCTAATATAAACAAGGTTGGATACATTAGCGGGAAGAAAGGACTCCATAGAGCCTTAAATATAAATATTTAGTATTAAGATATTATGCCTAAGGATTTAATTATGGAATATGTTTGAATGTCCATCCTAAAAAAAGGGCAAGTGTGCAGTGCTCTCGGAACCGACGGCCATGTGTGACAGTAGACAAAGAAAAGCAGGTTTGTAAGTATCTTAATATTGGCACTCTGTAGTCTCTGCCTACCTTCTTGGGAATCAATGCACAAACTATTTGCTTTACATCCATACATATTCTTTACATCCACTTATTCATTATCCTCATTTTACGTCAATAGAATGTATTTTTTATAGAAATAGCTATCTAAATATGACTACATTAAAATAAATGTATTTATTTCTAACAAACGAACAAAGATTGACAGTTATCAAACGAGCCAAATGAATTGTTAAATCCACCATTTTGTAAATGCAGTTCAAAAATCGAATAACAGCAGAAAAAGAAAAAGAGAACAGTAAATAATAAGTTTGTAAACGCATAAAGTCCCGCCATGGTTGCGGTTAGAATATTAAATAAAATCACCATCAAGCGGCAAGTTAAATCGATTGTGAACTCTAATGCATTTTAGTCGAATCAGATGAATCGATTACAAATAAATACGTTTATAAATATGGCGGTCACGTTCTATTTCAGTTTAAATTTTCACATTGACAGTTTTCCTTGAATGACCCGCGAATTTTAAATAAAGAATAAAGATGGTTGATCGATTGTTATTTAGTTTATTTCGGTTTAATATTTGAGCTGGTAATAAATAACTAAACAATATGTCGTTGGGCGCATATTTTAGTCTTTTTCTCGTAATTTCGTTGTTACCAAAAAAATCACAGTGAATTGTAATCGATATAATTTAAAGTCGTGGTGATGTCATCCTATTCCTTCAATTTCAAAGTGCAAACAAGTAGAGAAGTCGAATTAAACGCAAAGCAAGACCAAAACTTTCTAGGAATCGAATAGATTATTCTTAGTTGTCATGACGCCTTTAACATAGTACCTACAAATATATACAGTATTTCGACTTCATAGAAAGGGACGAAACACGAGTTACCTACACTCTCGCGAAGTCGCGATAGAGGTGGCTTTGGGGAGTGAACAGTCGCGACTGTGCCGCAGTAACGAGCGGGAAAGTAGATAAATGTAATTAAAAAGCTGGAGATGGGCAACCCTATCGCATGTTTACGTACCGCGCAGCCGTAGGCATTTATAATAAATATTCGGCCGAGATAGACTACTGGTTGTACAGTGCTTTAAACAAGCTCTTAAAAGGGCTCAAACGGCTTGGAAGAGCGTAAGAACACTAGAAGTAATCAAGACAGATAAACTCAGGCGGTCAATCTAGATTATTTTTCCTTTTTTCCACAATATTCTTGTGGGGCTTCGGTACCATGAGTACCGTTTTGTGCTAAGAGGTATGAGAATTCCTTCCTATGACGAACCAATATTCGATTTTTTATCAAAACTATAACTTTGCACTATTTATAATGGCTAAATCTATAGACAGTTAGTCAAAACAAATTTTAACACTGAATCTAGAATCGGTCAAAATAATGAGTTGAAATACAACCAGATCCTTTTTTATATAAAAAGAGAATTCCCGCGTTAGGATTCATGCCCTGTGTCGCGGCTCTATAGTTGCAAAACTTCTAAAAAAATCGGAATAACGGCTACTGCACATAACACAGCTAAAGTTAATAATATAATTTACAACTTTTTGGTTATATTTGACAATTGAAACATTCCTAGAGCTTCGAAATATTAACAAATACTTCCGAAGTATTCGACTGGAATGATTCGGAATTTTCTCCGCCAGCATCTATAGACTTTGTGGATGTAACAATCAATTCTCTTGCGTGGGATTCAAATCCACGTCATGTTTACGGCAGCCGCCACGTCACCAAGTCCACAGATCAGAGTAACTACAAGAGTAGGTACATTTAGGTTGGTTGCAGGGGGCGTTACCGGGCCCCCGAGAGACGGGGACCCCTAAAGTATCCAGCTAAAAGAAGTTTTACAAAAATAAAACTGATATTAAATTACTTATGTACTTCGATGAGACAAGAACGGCTGTCAGACCTCTCACTATTGTCCATAAAGGCAGAAACTTTAGACAAACTAAAATCATCATCATAAATGATTTAATAAGTAAATCAGTTTGCCGAAAAAAAGGCAAGGAGAGTGAATACTTATTTAAAATTTGATTTTTATTTGTAAGTATAATGGTTAAATTATGTTAGGAAAAATAAATTTTCTTTTCACGATATTTTTTTTTCTTTTGTGTAAATTCTTTGCCCCCATATAAGGCCCTCAAAATATTTTTTTATACGGGGCCCCGTCAAGGCACGCTACACCACTGGTTAGTGGTTAGTTGGTGTCTTTAAGAAGGTTACAGTAGAGACTAAGTAAGTAACATTTTCGAGTGAAGGGTGAGTTCGATTGTTGTGGGGACTGTTTTAAGACAGAGAATTAACGGATACAAAGTACATCCATATTCAAGAGCTCACGGATCACACAAATTATTGTCTAGCGTGTGATGATTAGCCGCGACCTCATGCACAGCAGCCGATTTCATGATGACCTTGCCACAGAAGCAGTTTGAAAGTAGAGGAAGAAGATAGTCCCACATGTGGGACTATAACCACGACGAAAGAGCAGCTACAATTCATTCTGGCTACAAAATACGACATGCCCAAAAAAAGAAAAATATTTGACAGCTGTCACAAACTGTCACCTGGTAATAATTTCGCGCCAATTATGACAAGAGACATTCGTTCGGATACATGTCAATTTCACGGTACAGATGCTTAGTAGTATGTAGTGGCGTGAAATTGTCTTTTTAATATCAAGGAGCCGTTTCTAATTGGTTTTTTATTTATTTTTATGGCTAAGGGTGACAATTATACCATTGTATTGACTTTTGAATGCGACCTTTATGGAATAGTTTATTGTAGAGTATAGTAAGTATATACTTATGGTTTCGATTTAAAATTATAAGGTTTGGGTGGTTATAGGTCGTGACTGTTATCTCAGGGTTTGATTCTGGTTATAGAATAAGACTATTTCGCAAAGGTTTGTTACCCAAGGCATGTGACTTTAATCACTAAGTCTTAGTGGTTCTTCTTCCAATTAAAGAACGAATCCATACAATAGAAGAAGTAGCTTTAGGTCTTCTTCTTCATCCTTAAATAATCATTACTATTAAATGTCCCACTGCAGGGACGGGCCTCTTCCCGTGACGGAGAGATACTTGGCCTACTAATACCACGCTGGCCAAACGGGTTGGTACAGGGTTTAATTTTAAGTTGTCCTTCTTTTTATTTCGTAAAGATAATATTCACGAATAGTCCCTTAGTCGGTTTTTACGACACCCATGGGATACGATGGGGTGGTGACATATTGTATTCTTACTCCGTCACCACACGGAGACATCTTTATCATCTTTAAATAACAGAAGAAATTATTTTTGTGACTAGCCTTTCATGTGAGATCATACTTACCGTATTTATTATGACTTGAATTAAAAGGTAAACAAATATAGCGTCGTGTTAACTACAGACTAAAGACCACGATGAGACATATACTACGATTCAAGGACAATTCTAGAATCTACAAAATGTCAAATGGTGAACTTAATTTTTATCTGTGCAATTTTACGGCGGAAAAAATTACATTTATTTAAAATTTATGAAAGACAATGGTTAAACCAAAGTACAGTACCCGGCCGTAAATATTACACATAGACTTTTGTAAAGAAACAATCGGCATATTTCGGCTTCGTAGAGCATCATCTCTGTCGCACGAAATACAAACAATCTTGACGACCTCGGTGGCGCGCCGGTAGAGCCAGCGGCTGCCGCGCATGAGGTTGTGGGTTCGATCCCCACGCAGGACAATAATTTGTGAGATCCACAAATTATTGTCCTGAGTCTGGGTGTTATATGTGTCCGTTAATTGATGTTTGTAAAAGTCCCCGCGACACAGGGCATGATCCCTAGTGCGGGAGTTGTCTTTTAAAAAAAAAAAAAAAATCTGGTATCCATTAGCAACTGTTAAGGGTACGGATTCCACAGACACGAACTTGCTAGTGGGCGGAGCCTAAAAGATTTTTGTCGGAAACGTGCACACTAAAATTGCCCAAAATAATTTTGGGGAAAGGGTATTACGTTCAAATAACATTAACCAAAATAAATACTTAAATAAATACTATTTAACTAAAATTATCAAATGAAGAAGCAATTAAATTTAAATTTTCATCTGTATCAAAGTGTGAGATTGATGTAAAAACTAGTGACTTTGCAAAATATGGTGTTTGTTTACAAAGATAGTTAAGTCTATACAAATATACAGTACCTACACAAATTGTGCATTAACATCCTATCCTTGTCGGTTGCAGCTTAGTTACACTCTAGCCAAGTACACATATTCTAATCAAAATTTAAGTGGTACCTACCTACTACGTTTTGGTTGAAATTTCTGCTTGGGATATTTCTGTTCTTGTTTTGCTCAAGAGATTATTAAAACAAATCATCATAACAGCCCATTAATGTTCCACTGAAGGGACGGGCCTTCTCCCGTGACGGAGAGATACTTGGCATACTAATATCACGCTAGCGGATTGGTATAGGGTTTAATTTCAAGTTTTCCTTCTTTTATTTCGTAAAGTTTCGATAGTCCTTTAATCGGTTTTTACGACACCCATGGGATGAGATTGGCTGGTGACCTCCGTTCATTCTTACTCCGTCACCACACGGAGAGTAATTAATATTTAAACAAAAATATCGTACATACCATAACAGTATTTACAACCTCTAATTAACACTAGTACCTACTTAGTTATTATAAAAATGTTATTAAATGAATTGCTAGCTTTCCCGCAAGTTTACCACAAAATTATTGTTTAGGGTTAGTAAATTTTTCATAGTGTTTAACTAATATTTATTATTATGTACCCATAGTACAAGCTTTGCTTAGTTTGGGACTAGATGGCGTTGTGTGAATGTGTGAGGAATATTTATTTATTTATTTAATAATTATTCTTTTTGTGAGTTCAATTTGTAGAAGAGTACCTAGCCTAAATTACGAAAGGAGGCCCGTCCCTGCAGTGGGACATTAATCAGCTGTTATGATAGTGAAAGCCAGTTTATAGTAAGAGTACAGACTCTTTAAGGATTTTACCAGCTCAATGCATTATTTACAAATAATTTTTTGGATCTAAATCCTACCTTCTAGTAGACAATAAATTTATACCTTTTTCACATTAAAAAAATAATAATAGGAAAAACGAATCTTAAATTTTTTTTGCCTTAGTTACCACACCTTAATGCAAAGGTCTTTAAGGACATATCAGAAGATTTAAAACCAATTGGCCCAGTGGATTTCTTTGTCCATATCCAAAGAGCCCCTATCTCTACTCATTTCCACTTCTAGAGCCCAACTTCGCATTGAAGTTCCTCATGACAACAGTGTATTGGGTCTTTAAGTTATGTATGGCTCCGGAAATATCCTCATACATCTCTTTTACCTTGTTGTCGAAGTGAGCTGACGTGGGAGCGTAAAAGCGCAGGACCGCACAAGGTGGCAATATTTGAAGGAGGCCTATTTACAGCACGTGCTGTTCCACACAAAAGCCGTCGCCTATTCCCATGGCAGCTGTGTATGAGTAACAAGCATTAATTTTTAACTTATCTTGAAAGCATAATGAATAAAGCATCTGATAAAATATATTTAGGTTCTTCTCGTTTAAAACGCAATTCGCGCTCTTAATTTAACGGACCCCAGTAATATATAGACACGGATATATCTTACATCTCTATTAATTACGGTCACCACACGGTTATCCCTAACCGTGTGGTGACGGAGTAAGAATACAATATGTCACCACCCCATCTCATCCCATGGGTGTCGTAGAAACCGACTAAGGGACTATCTGTGAATATTACCTTTACAAAGAAAGAAGGAAAACTTGAAATTAAACCCTATACCAATCCGTCTGGCCAGCGTGGTATTAGTAGACCTAGTATCCCTCCGTCACGGGAGGAGGCCCGTCCTTTCCGTTAATGAGCTGTTATGATGATGATGATGAATGGGATCACTGAAAAGCGATATTTTTTTTTTTTTTTAAAGAAGCACCCGCCATCGCAGGGTGTTGTGCTTTGGGACCCCTATCGGAAATAAGGACTGTGGTAACTTTATTTAAATTTAGAACTTTGTACATTTTATTTTATCTTGCCATTTTGTGGCAATTTTACAGTGTTACACTTTTTTGACTTATAATTTAATAGTTCTTAATGACATACTTTATTTCTTATAACAACTACACTTAAATCTATTTAACACGCTATATTCTTCTACATTATTTACATTCTGCATTTAACAACTTATATTTCTACATTATAAATATATGGTACTAGCTTATATATTTTTATAATATAAAGGTATCATATTTTCTTATTCTGACTTATTTCTATTTATTACTTGTTTTATTATGTTATTACAAAATGTTAAAAATGTGTCTCTTTTCTTACCGTGTATCAAGTTTGGTATATTTTTATCGATCATGTCTATGTCATTTTCAATTTCAAAATTTAGGCGTTCTCTAGCAAACAAAGGGCATTGTGTGAGTAAATGTGTTACTGTTTCCTGAGTAGTGGAGTCACAGACGCACGCTGGGCTCTCCTTTAGTTTAAATCTGTGTAGATATTCGGAGAACCCACCGTGCCCCGTCATAATTTGTGTTGTAATAGGATTTATGTTCATTTTTCTTACAGTTTTGAAAGCCGCAGCAGCACTAGGAAAAAATATTTTTGTCACTGAGCCTGTACTTGCATCCGTGTATCTCTTATCCCATTCATCAATAGTCGCCGCTCTGATCTGTCTCCTTACGAACGAGACTGGGCACTTGTCATAATGTGGTTTCCTCTTTAGCCCCACAGCAGCCTCCTTTGCGATCTGATCCGCTCTTTCGTTCCCCTCCAGCCCTACATGCGCTTTTATCCAAAATAATGTGACGCTTTTATTTTGATGTCGACATTGCTTTAAAATGTTTCTAGTTTTAAGCGCAAGAGGGTGAGAGGAGCACGGGTTTGAGACTGTTTGTAGAGCCGCCATAGAGTCACATAAGATTCCTAAGTTTTCAGCGCGGCCTCTTAGGGCTTCATTTGCCGCCTCACTAAGAGCCAGAAGTTCGGCCTGATAAACGGTGCAATAGGAGGACAAAGCAAGCTTACGGGACTTAATTTCCGCTTCACCAGTCCACACGGATATTGACGCTCCAACTTTGCCCACAATCTTGCTACCGTCTGTAAATATACGCAAGTCATAGTTGCCGTGGTGGCTGTACTGCTCGATGTTCTCAAGTTTACCAAAATTGAGACTCACCAGTTCCGCTGGGTGCGGTGCATCCTGTGCTGGCGCCATCCGTTCGATCTCTCTGTCCCCCAGTCCCCGCCAAGCCATCCCCCTCCTTACCTCGTATAAGGAAGCCACTTCCTTGATACGAAGGTCAAGTGGGAGCAGACCCGACAGCAACAATGCCGAGTTCAAAGAGACCGTACGGTACGCCTTGCACAGCTTCTGTGCAAACCCCCTCTGTACAGTGTTTAACTGCTTTTGGGCTCCCAATTTATTGACCGTTGGGGCTCAAGCACTCGCCGCGTAGAGAAGAAAAGCGATATTGAAGTAAAGACTATAACTACCGTAGACCCATTAGCACATAGGACTACGGTTAATTGTTATTTTCAGTCGTCCCATCGATGGGACGATCAATGGCACTACGGAAAACAACAGTACCTACTTATTTATTTTGTGGAACGCAAATACAATTAGCCTCTTTGGAATTTAAAACCGCGAATTCATGCTCTGTGGCCACATACCTAATGCGACCTATACCGATGGTGTGGTCGTGATTGGTAGAATATTTGGCAGCCTCAACCGGCAATGAATCAGGATGATAATTAGCGTTGTGCATTTACCATACCAGACTAGGAGAGCGAAACGTCACTATACCGACAACACTCCTGCAGCGCTCGGAAATTTTGTCTGCAGAGTATGCGACAGAATCTGCCTCTCTAGAATTGGCTTGCACAGCCATGAGAAAAAATGCATGGCATCCACGAGGCAATAAAATTAAATGAATCGTCTGAAATAGACGCAAAGGCCCATGATGATGATGAGGTACCATTTAATATGGCATAGATACCGGACAAAAGTTTGCCCATAAGTAATTGTATAATGAAGTTTGAGTCTCGTGAGTAATTTTTAGTACTTGTTCTTCTTCTCGTTTCCGCAATAGTACTACTTATGCCAAGCTTAGATGTCATAGTCAAACAATTAGTCCGACAACATCCCAAACAAAAAAAACATCGGTAATTTCTTCGTTTGCCTAGAGACTGTGAAAAAGTATTTTGGCACATGAGTTCTCTCCCTTATAACATCTAGTTCTACAAACGTAGTGTGAAGGAGCATTTTAGCCATACCGACAAGGTGATGACGACGAAGTGAGGTTATTTGCTTTATAAGTACTTAATTCAACTTGCTTCCTCTTCAATACCAAAAGGCGGCAGAGTGTCTACTGACTATTCTTTTTCTTTGAGCTTGGTGGCATGTCGAATAATGCTCCAGGAAAAACCTCTCAAATGGATATCACTTGTATTTCGTGTTGTATTTTTGTATCGGCAAAGTGATGGCGACGGAGTGAAATCATTTCATGACAAAAACAAACAATAAATAAATAACTAAGTAGGTATGTTGTTTCACGGCGCATTGGCGCTTCGGCTCTGTCATGCCGTGAAATTTAATTTTACTTAATAATAAATAAATAAATAATAAATGACTATCATCCGGTACAAAAATAGATTTATCTTTGGGAAAAAATAGTCATACTCCGTGTGGTGACGGAGTAGAATACAATATGTCACCACCACATCTCATCCCATGGGTGTCGTAAAAACCGACTAAGAGACTATCCGTGAATATTATCTTTACGTAATTAAAAGAAGGAAAACTTAAAATTAAAACCTAGGGTAAAATCGGGATAGATGCCCCAATTCAAAAAAACCTTACTTCCCAAACTCGTATTTAAAAACTAATAAGTAGTATAAAAGTAGAAGCTATAGTTACCCACTACCTTATGTAGCTACTTGGTATAGTCCAGCATATACGCGTTTTGAAGCGACTTCAAAAAACGGAGGAGGTTCTCAATTCGGTTTTATTTTATTTTGCGTTTGTGATCATACATGCAACTGGACAACAAATACTGGAGCAGGCACGTCTACATCTATCCTGTGAGACATAACTAGGCTGTTAAGTCTCCGTGTTCATCATAACAGCCCATTAATATCCCACTGCAGGGACGGGTCTCCTCCCGTGACGGAGGGATACTTGGCCAACTAATACCACGCGAGCCAGATGGTATAAGGTTTAATTTCAAGTTTTCCTTCTTTTTACTTCGTAGAGATAACATTTTCGGCTAGTCCCTTAGTCGGTTTTTACGACACCCATGGGATGAGATAGAGTGTTGACATATTGTATTCTTATTCCGTCACCACACGGAAAGGTGTAATTGTGCTATTTGCCTTGAAGAACACGTTACTCCGTGACACGGTCTCCGTGTTAATTTAGTCTAAAATACTAACCTGCGTTAGTCTCCTCGCCCCCGTCGCTGTCTGCTTCACTGCCAACACTAACAGGGCTCTCCCTTTTCTCATCCTCCCTATTTTCTCTCACTGGACCAGGAACATTACCCAAAACTCTGGATAACCAAGGTTCTGGGTAACCGAGTAAAAATGGAAACCCATTTTGCGGTAAAAATGGCGCGTAATATCTCATTTGATTAATCCCTTCCATTCTCTCATTTTCATCTTCTTCGGAATTCCTAGAACTTTCCGATATATTGTTTTCTATGTCTATCTCTGGTGATTTTCTATCTCCTATTAGCGATTCTATCGAAAATGGTTTAGGAATTTTCTTTTGCGTTTGTGTTTCGACTATTTCTATTTTCGATTCCATCACTAAAACACTTTTAAATCACAGTTTTTTTTATTGTTTTAAAAAATAATTAATTATTTTAAAAATCTGTCAAATAGGTATTTATTACGCATATTTTTCTAATAATTTTCACTATTAAAAATAATATTAATCGCACTTTTTAGGGTCATAAACTATTTTGTTTATTTTTTCTTTTAATTTGTATACTGTCACATTTAAATATGGAACGTACGTCCAACCGCCGCGATATTCCCGCGTAAACTCACGTCATGGCTAAACCGCCACGCCCATACGGGGTGTTGTCAAAACGATATTTTATTTTATTTGTAGTAACCACTGGACGAGCTAAAATAGTCTTTATTGCTACCATCATAATACTACAGTCATTATCGATTCATTGGACTAAGAAAAACCCTATTATTCATAAGTGTATTTAAAAAATACACCTTATTTCGTTTGTTTAAAGATTTATTTTCCTAAATGCACTTCGAGCAAGCAAATTACAAACACAGCAATGCAAATTAAACCTTATTTCTTATTCCACACGATACAAAATGCATTGCTTTTTATTTTCTGTTATTGCGTTTTAGTCCTAAGCAATAAATGATTAAGAACACTTTTGTGTGTTGCTAGAAAAGGATGCCGTATTTTTAGTATGAGAGTTAGACAGAGATAGCGATAGTTATATTTGTGCAAGCAAGTATACTGGTAATTGGTGGTGATCAAAATGTTTTGCTAGTGTCAGCACTTGGTATTAATTCATCGTTTTGTGCCTCGTTCAGTTTTATTTGTGGACTTGTTAACATTATTTCTTTAGGTTTATTAAAATAAGTTTAGTCTTGAAAACGATTTACTTACGTGAAAAAGTATAGATTACTGTTGTATTTAAAGAATTATTTCGTACTAATAATTACTTAACCACTTGAACGTTAACTGCGCGAATCGCTTTTCGCGAGTCCAACGTTCAAGTGGCAACGCTCGCAGTTTTTTATGTGTTTACAAAAAACTACGAGTTTTTCGTCTTGATAAAAACGGCTAACACGAGAAAATTACTGCATCAATTTGAAAAAGAAAAACATCGTCGTGTTCGTAAAAGTATAGGGAATAAACTTAAATTAAAATACATTAACCTTATGAATATCTAAATACAATGAATAGTTGATAAACCTGAGAAATTGCGAAAAATTGTTGACATTTTCCGCGATTTTCCGGGAATTATATTATTTGTGAATAAAATTAGCAACCCAAATTGATGATTTTATTTTTAAAATATAATTAACTATATTTCTTTTAAAATAAAATAAATATATTAGTAATTCATTAGGTTAAAGTATTTTAAATTATTTTTGAAATAAATACCTTTTTTAGCTGACTCGGCCATCTCGGCGTTTTGAAGATGCATACCATTATTTTTGTTTAGACAATAAGAACATAAAAATAAGAACGTAGTAGGTTTGTTTTCTAAATTTAATTATTGTTTATTAGAAAACAATATATTATTATGTTATGTATTCTTTGGTGTACAATAAAGTTTATTTGTATTGTACCTATTGTATTAGTTTATCTTCTAGAATTAAACGATTCAATAAACTTTAAACGATTTCAATAAACTTTTATTGAGGAAAGCGTAATTAAACCGCCATTATTGTTAAACTCAAGGCCAAGTTTCTTTGACTTTTCTTTTATTAAATTTTAAAAGTAATAACAACTTTAATAACATAATATTACGACCATTAGAAAGCACACATTTTCTAGAAAATTGTAATATATTAAGTACACTTCCAACAATAGTTAATTAATCAAATGTATTTAACACATACCTAATTAAACAGTAAATTTCATACAACAGGACATGAAGCAAACTTCTGTTCGACATTGCGACCACAGATTATTTTAGACAGCTGTTTATTTTGGTGTAATCCGTTCGGAAACTATCGACAATTGTCCCACAGACATTTTTAACCGCAGAGATTAAGCGACAGAATCATGTTTTTATAAAATATCGCGCGTTGCAGAACGAATTTTTTTTTGGTACTTTTATACCATATGACGTAAGTCCCGCGTTTTTTTAGTGGATAATCCCTCATACCAATTGTCGCTCAAGTGGCTAAGTACTCCGTGTGGTGACGGAGTAAGAATACAATATGTCACCACCCCATCTCATCCCATGGGTGTCGTAAAAACCGACTAAGGGACTATCCGTGAATATTATCTTTACGAAATAAAAAAAGAAGAAAAACTTGAAATTAAACCCTATACCAATCCGTCTGGCCAACATGGGATTAGTAGGCCAAGTATCCCTCCGTCACAGGAGGAGGCCCGTCCCTGGAGTGAGACATTAATGGGCTGTTATGATTGAGTTATGTAGACATAAGTAAATCCACAAAGCAAGTAAACTCAAAGACAGCACAACATAAAAGGCAAGCTCTCGTGAACTCTCGTCATTAGAGAGCAATTTGTCCCTCCCCCCATCACTTAGCAACCCCCCTCTCCTCTCCTAAATTGATTGTGGCTATTTCCCGCACCGATGTACTACAAAATAATTTATGAGTTATTTTTGTTGACCATTCGTTGTATGATATATCATAACTTGAATGGTACTTTGTTGATCTTAATAGTTCCTTTTAAAATTGTTTTTGGTTGATATGAAATACTTGGAAATTTTTGTTTATTTTGCGTTTAGATGCTTAGCTACTGTTCGGGGGGGGGGGGGGGGGTGTTCAATACCTGAGTAACTGTTTTATTTGGTTTAAATAAATAAATATTCCTCACACATTCAGACAACGCCATCTACTCCCAAACTAAGCAAAGCTGTGTACCTACTATGGGTACTAGAAAACGGATAAACATACTTAGTAAATACTTTTATTTTTTTGGTTGTATTTTTGTTTAAAATATACAATTATAATAGTATTCTATCTCAACTACCTCGATGGCAAAGTCCAATAAGAATTGTTTTTTTTTAATAATATTTTTTGACGACCTCTGTGGCGTAGTGGTTATTTAACATGATTGCTACGCAGAGGTCTCGGGTTTGATTCCCACTCAATTTTGTGTGCATGAACATGATTGTTTGCATTGTTCTGAGTGTTTTCTATGTATAATATGTATGTATTTACAAACCGTTGTCACTAGACAGCGGGGTGGGTAGGTACTAACCCATAGTACAAGCTCTGCTTATTTTGGGACTAGATGGCGTTGTGTGAAAGAGTCAGGAATATTTTTTATTTTTTGTACAAGACTACCATACAGTGCTGATTTTTAGTGTGTAACTGTGTACCCCCTTTTTTTAACTAACCCGATCAAATAAACCTACTTATACACCCAAGCAAACACAATAATACCTAATAAGTCAGTTATTCCTATTATATACTTACATCTATGTCGTGTTTATGTAAAAAAGTCACATAAACACAACACGTGTTTCTATAAATATACCTAAGTATGTTTATTAATAAGCAATTATAGCTTGAAAATTATGTGACTAGTATTAAACTAATGTAATTTGAACTTACTAATATAGTTAGTTACAAAATGTTTACCTACTCCCTTTTTTTGTCCCAATAATCTCATGAAAAATGACCAGGAGAGCCTTACAATCAAAGTAGTTGGGATAACAAGATTTTCCAATTACAAAACCGACACTAAACCAGAGTATTAGTACGATTATAATAGGAAATCTCATATTCCCTAGAGTACCTAGAGACCGCGCCTCGGCAAACGTAGTGTAGGACGCCCCCCAGCTAGGTGGACCGACGACCTCATAAAGGTCTCTGGGTCGGACTGGATGCAGAAAGCGCAGGACCGAGTACTGTGGCGCGTGTTGGGCTTATGTCCAGCAGTGGACTGCACTAGGCTAGTTGATTGATTGATTGATTGAATATGAGATGAACTACTTAACACCGAATTATCTACCGAAACAATTCTAATAAAATTCTATGGGAATTAACTAAACAACATGTTTAAATAGGATAAAATGTCTTCATTTTAAGGCAAAACCTTACCTTTGTCTTAAAAAGCGACCAACGTAAAGTTTTAAAGCAAAAGTGTCAAAAGAGACGATAATATCCAAAGAAGCACTGACTGCTGTAGTTAGCTCTAATGGCTCTACAAACAAATTGACATAAATGAAATGAAACAAACTGACATCGGACATTTTAGGTCTATAAGGAGGTCATATTTTTCCTTGTTAACTATCATGGTTTATTTACCTATTTAAGTAGGTATTTGTTAGTTACGGTACTTCGAAATTCATTTAATGGCTGAATTCCATCTGATAAACCTTTTGACTTTCATAAGTGGTACTGTATTATCTCCGTGTGGTGACGGAGTAAGAATACAATATGTCACGTGTGTGTGTGTGTATACCCTGGGTGTCGTAAAAACCGACTAAGGGACTATCCGTCAATATTATTACGAAATAAAAAGAAGGAAAACTTGAAATTAAACCCTATACCAATCCGTCTGGCCAGCATGGTATTAGTAGGCCAAGTATCCCTCCGTCACGGTAGGAGGCCCGTCCCTGCAGTGGGACATTTTTGGGCTGTTAGTATGAAGTGGTACTGTGTAGCCCATGGGAATAAATGGTTTGATTTGATTACCAATCCAACACCACTAATCTATCTCAAAACTAACAACCCAAGCTAAAAAGCAATTTAAACCCCAAATCTCAATTCACGCAAACACAGATAATCAAATAAACCAAGCAGCGCCATCTAACATAATACACAACAAATCAAATTTGCAACATCAACAACACACCATTACTCGCCCCTCACATAAATCCCTTATAATATTATAATAATCTTATTCATAACAAATTTAATGCTACCATTAAATTAAATATTAAAACATCCTGTGAAGTGTTCAACGGTCCGCGCAAATTGCTTTCGAAAATCAAATTATGTTACATCTCTTTCTAAATCAGGATAGAGTGAGAGAGACAACTACATGTTTTAAGTTTCGTTTGTCGTTTCATTCTGTAAGTAATGAGCGTCGTCACGCCCCCCAATCAAAGCCCGCCGCTATGATTGGTTGTTTAATAGGGTTCGAAATTTGAAATGCTTGTTTTTTTTTTCGATTGTAATTTGGTTTCATTAGCACTGTGCTTGATTTTCGTTCTGCCGATGAGTGGACGGCCGCTAGACGGGTGATTAGATATTTTTAATCTTGTTATGTATATTATTGCACATAATTAATTTAAACTGTTAGTTATTTATTGTTGGTGTATTTTATTTAATTAAAGAGTAATTTTGTTCATTTGTGTTGTATTCTTTGTAGTAGTGCAGTGGCCGACCTCTTTCATGTTGGAATACATTTTATACCCGTTTTATGGTGGTCTACGAATACCTAATAAGCCTTAGTCTAACTTAGTCAATACAGAAAAAGGTGTTAAATTTCCTTACTTTCCAGAGTTTAGGCCTCCCCCACATTTGGCGTCGGCGTTCCTTAGGCGTATGAGCGACATAAATCCCTTTCAATGCCGCGGCATCATTTTAAAGCATAGCAATTTAAGTCGTATTTCTGTAACAGTACGGTTGAATTTCCATTAGTAAAAATTAAAATCCCTTGCCATGCCGTCCCGGTCTGCGTAGGCCTTTATGAACCATGCTACGACTGACTAAAACAAAAACAGGCAGCGTGGATAGCGGTCAAAGGAGTACGAACGTGACGCGAACGCCGCGTGAGCGCTGCGTCTACGTCGCGTGAGCGCCGCGTCGACGCTTGAGGGACGCCTACGCCTGTGGGGTTAGCCTTACTCGTAAGTAGGTTCGATTCCTGTCTCGGGCTCCATTATTTTTGCCATTCTATTATTTTTTAAACTTGAGCTTTATAGGTACAGTACCCGGCCGTAAATATTACACATCGACTTTTGTAAAGAGACAATCGGCCAATTTCGGCTTTCGGCTTTTGACCGATTGTCTCCTTCCACAGGTCGATGTGTACTTTACCTAATATAAACGGCCGGGTACTGTTAGTCGTTTGTATTTGTAAGTAAAATATTCTAATCAACTCTGATTCAACCACAGGCTGATATTTAAGGCGGCAGACGAGCTTGCGGTCTACCTGATGGTAAATGGTAGCTGCTTATTTATGGTCTCCAGCAATACCATGGCAAAGCAAGGCCTCCCAGAGGAAAGAGGAAAAGATGTGAAAAGTACAGTTGGGCCTCCGGTACTATACACACACCGAGCATATACCTCCAATTGCCAGAATTTCATTTGCACTAATTTTTATTTTCCATAATTTCATTTAATTTTGTTCTAATATTGTTTGCCTTAATTGTCCTAAGCCATAATATTTACTTGCCAATCAATTATCGACACCAGAAGTGTAAATTAACGTAAGGAACAAAACACGACTTTTCAGGAGAGCCAAAAAACCATTAACTTTTTACAAATTCTTCTGTATCTTTTTATTAGTTGCCCTGATCTTAAAAGTGTCTAGGACAAAGTTTCTTATAATTTTCTGTTCTATATAATTATAAATAAAATATTTACGTAAACTTACGCGTTTAGAAAATAGCATGTCCCTTACATTAAAAAAAGTTGCTTAGTTCCTGCTAGTTGTCCTTTACGGAATACTACTTAATTTTTCAATGTATCTGTAACTATCCCATATTAAAGTAAGCACCAAGTTTAATAGGAAACTATAACACAAATCTACTGTAAAGGACACAAACAACTATGAACTGGATGAAATATGATGTATAATAAACTATTAAGAACAATAATTATCATGTAATTTTGGAATTAAAAAAAATACCTAAACTTACAATATCTTTAGATTAATTTTAGAAATTTGAGAACATTCGGACCGGTCGAACATGTTTTAGCTGATTAAGACTTCTTTTAAAAATTAAACTGAGCCTAAGGTTGGTTCTTATAAAGGTGACGGGAACACGGGATGGGAGCAGTGACTATTCAGACATTACGTAGATGAAACTGCGCAGCATAGCTCTCTAAGATAAAGATATAAATCAAAACAAATAGAATTACTGCAATTCAAGCACGCAACCAACTCCAAGAAGTTAAAAATTTGTGTGGTCGGTCAGACGAAGGTTAAAGAACGTGGCATGATAGCTTTTAAAACTGGTAGGGGACAGTTCAGTATCGTGAAGGTCGTCAGAGTTCTTATGCCAATTGCACCATTTATTGGGTAATAATTTCTGTTAATCTATATAGTGCCCGGCCACACATCGGTAAAAATTACATCTGAATGCTATTTCATTCAGGTATTCGGTTGTGATTTTTAGCGATGTGTGGCCGGTATTCGAAAATTAGCTAAAAAAAGTCCTAAACTCCTTGAAGTCCCAACTTAAATCTTATTGAACATGCCTGATCGTCGGAGTTTTAGGAGTCCTCAAACGTTGGTGCTGAGAAGCGACTCGCTTCTCAGCACCTGAATCCAACGATATATAACTCATTTTGGTCAAAATGTCCTTTACGTTAATTGATACTTCTGGTGTCGTTATGTTTAAACTAAGAGACTTAGAGCAATCCAACTTAGATTAGGTTAGGTTTATTCTTTAAGCCACCAAGAAGTAGGTAGATAAGTAGGAGATCCGTGAAGAGGGTCTCCATCAAACTGTTTTTCCCGTTAAGTCTAATAAATTATGGCAAAAGAAATTCGAGGGCATAAGAATATAATTTTATAAAAAATTTCGGCCAACAATAGATAACCCTCACCGAGCGAATCACAGCAGTAAAAAAAACTGCGGCTTTACTGTCATTTTTCTGCAAAGGTAATTTACGGATAGTTCTTTAGTCGGTTTTCTACGACACCCATGGGATGAGATGGGGTGGTGACACACTGTATTCTTACTCCGTCACCACACGGACTCACCAAAAACCATTTATTTACAACATTACAAGTTTACAGCGGTGAGCCTAGTTGTGTTGTGTTGTTATAGTTAAGTGAAAATTACGAAAGTAATCGGCTCTTAACTCTTAAGTACCTATACGAAGAGCGGTTAACGAGACAAATACTATGGTTAAAGGCGTCTGAACTCTGAGGCCAATACTTATAAGACGCTGGGTTGAATTATGTCTCGAGCTTTAAATTTTATCTATTGTCTTTTTTTCTTTTCCAAATAAATTATTGCAATGGTTGCATTTGTAATAATCAAAACAGCTCATAATTGTCCCACTGCAAGGACAGCCTTTTACTACAGAGAAACTAAACACCAAAAACATACAACTTACCAAAAATGCTCCCTCACACAGCTACCAAAAATTTAAAATACTTGTCAAAAAATATTATGAATTTCAAATGAACACTCGAATGGAACGTTCCCTTGTGTATTACTAAAAATTATAATAATAAGGATTCGCTACGCGTTTCCGAACGTCAAGCCATATCACTACTTGAGTGCATTCGAATTTCGAAATGCGTTAATAATGTCATTTGAGTACAAATTTACTTGTACAAATGACGCAAGCAGATTTGAACTTTATATCAACTATCTTAGAGTCAAGTGAAACGCAAATTTAGTTTGTAATAAATTCGATACACATTACTTTGTTTTTAAGAATAGAAGTATTCTAAAATAAACCTTGTGCCGTTGTGATAAGAAACGCGTAAAAGTAGAACTAAGTTTGTCAATTCGTAGTTTGTTAGAAAATCATCGCAATGAGAAATCACTTTTATTATACTTACTATAGAATTCATTTAATTTTCAAATAGTAAATAATTAGTATTCTTTTTTTGGGGTTTTGCAATAAACAATTTTATTTTTTAGGCGTAGTTACACTGTTTACAATTAAAATTAATACCCGTAACATATACATATAAATATTTATGCTACGTACGGGTAATGCTAGAGAGCAGAGCCGCAGCTTAAAACTCATCTGTACAACGCCATCTAGGCGCGACAGCCGTAAAATTTCAATGTTGCAATTGAAGAGTTTACGTAATGATTTTAAATTTTGTATTAAATTACATATAAATTTTTACCTAAAAAGCTTAGGTATAACTAGAAAAATCCGAAGAGAAGAAAGACAATGGAATGAATTGGTACTCGAGGCGGGACTCCAACCCGCGTCTCTGGACTATACGCGCCCAGCGCCATGACCTCTAGGTAGTGTTGGACGGGACTCGAGTTTTTTAAGTCCTAATTTAGCGGCTGGACTCATTTTGACAGAGCTCGCAAGACTTTGACTAAAATAAGTCCTGAGTTATGAGTCTTGAGTCCTTTTATTGAGTCCTAATGCAAAAAGACTTGACTCAAAGGACTGAGTTTTTACTGTAGAACTCAAGTTCTTAAATAAAACTAAAGTCATATTAAAGAACTTGAGTTTTTCAAAGAAAATTGAGTCCTCTTAAGTTTTTTGACAAATTACTTATTTACAAATACTCTGTAACCCACTTATTCTTATACATAATAATAAACGAGATTATACGTTATTATGCTAGGTTCAGTATTTATTGCTTAAAATCTAATTATCAACCTATAGCCTGGAAATGTATATCAACAGAATTAAAATAAAACTCACTTTTTTTAAAAAGACTGGAGCTTGCATTGAACTCGAGTCTTAAAAGTTTATTTAAAAATAATTATCGTTAAAAGACTCGAGTTCTCAAGTCATATTGTGAGGACTCGTAAGTCTTGTCACTGGTAAAAAGGCTTGAGCTCTCATTTATGAGTCCAGTCTCCAAAAATCGAGTCCAGTCCCTAAATTACGACTTAAAGAACTCGAGTCCTGTCCATCACTACCTCTAGGCCACCCGAGTACCCATGTTAAAATAGTAGGTATAGGTACCTAATAAGTAAATAATTATACTACATGAATGTGGTCAAGCACAAAAAGATGGGAATCAAACCCGACTCGACTGACAGTGCGTTAAAATAAGTTACTAATTACCGGTAATGACCGGCCTGTTGAAATATTGACATAATAAACTGTCTATTAAGTTAGTGATGACAACTAATTAAAAATGTTACCAGACTGTAATTAACTATTAATTTATTTATAGTTTGAGTAGCGTAAGCCGGAACGTAATTAAAAGAAGTTTTTATGTTCAGTTTTTTAATTTTTACCTACGTAAACTTTTAACGAAAGGGATTTCAAAGTAAAATTCGTACAAGTGAAATTAATTTTTATCTGTGAAATTTGACGTTGGAAAAATTAGGTACATTTATTTAAAATTTAAGAAAGATATAGTGGTTAAATCAAAGTAATTTACGTGTTTTCTATTGCATAAACGTTTAATGCACTTTCTAGAAATTTACATCCATATCAATGTGTACGATTGATGTAAAAACTAACAATATGTGATGTTTATTACAAAGTTAATCAAGTAAGGATCAATACCCTTTACACAATAGTATACAGATTTACGAAAATCGATATTTTTCCGCTGGGGCAACATCTTCATCTTTTGTTTATAAAGCGATAAAATATCTCCTAGCCGGCTAACTTTTCCTATAATCGGCTTTCATTATAGCATGCTTACACACATTGTTGTTTCATTACTAAGTAAACAGAGGCATTTCTGATATGTAGCAATTTTAAAGACAACATCCTAAGAATCCATTAAGAATTTTTCAATCTCGAAACCAACAAGAAAAACCACAACAAAAACTTACCCCAACCTCTTTAGACATATTCGATTAGTATAATCTGTGGCATGTAATTTGGCGCGCTGTCACGATGACAGTTCGGCGGAAGGGGCGTGGCTTCCGGCCGCGTTCCGTTTTACTTAATGTGCGCTCGCAAAATGACACGACCCATTAAAAACAGCCAGGATAAGTTGAGCTCCCCTTAGTTGTGCTTTGATCTTAAATGTTGACAATATTTAAGCTAGAGTGATATTATAAGGATAAATAATATCTTTTCTGGAGTTTATTTTGTTGCAGACATAATAATGTTTTGCTTGATTTATCTTGTTTGAATCAATTTATTACAGTAGTTTAGGTAAGTATGCTATTAGTTTCTTGTTATGTGCTATTTGGTGTAAGCAGTTGCTGTGCAGGTTAACGATTGTAAGGTTGACGATTTGAATCATCATTCAAATCATCACTTGACCATCACGCAGGTCAAGTGATTGTGCGGTCCAAAAACTTTAAAAAAAATAAGTAATGTTGATCTCTTACTGGCTTATACTAATAACACACTGGATAAACGGATTAGTAGGTATAGGGTTTAATGCCGAATTAAATATAAAAAATAAGAATCATTATTATAACATATCCACCGAAATCAAACACTAATGAAATTTTTAGCAGTAACTTTTAAAGTCGGTACGCCCTACGAATACTATAAGCAAAAGTGCGCAGTATTTTATAGTTATTAACCCTACGGTGGTCGCGCATCTAAATGAGACACCAGTAGTCGCGCGGTCTACACCTGTGTTCCATTTTTAAAATTAAATAAAAACATATAAATTAAGCTATTTTTATTTATTTAATTTTTTGAAATATAATCAGTACCCTTTTCTTAAGTAGATATAAAAACGAAACTAAATCACAAACTCTTAGATTTAATACCAAAAAAAAAATTTAAAAAACTTCTATAAATAAGGTATAATTGATAATATTAAGTTCTTGGGATTACACATAGACCAGCACTGTAACTGGAAACTACATATAAAGAATGTTCGCACTAAACTGAACAAAGGAGAATGTTTTTTTTTGGGCTAAAAAGTCAAAGTCTGTCCCCAGGTCACCAACTAGGTTCATTACAAAGATTGATATGTAAACAACATTTTCTTCTATGGAACCAACAAAATTCGTCCCACAGAAATCTAGATATCAGCTGTTAAAAAAATAAAAAGCCCTGAGGCACTCCAAGCAGTTATCACTAAAAAGCCAGTCTGTCCCCAGGTCACCAACTAGGTTCATTACAAAGATTGATACGTAAACAACATTTTCTTTTATAGAATCAACAAAATTCGTCCCACAAAAATATAGATATCAGCTGTTCAAAATCTAAAAGCCTTGAGGTACTCCTTGCAAAAGTTATTAACTAAAAAGCCAGTCTGTCCCCAGGTCACCAACTAGGTTCATTACAAAGATTGATACATAAGCAACATTTTCTAATGGTAATAACTGGTTGTTAAGAGGTAGGGTACAATCTAGGCATACCCGTTTTTTTTTGTTTCGCTGGGGTAAAATGCCTACGCATCCCCTTCCGTTGGGGGGAAGGAAGGGGTATGTGGGGCTCCCAGGGGGTTAGGCAATCCCCCAGTGTACCCACTAAAAGTCTCCAGCGACACTCCTTCATTGCCTACTTGGAGGGGGCCTGGGAAACCGGCAGAGCCTTTGCGTCTAGTCCCCCTCCGGCGATCCCCGCCATTACAGGCGGGCTCTATCTAGGCATACTCGTAGTCGAACTAATTACACACACATATATATATATATATATACTCATCAATGCAGACAATATTGGGTTAGAAGCCATATGTCATTATTACTGCTCCTGGAAGAGTGGCAGACGTACGTTGGGAACATATTATGCTCATGTTATATCTATTGTATGGTTCTTGGCATGTGCACGATACAGTATAGCATTAACCATCCAGCACCATCCATGGATAGTATCATGCCTAGATTGTCCCCTACCTCTTAACAGCCAGTTGTAATAACTGGCTGTTAAGAGGTGCCACAAGGCTTTTATTTTTTGAACAGCTTATATCTAGATTTCTATGGGGCGAATTTTGTTGATTCCTTTGAAGAAAATGTTGTTTACGTATCAATCATTGTGATGAACCTAGTTGGTGATCTAGGGATAGACTGACTTTTTAGTAGACAACTGCTTGGACTGCCACAGGGCTTTTATTTTTGGAACAGCTGATATCTAGATTTCTGTGGGGCGAATTTTGTTGATTCCTTAGAAGAAAATGTTGCTTATGTATCAATCTTTGTAATGAACCTAGTTGGTGACCTGGGGACAGACTGACTTTTAAGTAGATAACTGCATGGAGTGCCACAGGGCTTTTAATTTTTTGAACAGCTGATATCTAGATTTCTGTGGGGCGAATTTTGTAGATTCCATAGAAGAAAATGTTGCTTACGTATCAATCTTTGTAATGAACCTAGTTGGTGACCTGGGGACAGACTGACTTTTTAGTAGATAACTGCTTGGAGTGCCACAGGGCTTTTAATTTTTTGAACAGCTGATATTAGATTTCTGTGGGGCGAATTTTGTTGATTCTTTAAACATGTAATAAGCTCAATGGTATAAGTCAATGTACAATGGTTACAAACGTGGGGGTAGCAATTTTTATTTTAGCCCAAAGCTCCTAGTAAAAAAACATTCTCCTTTGTATTTGCCCTCCGCAATTTGCAACGTGAGGCTGGGAGACCTGCAGCGCTAACAGCGTATTATGGTTACGTGGAGGCTGTTCTTAGGTATGGTTTGGTTCTGTGGGGAAATTCGACAGACATAAACAAGCCCTTTATTAGTCAAAAAAGATGCATTCGCGCTCTATGCAACGCAGGTCCACTGGACTCATGCAGACCTCTATTTAGAAACCACGGCATCTTAACACTTGTGGACCTATACATAATGGAAGTCTGCATTCATGTTGCTTTAATATGATTTTAATAAAAACCCTTAATAAATGTATACCTATCCAAAAAATTAAAATAAATAGGAATTTTAAAAAACACTGGCTAACAACGGGTATTAAAAAATCATGCCGTAATAAAAGATTACTCAAAATACTTACATTGAAAACAAAAAGTTCGGTTTTAATAGAACATTACAAAAAATATGAAAAAATACTTAAAAAAACTGTCACTACATCTAAAAAAATACACTACATAAATAGAATTAAAAAGTCTAAAAATAAGGTTATAACAATGTGGAATGTCATAAATAAGCGCACAAACAAAAAATTAAACAAAGAAAAATGTAATTTAGAAATAAGTGTAAATAATGTGTTATACTCAGATCCGAAGCAGGTTGCGAACGCCTTTAACTCTTTCTTTGCGTCTGTCGGCCAGAGCGATTCATTATCAGAAGATAACAACCAAAGTACTACCCGTGTGCTACAACCTAGTGAAAATACAATGTTTTTGAGACCTGTGGAGCCCCGTGAAGTATACGGCATTATAAATAACCTTAAAAACAAAAAGAGCTCTGGTTGTGATGAGCTTCCACCTTTTCTAATTAAAAAGTGTGCGGAAGAATTGACTCTGCCATTCTACTTGTTAATTAATCAATCTTTCGAAGAGGGTATTTTCCCGGACCTATTAAAAGTTGCAATAATCAAACCCGTTCACAAAAAGGACTCAAGAAAAGATCCAAATAATTACCGACCTATAGCCCTTTTACCAACCGCTTCAAAAATATTAGAAAAAGCAATGTGTAATCGAGTGTATTCATTTTGTGAAAAGTACAAGCTTTTCCACGAGTCACAACACGGATTCAGAAAACAAAAATCTACTACTCTAGCAGTCTATACATACATACAGGGAGCTCTTAACACAATAGATAGGAAAGAATACGCCGTGGGTATTCTTTTAGACATGACGAAAGCCTACGATAGAATTACATATGATATTTTACTGTCTAAGTTATATGGAATAGGTATACGTGGAAAAGCACACGAGTGGTTCCAATCGTATTTACAAAATAGGGAGCACTTAGTTGAGATTGAACATCATAACCAAAACAGTAGAGAGATAGAGCATATTCGATCAAGTAGGGTTAAAATTAGTTCTTCAATACCACAGGGTAGTGTCATTGGATGTCTGTTATTCCTAATTTATATAAATGACCTTCCAAAAACCATCCAAGGTCCCTGTGTATTGTTTGCCGATGACGTTTCCATGCTAGTTTCATGCAAAAACAACATAGATTTAAATGTAAAACTTGAAGCCTCACTAAACAACACCATAGAATGGATGACTCAGCATAATCTGGAAATGAACTACTCAAAAACGAAAATAATTACATTCCACCCACACCAAAAATCACCATTAAATATAGATTTTAGATACAAGGGAACTAAAATAGATGTAGTAAGAGACTTTTGTTTGCTAGGGTTAACAATAGACACACACATTAACTGGAAATCCCATATTCAAAAAATAAAATCAAAACTTTCAAGCTTCTCGTATGCTCTTCGAGAAGTAAAGAAGACAACTGATTTCCAAACCGCGCTAACAACGTACTACGCTTACGCCTATTCTTGGCTAAACTATGGGATTACCTTATGGGGAAACAGCACTGACGCCCCTGCTCTATTCACTATGCAAAAAAAGCTAATAAGAATTCTTGTTAATATAGATGACACAGAAAGCTGTAAACCTTACTTCCAGCAACATAAAATATTAACCCTCACTAGCCTATACATACTAGAGACATGCAAATTCGTTAGAAATCACAAAGACTTTTACACTACCCGAGAAGATATTGACACAAAATATACTCTGAGACACAGAAATAGATTGAACTTGCCTGCGTCTCGATTACAAGCTCATGCAACTAGTCCACATTATGTAATGTCAATAAAAAGAACAATGCTCAAAAATGTATGGACACCGTCCCCACTTTGTAGCACTTTAAGATATATGTTAATCGAAAGGTATTAGTCATCTCTCCATTTTATTGTATTACAGCAAAGCTCAAATGTGTATCCGAAAAAAGTTATATCGCCTTAAAGAAACCGAAATTAGTCACAATTATGTTGCTGTTTATTGTGCTTTTTCGAAATTATAGCCAATAAAATACATAATTAACAGTGTAGAATATAAGAAAAATATAAAAGATTATTTATTTATTTATTATTACGCGCCGTATATGCCCAATGACCCATTTTTTTCTTTTTTGTGGGCACGAGTAAGTAGTTTGTCTCTTTGGACATTTACTACTTTAGGCTGGGTGTGGGGTGGATGGCCCTCAACCACCTAAGACGTTTAAGTATCATACCTCAGGGGCACCCCCTGTGGGGCACGAACCTCGGCCTGGACCGTCACCGACTAACAGGATGTGCGGAAGGCACGCTCTCTAGGAGCGAACGCGGCGCGTATTCCTGCCTTGGCGGCGAGGACGGAACCGCGGACGTGTTGTTGTGGCTTCGCGAGCCGTATGAGCTCTACGTTGAGCGATCGCGATCCTATCACCCGGCTCTTTGAGAGCGTATCTAGGTCTGAAATAGTCTAAATGCCTTCCAATACCAAAGTACCACACGATACTGACGACATGCGCGCAGGCACCAACTGTTCTCATAGCAGTTAAGCAAGAACAATCATATGCCTGAATGGCGTTTATATCCTGTGCGTTATTTAAAACCAAATACCTGTAATAGGTCGCATTTGACTTATGTTTGGATAAGGTTCCCTATTTTACTGCGAAAGTTGATAGTTCGATTTTTATTATATCGAACACGGTATCGCGATAATTTAGTAGTACGATGTTATCGTACATCGATGCTTTATTGGTGCGATGTAACGCTAGTGCGTTAAATCTTATTGCGAAAAATCTTACTACGATTACTTGTAAGTTCGATAGTATATCGGTTCGAGACTTCTATTATTTCATGACGTTAGCGTGTAGTACTTATTGAGCTCACGGTACCGTGGGAAACTAACATCCCTAAAGACCACGCAATTAAGACAAATAAATACTTTGACTTGACAAATGAGATAACCAGAAATGGCTATAGGGTTACTCTGTATGCCGTGGAAATAGGTGCGAGGGGTACACCAGCTAAATCCCTCTACAATCTATTAAAAGAACTAGGACTGCCGAGAACTTCAGTAAGCTCTCTACTATCACGAATGTCCAAAACGGCATTCTTAGGTTCCTACCAAATTTGGATAGGTAGGGGACGGAACATAGCAGACAGTGAAGGTGACCGCCAACGCGTTGTAAGGGGGCCTCCTTAAACCTACATCTGGGTCGTAAGTCCCAGACGCTGTTACGCCAGTGTTCCGTCCTCTATCACGCGATGGACCCGGCACCCGCACGGAGAATCCATGGAATGCTAAGATTAGGTCTTATCTTAAACGTCATGAAATAATAGGAGTCTCGAACCGATATACTATCGAACTAACAAGTAATCGTAGTAAGATTTTTCGCAATAAGATTTTTCGCACTAGCGTTACATCGCACCAATAAAGCATCGATGTACGATAACATCGTACTACTAAATTATCGCGATACCGTGTTCGATATAATAAAAATCGAACTATCAACTTTCGCAGTAAAATAGGGAACCCATAAAATTCGACCCCCCAAAAGAGTGCAATCTGCCGTGTTTATACCGTATTGGTTCATAATTGGGCTTGGAGTTGCACCAACTTCTATGTTGCAGACGCCGCCTCGTAAATGTTCGCTAACATAGGAAGCTGTTAGTTTTAAGTGTGATATGTCCCCAAACTAAACAAAATAGTATCCTCGTTTGACAATTCAGGGAACGGTATATTTATGGACTCATCAGTTAATGTTCTGAACGTAGCCCGCTACCTGTAAGGTAGTTACCCAAGTCATTGTTGATGTGAATTCTGCGATAAATTCGTTCAACGAAGTCTGTGCTTTTTCATGACATTGTCTATAGACAATATAGACTCCCTGGATGTATTGAGAAGCGCACCAGCAATTCGGTAGTCTGTGAAGAGATAAGGAAGTGTTAATACACTTCCTCATCTCTTCATTCAATAATTTGAATACTACATTCCTGAACATTTTAAAATCACGTTTAAATGTCCCGTTTATGGCATCAATGACCCAACGGACAAATTGTTACTAGATGGGATTTATTTGGTTCTTCATTCGTGAATCTGAGTCCAACGCCCTCAGCGAGTGGTTCTAAAAATGGAGGATAACAGTCAACCCTGAAAAGAGCCAAGCGTTGAATTTTCACAAGAAAAGGAGCTACAAAACTCTCTCGGCAGAGACACCAAAAGTCAAAAAGTTCGGCGTCCCGATCCCTTGGGCGAGGGAAGCCAAAAACCTTGGAGTCATACTCGACGATTAAATCTCCGTCCCAACCTAAACATGGTTCGCAAGCGGGGCTCGTTTGTGATGAGACGGCTGCACTTACTCCTTCTAAGTTAGGATACATGAGACTTGTATTAGGCCAATCATGACGTACGCGTGCGTAGTTTTTGCACACCTTAGGCCACATAGCAGGATCCATAAGTTACAAACAATTCAGAAAAGGTTCATGCGCAAAGCGACGGCAGCACCGCGGGTTACGCGTAACGAGGATCTCCACATCGACTTCGAGTTGCTGACCATCCAGCAACACATGAAACTCTGTTCCCGTGGTCCCGTCGCTGCCACTCACCCCAACCAACTAGTGGTTGAGGCATCCGGGTACGTCATGCTCTCGAAGACCCGGGTGATAGGATCGCGATCGCTCAAAGTACAGCTCATACGGCTCGCGAAGCCACAACAACACGTCCGCGGTTCTGTCCTCGCCGCCAAGGTAGGAGTACGCGCCGCGTTTGCTCCTAGAGAGCGTGCCTTCCGCACATCCTGTTAGTCAGTGACGGTCCAGGCCGAGGTTCGTGCCCCACAGGGGGTGCCCCTGAGGCATGACACTTAAATGTCTTAGGTTGAGGGCCATCCACCCCACACCCAGCCTAAAGTAGTAAATGTCCAAAGAGACAAACTACTTACTCGTGCCCACAAAAAAGAAAAAATCGGGTCATTGGGCATATACGGCGCGTAATAATAAATAAATAAATAATCTTTTATATTTTTCTTATATTCTACACTGTTAACTATGTATTTTATTGGCTATAATTTCGAAAAAGTACAATAAACAGCAACATAATTGTGACTGATTTCGGTTTCTTTAAGGCGATATAACTTTTTTCGGATACACATTTGAGATTTGCTGTCATACAATAAAATGATCTTAATACTAAGGCCTCTCAATTAACATAGGTTTTAAAGTGCTACAAGCTGGGGACGTTTTGAGCATTGTTCTTTATAATAAGTTACCCAACATCCTAAAAAATGAAGAAAAACACAACACCTTTATCTATAAATTAAAACTACTCATGATACAAAAATGTTATTATAATTTGAATGAATATCTGAACGACACACTATAATTAAGAAGAGAATTACATCATACAAGGCCCTTACATGACATGAAAAATTATTCCATTGGTATATTATAACAATTGCGTTTAATATAATAAATAATATAATAATTTAATTAACTATATTAATAAAAATATATTTTTCAATACAATTAAAATATAGGTAATACAATTGAATAATTGTTTTGATTAACTATATTAATAAAAATAAATATTTATTACATTACAATTACAAATACAAAATACAATACAATAAAATAACTAATAAAATAATTTAATTAACTATAATAATATATAATTACAAATAAACTACAACACAATAGAAAATGATTGACATAATTTACTTTTTAATTATATAATTATTTTATTTAAACATAATAATATATCGACGCGCTTTTCTTCCTCTCTTCTATATAATATGCCGTGCCCTACAGGGTCCATTTGTACCTAACATTATTTTAATAAGACCTGTAACTAACATTATGGAGTGCAATAAAATGAAATTGAAATTGAAATTGACATGTGAAAAAATTCACAAATGAATTTACCACGGCACAGGACAATTCCATCATAGGAAAAAAGGATCCTACTAGATTACTGATGCCTACTTGCAGGACATCGTTATTTGAGCAAAACTGCTACAGGATGTGTATTGGGATATTTAATAAACTTCCTAAGCCCATTCGTGAGCTACCCTTAACAAAATTTAGAAAGGAGTTAAGAAAATGGCTTTTAAATCACAATTTTTACACAATTAAGGAATTTTTCGAATTGAAATCATTTTGAATATTTTGGATTAAGTATTTTAGTGAAGTTATTTCCGAATTATGTTAAGAATTAAGTATTTTAAGAATATTGTAAAAAGTTTTATGTTTTTTATTCTTTGTTTTTGTAAAGTAATGACATACTCGTATCTTATTTATCATGTCTTATTATGTTTTATTGTAAATATTTGCATGCCGTAACTGGTGAAATGTTATGTTCTTCTTACTTTATCAATACCTTATTATGTACCACTTTCTATGCAAATAAAGTTATTCTATTCTATTCTATTCTTGGGATAAAAATCATAGGTATTAAACACAATAAAAAAATTGATAAAAATTAATTTTCTGTGCAGGAAAGACAAATTATTTTGGAATGATAACTTTTTGGTAATTTTATTGCCTGTTCTGCCACAATCATGGCAACGGCGCACTACATTACTGTGCATTCAAGAGTTTTGCGGAGTTTCTGTAACACGTGCACACGCGACCGACCGGACACATGCGCTGCACAAGTCTGTGTCTCGATAGTTCATTTGAAAGTACCTAGCAACACATGAAACTGGCGTTTACTCTTTTCGAGATATTTTTACTTTTGTGATAGTGGACAACATAAATTATGTAGTCCGCGCAACCACTGTAGGGTTAAAATAAATGAATACTAGCTTTTGCCCGCGGCTTCGCTCGCGTTAAATTCGGGGTAGCAAACAATAGCCTATGTTAGGTACTCTCCATCCCTTCAACTATCTCCACTTAAAAAATCACGTCAATTCGTCGCTACGTTTTGCCGTGAAAGAAAGACAAACAGACAGACACACTTTCCCATTTATAATATTAGTATAGATGCAAAGCAGATTTTTAAGTAAGAAGAATTGATCGTGGTAGGTACTGACGCTCAGTAGTATCTGGCTACCCCAAAGAAACTAAGCGTTAAATGTAAATCTATTACAAATAACTCAGGCATAAAAAAATAATAAAAAAAGAACAATTATTTAAATTATTTTGTTTCGTTTGGGAAGATGGCGACTGAACTCGTTTCGTTACGCGCAATAAATCTCGACATTATTAATTAGCTTATTTGTAACAAAACCAACATAAAATGAACTGTCCTTTCATCGTTCGGAATTATTAATAGAGGACCAAACTTAATTAGTTACTTGTATAAAAAAAATGTTCCGTGTGGTGACGGAGTAAGAATCCAATATGTCACCACCCCATAGGTGTCGTGAAAACCGACTAAGAGATATCCGTCAATATTAAGTATCTTTACGAAATAAAAATAGGAAAACTTGAAATTAAACCCTATACTAATCCGTCTGGCGAGCGTGGTACTAGTAGGCCAAGTATCCCTCTGTCACGAGAGGAGGCCCGTCCCTGCAGTGGGACATTAATGGGCTGTTATAATGATGATGACTCGTTTGTCTTTGAGTCAGTCACAAACTGTAATGGTGTCACCACTCTTTTTCATTCTTTATATGTACCTATATCATCTGCTAATAGACAACCACAGTCACTGCTTGACATACAGACCGCTTCTAAATATTACCACTTTGCGCATTCTTGTGTTTTTTGTTCCTTTTTTTTTAATCGGCCTACTAAAATGACTCTATGGTGCCTGATGTTAAGCATCCAATAGAGTCCAAGAATGGCGAGCACCATGCCAGCTACAATATTTGTAGAAGCATGAATGTCTCCACTATGGCGGCTTCAGATGCTTTTTCACCCCTCGCTTGGAAGAACCATCGTAGTTTCTGGTTTCCCGCCGTTATTATGAGGTCGCTCGCGATCGACCGTGTGAGGGGTCTTCCCAACCTGCGTCTTTCGCGGTCACTTTTCCAGATCCCTTCTGGCCCTAAGGCTATCAGTACTTCGTGGAATGTGCCTTGCCCACCGCCAACTCACGTCCGAAATGAGTCTAAATAGTGTCTAATAGAAAAAAAAACTGCCCACTTATTAAAAAAAATTACAAAATATTTCCCAAAACATTTGTCACACAAATTATAACAAATAAATTATACAGTGGCAACACTGTAATTGTCAAATTATACGATAATACCTGCTCATTTGTTTAATAAGTGTTATTCCATTACTGCTAGGGGCTATGTTTGTTTTGATACCGTAGACTATAAAAGAGACAGAGGCACCATTTATTGTTACGGCACAGTACAACCAGTATTCTATCTCGGCCGAATATTTATTATAAATGCCTACGGTTGCGCGGTACGTAAACATGCGATAGAGCTGCCCACCTCCAGCTTTGTAATTACATTTACCTACCTACTTTCCCGCTCGTTAGCGTTACTGCGGCACAGTCTCGACTGTTCACTGCGCACAGCCAGCGCTATCGTGTCGTGAGCGTGTAGATATAACTTGCGTTTCGTCCGTTTCTATGAAGTCGAAATACTGTAGGTATATATTTGTACTATGTTTTCGGTGAGGTACAGAGCAGGTATGCCCATTTTCATTTCATGGCGAGGGAGTTATAAAAGGCGATTAATATTTTTAAGAGGACAATACCTTTAGCAAAAATATCAAATTCTATAAAAGCTGTTGCCAATTTGTCTTACCTGAGTCTCCAGGAGTAGTTTTCCTACTTTCTATGTAAAGGTAATATTCACGGATAGTCTCTTAATCGGTTTCTACGACACCCATGGGATGAGATGGGGTGGTGACATATTGTATTCTTACTCCGTCACCACACGGATAGCCACGAGCTACGAGTATGTTGGTCACTTATTAATTCCCCGTCGGCTCTATATAATTACTAACTCTACATTCACGTTTGTATAATAAATACGTAATTATGTAATGAAGGGTTGCACACGAAGCTTAAGCATCGATTTGCATTGTCAAATTAAATGTTATAAACTGTAGACATGGTGATTGTAATACACATTTAAAATGTAATATTGTATTTTATTTGTATTTGGTGAGCTGCAGTTAGGTATGTACAGTCAGCCCCAAAAGTCGCTGAACACATTTTAAATTCCAAAACTGCTGAACACTAAAAGTGCCATAAGTCAGTGTCGCGGGTATTTCAAAAGTAGCTGAACACTAGTGTTCCAAAAGTAGCTGAACACTAGTGTCTATTATGTTTACTCGTTGGAATAGATACATAATTTCAAGACAATTCACTGAGATTCGATAGCCTAGGGTATAGAACACTCGACTTTGATGAAGTAGACGTGCGTTCGAAACCGGGTTGTGCCAAGTATTTTTTTTGGTTTTTTATTTTTTATTTATTGTATTTTATCTCAAAAAAAACAAGTAACTTAAATTCACCGTCACTGTTCACAGGTATTTTAATAAAGTTAAAATATTATTTTTAATTTTTAATTGAAAATTAAATAGTATTTTTATTTAATTTTTAAATTTAATGAAGAATGATCATTATGACTTTAAATTGTATGAGAAACATTTTCGGAGATTCGATGATATGAGTTGAAATGTTATGTAAGAAGAAGCGCTCCCTGTTGTGCGACATTGAACTTAATAGTTTTATGACATGCAACTAAAATTAAGTCTAGAGGTGATAAAGCCATTTAATTAATTAATTAATTTAATTATTTAATTTAATTGTCGAATATACATTTTTTTCGTAAACGAAGTCGCGGGTTACAGCTTGTATTGAATAATAATAGTAGAAAACAAAATAAGAAAAAATAAAAAAACACAAAAAATAATCCGTTCCTCAGGATGGAACCAGAGCTGTTTTCTTTTCACCCAAGCTCTATACAAGCAAAGCTATCGTGTTGACAACTGTTTTGATGAAATTGTTAATGTAGTATTCCGCTTTGAAATTGGCTTGACTTTTGTCTACTGTCAAAATCACTCACTACAACTACACTGAAACTCGACCGCAGATGAGCGACGCAGCGGGCGACGTTGCCGTTCAGTCATGCGCGGCTCCCGTATACTGCACGAGTTGGCAACATCGATACTTCTGAAATACCCGCGACACTGACTTATGGCACTTTTAGTGTTCAGCAATTTTGGAATTTAAAATGTGTTCAGCGACTTTTGGGGCTGACTGTACTTTTAAACTATCGCGTTTCATTATTATAAATCTATCTATACTATATACTATAAATACTCCATATTATTATAAAGAGGTAAAATTTGTGTGTTTGTTTGATGTGTGTTTGTTTGTTTGTGTGTTTGTGACGTTGTAGGGGGTAATCTCTGGATCTACTGAACCGATTTAGAAAAATCTTTCTGTGTTGAATAGTCCATTTATCGGGGAGTGTCATAGGCTATATTATATAGTATCACGCTATGACTAATAGGAGCGAAGCAGTAATGAAATATGTTTAAAAAACGGACGAGTTTTTTTTGCCGTCCAACGAAGTGTACTATGGGTAAATACAAGCTTTGCTTAGTTTGGGACTAGATGGCGTTTGTGTGAATGTGTCAGGACTATGAGAAACTTATTGATTGTTAAATAGACGTTCTCTACTATCTTATCACGACATCTTCAGGATGAGATGCGATATTAACATCCTCTATTCTAACTCCTTTACCACAATCAAGATTAAGACCACAAAACAAGAAAACAAACAAACGGACAGAGTATAACTTAATATTAAGTGTAATGTCACCCCTAGCTAGACACCCTTCCCTCCGTTGTCGATAATCGATCGAATTTACACAATAGCAAGGGTAGTATTTACTCGTTGTGTAAATATTTCTATCTATACTAAGTAATATTATAAAGAGGTAAAGTTTTTGAGTTTGTGACGTTGTAGGGGGTAATCTCTGGATCTACTGAACCGATTTTAAAAATTCTTTCTGTGTTCAATAGTCTATCGGGGAGTGTCATAGGCCCTTTTGTACCCTTTACACCACCGGGTGGTGCAAGACGGTGGTGTCACGGGTACACGACGTCATAGGCTATATAGTATCACGCTATGACTAATAGGAGTGGAGCAGTCATGAAATATGTTTACAAAAGGGACACGTTTTTTTCGCCGCCCAACGAAGTGGGCACGGGTCAGCTAGGAAGGGATAAAATAGGGTAATAATCTACTCTTTTTCCGTTATTACACTTATTTGTTTAGTAAATATTAAAAAAATCAGTACAAGTGTGATATTACTATAAAAATAAGTATATACTTAGTCAGTCCCTCTTCACACAAAAAAATGCAAGCCCATAATTTTAAATCACCGGAATTCACGCCATTTAAAATCAACAAAGCGTTTTACAAACATTCAAATTGTCACAAAGAATTCAAATTAAAATAGTTGACAGTTAGTTTGACAGTTGACAAGTGATCACTTTGTCTTTGGTTTTATTTATGGTTTATTTAAATCTAATTTAGGATTGTGTTACAATTAACGAAGTCGTCAATGCTTAACGAGATGTTGTGATGACTAAATGTTAGGGTTGCTTAAGTCAGTTAAAGAAAATTATGGTTAGCAACCCTATCTTTTTTAATTGTGGTAAAGCTCTTCTATATTTGGCTTGAATGCTCTGGTGTATTAAACTGCATGGTAAAGTCATCATAACAGTCCATCAATATCCCACTGCAGGGACAGGCCTCCTCCTGAGATCGAGGGATACTTGGCCTACTAGTACCACGCTGGCCAGACGGATTGGTTTAGGGTTTAATTTCAAGTTTTCCTTCTTTTTATTTCGTAAAGAAAAGTAATATTCACGAATAGTCCCTTAATCGGTTTTTACGACACCCATGGGTTTAGATGGGGTGGTGACATATTGTATTCTTATTCCGTCACCACACGGAGAATGGTAAAGTAGTCGTGTATAAAGTCGTGGGTTTGAATCCTACGCAAAACAATAATTTTGAGATTTAGGTTAGGAATTGTTTTAGTTAATTTAGTGGTGTATTCAACGTGACGGAGGGATACTTGGCCTACTAATACCACGCTGGCCAGACGGATTGGTATATGGTTTAATTTCAAGTTTTCCTTATTTTTATTTCGTAAAGATAACATTCACGGATAGTCCTTTAGTCGGTTTTTACGACACCCGTAGGATGAGATGGGGTGGTGACATATTGTATTCTTACTCCGTCACCACACGGAGTCAAATAATATTATCATAAAATGTAAATAGTAGTTTTTCAAACGGACAACCCTAAAGATAATACGTCAAAGTGATTGATACAAATGGGCGGCAAATTTTGACGTTCGTTTTGGCGCGAAGACTTAGTGGCGATGTATTGTTGGAATGTTTCAGCAATCTATCGAAGCTACTTTTACTTTACATTACAAAATAAATGTTGTTACTATATAATTGTATTACTTATTTATTTTTAATGACATTTTACTTTGAAGTACCTATAAGTGAAAAGATTATAGTGAATATTAGTTACTGGATTGGTCCTTGCAGGAGGACATTACACCAGGGATATGAGACTTAACCACTTTTGCCTCAGTAACGTGTAAATGCAGTGACACTATTAATAATTTTAAAAATTCTTTCTGTGTTGAATAGTCCATTGATCGGAGAGTGTTATATGGTATCATGCTATGACTAATAGGAGCGGAGCAATAATGAAATTTGTTTAAAAAAGTGACGCGTTTTTTTCGCCGCTAAACGAAGTGAGCACGGGTCAGCTAGTAAAATATTAACACTTTTTTCAACTCCTTCCTTTTTGTTCAGATTAAATTAGTTGCAGGTTCCAAGACTGTTTTGATTTTCCCAACACATCATTTGTGTGTCACTGTCACGCTAATAGATGCTGGCGGTAAAAAATCCGAATCGTTCCTTTAGAATACTTAGGAATTATTCCGGAATTATTCTGGAAAAGTTGAGAAGAATTATTAAAAATTAAGATTTTTAAGTTTTATTTGGTAAAAAATTGTATTTTGCATCCATCATCGTTCGCCGCCGCCGCTGCGCCTTCGGAAGTTTTGCAACTATAGTCACGCTCAGATGCTTTTCCAAAGTCTCGCTTATGATGCTGGCTTAAAGTCCCAAAAATATTTCTTACACGACAATCTCATTACATTGAACCTATTGGAAAGCACGAATAGGTACAGTCGAGAAATCAAGAAACTTCGGTTCGGGAATTTCTTTTCTAGTTTTTTAGACAGTGAAGGTGACTAACGCAATGTAAGGGGGCCTCCTTAAACCTACTTAAGGCTCGTAAGTTCCAGACGCTGTTATGCAAGTGTTCCGTACTCTATCACGCGATGGAACCCGCACGTAGAATCCATGGAATGCTAAGATTAGGTCTTATAGAACAGGAAAGCATTCCGGAATCTCCTTGTAACAAGTGCAGACATTTCCAATCACTACAAGTGACAAACAATAATGTTAACAACAAAACTAACTCCTCACAGATGCTTACATTCCATTTTTAGCCTCAAAGAGACAGAACTTAGGCGCGAAAATACAACATTTCACGAGCCATTGACATAAAGAGTCGTTATTCACACGTTGTAAGTAAAATGTTGCTACAGTAATAAACTGCGGGCGTTCGAGCGTGTTGCCAACAGCGAAAACAAATTGTTTAATTGCCTTACGTTTATAAATAGATGGGTGTTTATTATGTTGTCTTGTTATATGTTAAGATCAGAGATGCTTATTCTCCGTGTGGTGACGGAGTAAGAATACATTATGCATCACCCCATCTCATCCCATGGGTGTCGTAAAAACCGACTAAGGGACTATCCGTGAACATTACCTTTACGATATAAAAAGAAGGAAAACTTGAAATTAAACCCTATACCAATCCGTTTGGCCAGCGTGGTATTAGTAGGCCAAGTACGCTTTCGTCACGGGAGGAGGCCCGTACCTGCAGTGGGACATTAATGGGGTGTTATGATGACTCAAAGTGATGGAAGCACAATGGTTCGTGGAGCTGCCTACCATTCAGTATTTTAGAGGCGTTATCTCGCTTGCACGAAGATCACGCGGCAGCGGCTACCACGCATGAGTACGCGGATTCGATTCTCACTCAGGACAATTATTTGTGCGATTAAAAATTGTTGTCCAGGGTTGGGTGTTTTTTGTTTTGATTAAAGAGCTTGTGCTTTGAGCACTAATGAATCCATATATCGTTAGCATTAACGACATGTTAAGTACATATTTTTAAGATACCCCTAGGTATACATATTATTTTCAACGATAATCTAACTATACTAAAGCCAAAGTCGATGTGAAATCTTTGTAAACAAACCGAGTTCCGTCCGAGTTGCACTCTGAGGCGGACGTGTGCGTTGTTGTAATTTATTTATAATAGTGTTAAGCGCGGCGCAAGCCGTCGCTCGTAATTTTTTCTGTCATGAGTAATACACTTGTGGCAAACGAGCTGCTGGCGTTCCTGCAGCAGAAACTTGATGTGATGGACGAAGTGTCCGCCATTCAAATCTGCGCGACTAACTTCAGCGAGGACGACATTGCTGCTGGTAAGCTGCAGTTGTATACGTTGCTGAACAAACGTGACGAGATGGTGTCCCGCTGGCGTGACGGGACAAAGAAAAGTATCCAAGACATCATCACGCTGCTAAAAGACGTTTGTGGCGAAGGACCTTAACAAGTTGCCTCCCGTCACCTTCGACCACGTCGACGTCACAAGCCTCCTGAAGGACATAGTCTTTCTGAAGGCAAGCTTAGCTGATGTGCAACGGAAGCTGGAGACATCCGAAGCAACCGTGGCAAATATGCAAAAAGAGTTCGACGAGTTGCGCAATAATACAACTGTAGCAACTAGGTCACCGACATATGTCAACATAAACACACGCCGAGGTGCATGTCGCCTCGACACACAAGCTACGCGTCAGCAGTTTTGTCGCCAACGCCGACGATCGCTGAAACTGCAAAATGTGTAGACGACACGGCGCACAACCTTGCCCCTGCCCCTGCCCCCGCGGTTCCTCCTCGTACCGTGGCACGTGCATACAAATCATCGAGTCAGCTGATTTCAGCGAGCACGCCTAAGACTCCCGTAGAGAAGCCTGTGCTTGAAAAGGCACCGACTGATGGTTTTACTACGGTGAGAAACAAGAAGCGCTGCCGTCCGAAGACTAATAAGAACGGCTGCGGAACGGCACCTACGGTGACGCTGCGTGCCGCCCATCCGAATACTCCGGTGTATATATCTCGCCTCCATTACACCACGGAGGTAGATGACATCGTCGAGTACGTCTACAAGAAGTTGAAGTACAGGCCGAGGGTACAGTTATTGGAGTCTCACCGTAACGTGAACTTCAAAGCGTTCGTGTTGCGAATAGCAAACTGCTACCTGCATGACGTCATGGACTCCAACTTCTGGCCGCAGAACGTGGTGTTCCGTCGCTTCCGCGGACAAATACCACCAGAACAAAAGCCGTAATCGGAAGCAATATTTTATTTTATTTATGTTAGTCATTTAGGTATATATTTTATTGTTTTATGTATGTTAGTCTATAAGGTATTTTTCTATGGGCCTATGCAGCCTGAAATAAACGTTATATTATATATTATATATATAAACCATATTATTATGTCATTGACATGAAGATATTATATCTATGCTTTATGAATAGGTTTTCGGACAAGTGATATTATAGGACATGAATTTAGGGCTAGTTATCATTCGGACACTGATGATTCGGAAACAAGAGGTTATGACACCTTAGATTACGGATTAATAAATTAAGAGACAAAATAGAGAACCTTCGGGCATTTAATACAAAAGGCATGAAATTAACATTTCTGAACTCCATTGATTGTTTACTATTTTTAAAAGTGGAGCCCATCCGATAGGCTAATTAAAAAATAAATATGTATATTATGAAGTTATTATGTAGCCAACATAATAGACGCCGCAGTTAAAACTTTGTTATTGCAATTAGACCGCTGACATTTTATATTCTTTTATTTTAATAAATAAGTCGGTGTGTGCATTATGGGGAGTATAGACAACGTTTATTCGAGCATTTCTATATTATAATGTAACGGCACAGTACAACCAGTAGCCTATCTCGGCCGGTATCATGCGATAGGGCTGTCCACATCCAGCTTTTTAGGGTAAGGTTGCGATCATTGGACTAGCGCTTTGTTTGGACCACTTCAATATTTCGCGATCTATTCATTTTTGAACCCGGTATTTGCATCGAAACGATAGCTTTACAACCCCCCACACTGCCCTTTAACCGCCAGTACCGCAGCAGGCAGCATGAAGGATGGACGTACTTCGCTTTGTGTCTCGGACCTCGAATGTTATTTTTACGGAGCAAATAATAGCATGTAAGTACTGTTACATTAATTATTTTAGTGTGATTTTTTTTACTAGTATGGTACAGCAATTAAGAATACATATTATCGTATATGTTTGTTGAGTAACGTGCCGTTTTTTTTAAATAAATATTTCAGTAGACGTTAGTGAGTTTCTATCAATGGACTGGCACGATGCTCTTTCATTGAACCGGTCCAATCATGGCAACTTCTATAATGTGTGTTATTTAAAAAAAAACAAATCCTTTTATTTCAGCATCTCAAAAAGAGAAGGAGAGAGAGGCGCTTATGAAACTAGCTTAGGGAAAAAAGAACTTGGATTGAATGAGATAATCAGAATGTTTCGAGTGCCAAAAACGACTTTAAAGAGAAGATTTGACGTCCCTGAAATATTTTTGTGATTTTGCATGCCAAATAAAGAAATATAATAAGAGTCAACTAATTAATGTAACTATCTATTTATTTTCGTAAATAAAAGAAATTTGATAAAAAACATATTTTACTTTATTAATTTTTTTACATGCACCATGAATGGACCAGCCACCTATATGCCCTAAGTCCAATTATAGCAACTAAGTGGTCCGATGAAAGAGACGGTGGTTCAAACAAGAAAACCATCACTAAGTTTTATTTTCTTGTTTTGTGACTATATACCTACATAATAATATTAACTGAATTATGTTAGTTACCAATAATTGAATATACAGACTACTCGTTTACATAGATTTTGTTTTATTTTACGCTATATTTTAGATACCAGGTCTGTTTAAAATTAAGTGGTCCAATAGTTACATTTTATCACTTTCACGCTCGTTACTGCGGCATAGTCGCGACTTGAATAGTCACTCATAATGTGTAATGTGTAATTAATTTATAAAGTGTAAATGATGCATATATTTCGACACAAATGTACTTTTGTTATGAAATAAATAAATATATAATATAACTCCTTAAAGCCACCGCTATCGTGAGCGTGTAGGTATAACTCGCGTTTCGTCCGTTTCTATGAAGTCGAAATACTGTATATAGGTAAGTATTTGTACTATGGTAACGTTCTTGCGAATGGTACAATACAAGGCAAAAGCTCATTTTCAAAACATTTCGATGTAATGTAACGTTCCGGCGAATGATCGGCATTATATTACGGGTAAATGCCCACAGCGAGTGTGGACATTTCGTTGTAACATTTCACCCTCCATTACGTTTTTCTACATAGTAAATATCCATGGCATGTTATCAGGATGAACCTTGCTGTTCACAGATGTTTCCGTAGATATATGATTTCTATTTAATAGAGACGTTAGGATATATAATTACTTTTTTATATTTTTTTTTGTTGAGGACGAGTAGTTTGTCTCTGACGACAGTTACTATTTTACACGGGCTGTGGTGGGGCGGATCGCCCTCAACCAAAAATATATAATTATATGTACTGGATGCTTTTATGCGAATTGCGGAGATTGAAACCTGCGATCGGCACAAATGCAAAGACTTATCTTAATTTTTATGGTAGTGACATCTTGTAGTGAGTAGACTATACTAAATTTTCGCCAAGAAAAATATTGGTGCTGCCATCTAGTGCACAATAGCAATTTCCAAGGTCACATGAAGAAAATCATAGACAATTATCTTTCGTTCATATCTTTCGTTCTAAATATATGATAATTTTTAAAACTAATATTACATAATTTAATACAATTGAATAATCGTTATTGGTTTTATTTACCTATATATTTTTAAACTATATTTATAAGAAAATCACAAGTTTACAAAACTAAAACTTTTCAAAATTTGTTAATTCTATGTTTCACTGTTTTAATCTATAGAAGTTTAATAACTTGTTGGTATTGTTTTTGTAAAATCTTGTCAGAAAAATAGCATTGTATTTATTTTTGGCTTGATTCGCTAAAGAATGTATAAATAATATGTCAAAATTATGATTTTGACATATTTTTCTAATAATATTCTTATGGTTTTGGAACACACAAATATCTACAAAAAAAGAACAAAAATAAACACGTCAGCTGTCAAAATTTGTTGTGTCATGTCGGAGTAATATTTTTGTTGGAAACCACAAACTGTGAAATCCTCATAAATAAAGTAAAAAGGCGCGGACAGTTTGTAATTAAGTTATAAAACAGCTAAGGTTGTTTAATAAACATGCATTGGTTTGGTGGAAGCATCGCTGAGGCGGTGAATTTATCTAAGCAAAGAAATGCAATTTTCGTCGTTTTTGTCGAAGGTAACTATTTTATTTTATTGTCTTAAATATCGGTAAAATGAGCTATGATTGACTAATTGTCTTCGTTGATTCGTTCGTTAAAATTTTATTGTTTTAAATGTCATATTTGTTATATACCTATTTTAGGTTATTTTGACTTAAAATATTCTTTGAAAGAACTGCCGTTTGGTTTTGTCATTTTAATTCTTTGTTCTTATTTATATTCTTATATTAATATCTACCTTTTTAGTACAGCACAGAATAACACGTATTTATGTATAAAAACAAATTTTGATTACCTTGCTCGTCTACTAAAAGTACTGTTTTAACTGGTCATTGGCGTAATCTTAGAATCGCCATTAAAAAAAAAAACTGCCGTTTTTGAGTGTCCTCAATTGAATTATGCACTTAAATTTACATAACTGTTCCTTAATTATGTCTACTAAATGCAATTTCAAGTAATTATAATCCTATTTAGTTGTTTTTATGACTCAGTCCTATTGTTTACTTTTTAATATATTATGCTGCTACTTGCGCCCACAATTCTGCCAGGAAATTACAATTTCTTAATGTTGGTTAATTTCTTTTGTTTATAAAAAAATCATAAGAAAACAATGCAATAGATTTTAAAGTATTTTTTTAGTAGACAGATTTATTTAAGAGAAAGTATACATATTGTATACATATAACCCCCTTACTCATAAACGCCTCTTAAATTTTAGTCCATTGAATAGCTTAAATTCTTATGGTTTTGTTTGGTATAAGGTTGGTTTTACTATTATAAATTTTGCTAAACAGTGATTGTACCCGTGTGAAGCTGTGGCCAGTCGCTAGTTTGTAATAAAGATCTCTTTGCCCTTTTTACCTTAGCCTACAGTCCTTTTTTGGATGTGCTTATATTCAATATTAAGTAACTGATTTTCTCCGTGTGGTGACTGAGTAAGAATACAAATTGTCACCACCCCATCTCAACCCATGGGTGTCGTAAAAACTGACTAAGTGACTATCCGTGAATATTATATTTACGAAATAAAAAGAAAGAAAACTTGAAATTAAACCCTACACCAATCCGTCTAGTAGGCCAAGTATCCCTCCGTCATGGGAGGAGGCCGGCCCTGCAGTGGGACATTAATGGGCTGTTATGATGAACTGATTTTTTTAAATAAATGTTATTATTTCTCTGTAAACTTTTTACATTTACAAATTTTAAGCAAGCATTATATATTTGCCCAAATTAGCTATATCTTTCTGAAGGGGCCCAGGTACATTTTTATGATAATATCTCATCATAAACATTATAACAACTGTACAGTTGTTCAACTTGAATAGAGACCAGGAACAGACACTTGCCTTGGTCATGATATAACTTTGATCATCATTTATTATTATCATCATTCCCCTGCCTTTATCCCAATTTTATTTAGGGTCGGCGCAGCATGTCTTCGTCATCTCACAAGTAACACTCTTCTCAGCCATATTGTCTTTCACACAATCCATCAATCGTAAACGAAACTAACGTAAATATGTGGTAAATGCCACTGGTGGCACAATTATTCACACTTTCTAATATTGTTTCCTATTGTATGCTTCATTGTTTGTTTACCTATGGTATGGTATGGTATAGCGGGCTGTTTTCCGCAACTCCACGTCAAGGCGCGGGTTTTGCGTTAGGGTGGGTGATTTATTCGATCCACCCCAGCTCGTTGAAAAACGTCAACAGGCCCTTCAAGTTGCTGATGGTTTCTTGGAGCGTACCTGGATTTCCTAAGTACTTAGCCCTGTATGTGGCGGTTGTTTACCTAAATAAAGATTCATGCCTAGGTTTTATGGCCTTGAACTCTGAATGTGATTTCACCAAGAATATATTATATATATTATTCTAGTTAAAGTATTAACTAGAAGTTGATTCCAAGGTCTTCCCAATACTTCAATGGTTGCATGTACTAGTTAAATTAAACTGCAACTTTAATAATATAAACTCACTGCCAATGCCATTTGTTACATTGATAATGAAGCTAGAACATGGCAGGTTGCCAAACATTACTTTTAGATAAACTAAAGTGTATGATTTTTATTAGACTATGTATTTCATATTTATGATGTCGGAATCTGTAGCTGCTTACTTGCCTACCATAGTGGGAAGGTGGAATGGAACCTTAGCAGATTATCCATCTTAGTCCAAGTCTCTGGTCTTAGTCAAATAATAAAAGCAAGTATAGAGTGCATCATCATAACAGGCCATTCATATTCATGCCCCACTGCAGGGACAGGCCTCCTCCAGTGACGGAGGGTGGGTGACTTGGCCTACTAATACCACGGTGGTCAAACGGATTGGTATAGGGTTTAATTTCAAGTTTTTGTAATAGTTAATAGTTTGTAAATTTTGATAATATTCACGGATAGTCCCTTAGTCGGTTTTTACGACACCCATGGGATGAGATGGGGTGGTGACATATTGTATTCTTACTCCATCACCACACGGAGAAGTCCAATCAAAAAGGCAAGTGTAGAGTGCATGAGCAATGGCAATATTGTAAGCTTTCATTACGTAGTAGACACTTTTTCGCTACGACGCATCGCTTTGAAAATATTAGCGAAAAAGTAAAATATGGGAACTTTAAACATATTGACGGACATCTCTACACAGCAGCGCCATCTGTTTCCAAAGCTGTTTGTGCTATGTGTAACAGAACAACTGATATTAGTACCTACTTTTTTTTGTAAATACATATTATTATACATTGACAACACCTAGACTAATGCAAACAATCATGTTCATGCACACAAAGATTTGCATTGAGCGAGAATTGAACCCGAGACCTCTGCGTGGCAGTCATGAATATTAATACAAACTTCGTTTTGTTTCAGGTGATAATGATCTATCAGTGGAGATGTCATCTACAATAGATGACACAGAGATTGTAACACGACTCTCGAATGAGACAAATTTCTTAGCTGTTAAACTTAAAAGTGGATCAACTAACTATACACATTTCGCTCAGATATGTATCCTTTTTAATTAACCATCGGACGACTAGTTCGTACTTAACTCGCCAAAAAATAGGATGGAGATCTATTCAAATCAACTTAATCAACAACTTGCTAATTAACTCGCTACTGTACCTACTTGTCGATGTGTAAATCGGGCTTTACCGACGTTAATCGACCTAATACATTCGCGCTATGAATTTCCTTTGTAATTCTCTCTAAAAAGGCCGCTGGGTCGGATTGGATGCAAAAGGCTGGACTGTGTTTTGTAGCGCGTGTTAGGTTAAGGCCTAGGTCCAACTGCGATAGGCTTAATGATTGTGTGAATCTCCCATCATCCATTATCTCATAGACATTATATTAGAGACAACTTCTGTGACGTAGTGGTTATATAACATGACTGTTACGCAGAGGTCTCGGGTTCGATTCCCGCTCAATGCAAATCTTTGTGTGGATGAACATGATTGTTTGCATTGGTCTGGGTGTTTTCTATGTATAATATGTATGTATTTACAAAAAAAAAGTATTTAAGTATGTTTATCCGCTGTCTAGTACCCGTAGTACAAGCTTAGTTTGGGACTAGATGTCGTTGTGTGAATGTGTGATGAATATTTATTTACTTAGCATAATATTAATATCCTTATCGAGCCTTCAGATCAATTCGTACCAGTGCCTTCGTTATTCTTCATAGGTAGGAATGGGACGCCATTGGAAGTGGTATGTGCAGGAGTACAGCCAGCTAATCTTGCGAGTAGAATAGATAGGATCCTTGAGGAACATCGTAAGTTATCTATACTTCTATACTAATATTATAAAGAGGTAAAGTTTGTGTGTTTGTGACGTTGTAGGGTGTAATCTCTGGATCTACGGAACCGATTTTAAAAATTCTTTCTGTGTTGAATAGTCCATTTATTGGGAAGTGTCTTAGGCTATATAGTATCACGCTATGACTAATAGGAGTGGAGCAGTAATGAAATATGCAACGAAGTGGGCAAGGGTCAGCTAGTATGCTAATAAATGGTAGCTTTTGCGACGTAAACTGAGTCGATTTAGCGCAGTACTATAATTAATTAAAGTACTTAATGAAGTTGCAAATTACATCTGTCTTGGTGGCGTTAACTGCCGCCGGGGACGAGGTAGCCGGTTCAAATCCCACGCAAGACAATTATTTGGTGTGATCCTTCCCAGCACGACCACAGATGATAATCTTAATTTTAATGCAGTACATATTCATGAAAAAGTGTACTTAATTGTACTTACGAGTTTAAAATTTGTACTCATATATTTTCGCTGTTATAACAAATGTATTGTGGTCGTGCTAGGTAGTACCTTCCTGGCACGACCATACTGAATTTTAGGTATTTTTGAAAACTTTATGATGGAGAATAATGTAAATAAATTGTACGTAATTGTACTCTATTATAATGGTAATTTGGAGCAGTCTTTATACAGTTTTAAACGTTTTTTTCTGCGGTACCTACATCAATCGGCAGTATGTTACGCCATTCCTATTTCTATGTCCCTACGCAAAATCAAATAACCGTAATATCCTGACTAACCCGATACCTTTGCCAATGACCATAACCACTAAGCTACAGAGGTCATCATCATAACAGCCCTTTAATGTCCCACTGCAGGGACGGGCCACCATGCTGGCCAGACGGATTGGTATAGGGTGTAATTTTTAGTTTTCTTTCTTTTTATTTCGTAAAGGTAATATTCACGGATAGTCCCTTAGTCGGTTTTTACGACACCCATGGGATAAGATAGGGTGATGATCAGTGATGCATTTTTGCCCAGACATATTGGACTTTTATTATTTTAGCCCGATAAATGTCTGTTTCTGTCTAATAAATGACCAGGTGACTGGGCATTTATTAATATTACGTGAAAGCTTATATAATTATTTTAGGTATGACAAGTGATCCAGATATACAATAATAAGGTTTTATTTAAAAATCTAGTCTATTGTCTTATCTTATACTTATGAATTTAGTTTCAATCAATATTTATTTACATTAAAACATTATTTTATTGTAAAAAGGATCGATTTTTAAATCACAACCAAATTTGTTTTTTGTTTTGGCGCGATTAATGATCCTTAGATTCTGCCAATACACTGGACATTTATTCGGAAATAAAAACGTTTTTTAGTTACTAGGCAAAAAGTATTCACACTAAAAAGTTTTTACTCTTTTGAGGTGTTCTAAAAATTTGATCTGTAGATTAAAATAATTTATTTTTAGAACACTTTTGATTTAATATTTTCTTAGAAATTTAAATAGTAACGTAGTTTTGAATGTCATTAAAGGTCGGCTAGGGCGTAGTGATGTTTGTGAGAAGGCGTGGTGAAAGAAAACTATGAAAACGTAAATTGTCGTCCACTTTTTAAAATTAAATGCAGTTAAAATCCTTAAAGTGTTCACAAGAATAAAATAAATATTAATTAAGAAATTGGGTGGGGAGTCCCCTCACACGGTGGACTGACGACCTACACTCTGTCTATAAAGTCCTGACAATAAATGAGGCCGCCACTGTGCTACACGTAGCAACCCTATATAAACTGACAAAATAGTTTTCATACTAGTAATTTATTGAAATAAAATAAGCAATTTCATCATAGGATTTTTTAAATATTCGATGTTGAGATAACTTTCGTTGCCACCTTCATCGTCATCACTAAAGCTTTCTTTGCTGCTGCTATTATGGTCAGTATTTGCCCACAGGTGACGTCCTCTCTTGTAGTATTCTGATTCGAGCTTCTCAACGCGATGGCAAAAGTTTTTCCAAGTTTCAGCTGTGATGCTGCTAAGTGCCGTTTTTAGAGATTGACAACATTTTGTGACCTGCGGAAACATAAATAGTTACTTGTTAGTGATAATTTTATAAAATATTCTGTTATTTTATATATCAACTAGCTGACCCGTGCCCACTTCGTTGGGCGGCGAAAAAAACGATTTCCTTTTTTAAACATATTTTATTACTGCTCATATCTTATTAGTCTTAGCGTGATACTCCCCGATAAATGCCCTATTTAACACAAAAAGAATTTTTAAAAACGGTTCTGTAGATCCAGTCATTACCCCCTACAACGTCACAAACTTACAAACACACAAACTTTACCTCATTATAATATTAGTATAGAGTATTATCCATGTAACGATTGATTAAGAATATATGGTATTAATCAACAAACCAATTAGCCTATCGCAGTCCACTGCTGGACAAAATGCCTCTCCCAACAAACGCCACAGAACAGGGCCCTCCGAATTTAGTCCGACCAAGCGATCTTTTTCTCTCCGTCACCACACGGAGTAAGAATACAATATGTCACCACCACATCTCATCCCATGGGTGTCGCAAAAACTGACTAAGGGACTATCCGTGAATATTATCTTTACGTAATAAAAAGAAGGAAAACTTGAAATTAAACCCTATACCAATCCGACTGGCCAGCGTGATATTAGTTGGCTAAATATCCCTCCGTCATGAGAGGAGGCCCGTCCCTGCAGTGGGACATTAATGGGCTGATAAGATGAAGCTATCTTTTTGAGGTAGAATTAATTTATAGTACAGGTATTTAAAATTAAAATAAAAATCTTACTCCAACCAAAATATTGATACTAAGAAAATTCATCTATACCTACTAACATCGTGTTAGACAGATATTATACGTTATTCGCGCATTACTTTAAAACTGCGATATCTTTCAAACTAATAATCGGATCTCATCGCTGTAAAGGTCAATTTTGTTTAAAATTAAATAAATATAATGATTAACGTATTTATTTTGATAAGGGTCAATACCATATACATAAAATACCTTTACAAACAATGCATTTCTTTAAATCAAATTTGATTATTATAAAAAAGGTCGTAGTGAGTCAACCTTAGAAGATAGATAAATGCTATCGTTGACTTAATTGTAAAACTTTTTTAGAGGTACAATTCTCTAATACATCATTTCAGTATATCTCCAGGCGTTTAAGCAGCAGAAGCAAAATAAACGTTTTTAAGCGTCCCTTTTATAAACATATTTCATTACTGCTCCACTCCTATTAGGCATAGCGTGATACTATATAGCCTATGACACTCCCCGATAAATGGACTATCAAACACAGAAAGAATTTTTAAAATCGGTTTAGTAGATCCAGAGATTACCCCCTACAACGTCACAAACACACAATCACACAAACACACAAACTTTACCTCTTTATAATATTAGTATAGATTAAATCTATACTAATCATCATAACAGCCCATTAATGCCCCACTGCAGGGACGGGCCTCCTCCCGTGACGGAGGTATACTTGGCCTACTAATACCACGCTGGCCAGACATAGTATAGGGTTTTATTTCAAGTTTTCCTTCTTTTTATGTCATAAAGATAATATTCACGGATAGTCCCTTAGTCGGTTTTTACGACACCCATGGGATGAGATGGGGTGGTGACATATTGTATTCTTACTCTGTCACTACACGGAAACTACTGATTTACTAACTATATTAATATTATTATTAAAAAAGATTTGATTATTGGTTTATTTGGGGGGTTTTACGGGGTAAAGAGGAGTAGAATGGGAAAATAGGCTATAAACTATTATTTTAAATGTCTTTCCTTAGTTCTTTAGGTAAATCTCAATTTTTATATTACTAGAGCATTTCTTGTAGGTCTGTAAAGCCTATTGCATTTAAAATTTTGCGTAGAACTTCAAGACTACAATTAAAATCTATCTCAGTTCTAGCTATCACCTGCAGTTATCTGAGGGTTGGAGCCTGAAATTTAACAAAAGTTATGTTGATTGAACATTTGATTATACTTACAATAAATTTAGGCATACCTAGACACAAAATACACGCAAAAAATGGGATGGAAAGAATAACTGCAATACCTAACTAAAATGTATTCAGTGTTAAATATTAACCAACAAGATATCATTTAACATGGAATTACTAAGAACTAAATAATAAAATATTGCAATTAATTATTTATTGTCGACAGACCAGTTGATGCGAAAGTGACATCCTTATTTTAGTTATCAACCGTAATATAGACATAAAGCAATTAATTTAACTTCAAAATTGGGATAAATCTTGACTGAATTATACTAATGCAACTGATAATGTATCAACAGAAAAGGTCGTACTACAATATTTCTTACTTTCAATGACAATCTTACCTAAAAATATGCTATGTACGCAATGCCTGTTTTTGGTCTCTAAATCTCAAATGGAGTGAATTTATTACTTGAGACAGATTACAAAACACAGTAACACGATTACATACCCATCAAAGTTGCAGTTCGCCCATAAACATCAGCCAAATCACATATAATAATTTGACCAGCTTCGTGCTCCGTCAAACATCGCCATAGAACTTTAAAAATGACTTCCCACGTGCCACTTTGATTTACTCTACGCATTCTTTATGTTGTTCTTCGTAAGTCAGTATTAGTTTATTGTAGATGAATGAACTTATAAAAATCACAAAATGAAAACCGTTCCGCAACTTCTACTCGATGACAGCTCATGTACAAGTCTATTTTGAATTTCAGTGTTGCCAGACACATGAACAATTTAGTTCCTCAAACTTTAATTTCTTGACTATAAAGACAAACTGTAGTTGGGACGGCGGGTAGCCGATGGATGAGGGTGGCACAGGACCGCGCAAGGTGGCAATACTTGGAGGAGGCCTATGTCTAGCAGTGGACGTCGATTGGCTGATATGATGATGATGATGATGATGAAGAAATTGCTACCTATTATTACAATATAAAGTCTTTACGTTATATTACAATGAAAAATTAATAAAAATAATTCTTTGGAAATAATGCTTATTTTAATATTGGCGGAAATGGAACAGTATTCTATTTTCAAAACTTCATGGACTAGAGACATTTTGATTGTGTATTGGCAGAATCTAAGGATCATTGATCGCGCCAATACAAAAAAAAATTAGTTGTGATTTAAAAATCGATCTTATCTAAAAAATAATAAATATAAAAATCGATCAATAAAATAATGTTTTAATGTAAATAAATATTGATTGAAACTAAATTCATAAGTATAAGATAAGAAAATAGACTAGATTTTTAAATAAAACCTTATTATTGTATATCTGGATCACTTGTCATACCTAAAATAATTATATGTATAAGCTTTCACGTACCTAATATTAGTAAATGCCCATTCACCTGGACCTTTATTAGACAGAAACAGACATTTATCGGTCAAAAATAATAAAAGTCCAATATGCCTGGGCAAAAATGCATCACTGGTCACCACCTATCTTATCCCATGGGTGTCGTAAAAACCCGACTAAGGGACTATCCGTGAATATTACCTTTACGAAATAAAAAGAAAGAAAGCTTAAAATTAAACCCTATACCAATCCGTCTGGCCAGCGTGGTGGCCCGTCCCTGCAGTGGGACATTAAAGGGCTGTTATGATGATGACCTATGTAGCTTAGTGGTTATGGTCATTGGCAAAGGTATCGGGTTAGTCAGGTTATTACGGTTATTTGAATTTGCGTAGGGACATAGAAATAGGAATGGCGTAACATACTGCCGATTGATGTAGGTACCGCAGAAAAAAACGTTTAAAACTGTATAAAGACTGCTCAAAATTATCTTTATAATAGAGTACAAATAAGTACAATTTATTTACATTATTTCTCCATCATAAAGTTTTCAAAAATACCTAAAATTTATTGTGGTCGTGCCAGGAAGGTACTACCTAGCACGACCACAATAAATTTGTTATAACAGCGAAAATATATGAGTACAAATTTTAAACTCATAAGTACAATTAAGTACACTTTTTTTCATGAATATGTACTGCATTAAAATTAAGATTATCACCCGTGGTCGTGCTGGGAAGGATCACACAATTATTTGTATGATTCATAAATGTTTTTTGTGGGTATTAATAATACAAATAATAATTATTTTATATTTATTACCTATTGTTAGATGTTAGTAATATTCTATATTTCCTAAATAACAAAAAAATATGTTTTAAAAGAATACAGAGTCTAAAGACTGCGCAGAAATAAAACGGCAATTTTATAGGTAAAGGACGTATTAACTTTCAAAATTGTTGGTTGTCTATTGTACAACACATTATAACAAAAAAAATATTATGATAAATAAATTTGCAAGAAAAAATGACGCCATAATACAAATTCATCCACAGACAAAGAAAACAATCCCATACAACCATCGACATCATCAAGGAATATAAGAGAAGAGACTGTAAACTTTCTACAGAGTGAAACTAATATACAATCTGCCCGCGCCAACGTTGACAAGTGTATAGATATACCGCAAGACTATACCAGCACTGCAGGAGAGAAAAAACCTTCGGACGGTGAAACAGGTATTGTCATTATCATCATAACTTTCAAACTATCGCGTTTCACGAAAATTTCTGGATTAGATTAGCATTAGACATTTATGCAATAGAAAACACGTAAACTACTTTGATTTAATCACTATCCTTCTTAAATTTTACATGTTTGTACGATTCGTCTACATACCTATAGAAATTAAGGCTAATATACAGTATTCGACAGCACGTTTCGCTGAATCATGGTAGCATTGTGTGATTCGACGAACAAACCACGGGGGAATCATACCCATGGTACAATCAACTTGGTTGTACTCGTGGTACAACCAGGTGAACTATGTAGGTGGACCACGGGCAAGATGGGGCCCTATGTAATTTGTACTCTTACGATCCTGTATTTCTGAGCTCTTTTGTTTATAAACCGATTTTGATAATTACCTACTTTGGGTTAGGGGGCAAGTCGTCCACTACGAAACTGGGACCAGGACGAATCCTACCTTATCTAATTTGATTAATATACAACTGGGCCCACCTTAATTTAAGTATTGTTTGAAAGATGATATCTCCAAAATGGTCTCATAGAAATTTCATCATTATGATGAAAAGGTTCACTAATTTAGTTTTTATCTATTATTATAATTTTTATACTTAACAAGTTTCTAGTTAAAGGCAATTTTTTTATAAGATTTTGTTTTTATTTTAGAATCTTCAGCGCCACCAGCTAAAGTACCTAAAGGTGATACCGAAGTCGTTTGTGTTGGTGATGTCTGCGTGCGTAAGCCTAAAACGGGTAACGAACCTAGCACTTCGCATTCACACGTGGCCGCACCTCAACCGACTGCTGATGAAGAACAGGTATTCACTTTATTTTTAAAAAGCTAAAAAAATCCTATAAAAGTTATGAAAACATAAGTTTTGTTAACTTTTTTAGGTTTTTAAATTACATATAAATAACCTATCGTGGGCCCGTCCCTGCAGTGGGACATTAATGGGCTGTTATGATGATGATTAAGATGAACCTATAGTGCTTAGGTATACCTGGAAAAGGAGAAAGTTTTTTTTACTAGGAGCTTTGGGCTAAAATAAAAATTGCTGCCCCCACGTTTGTAACCATTGTACATTGACTTATACCATTGAGCTTATTACATGTTTAAAGAATCAACAAAATTCGCCCCACAGAAATCTAGATACCAGCTGTTAAAAAAATTAAAAGCCCTGAGGCACTCCAAGCAGTTATCACTAAAAAGCCAGTCTGTCCCCAGGTCACCAACTAGGTTCATTACAAAGATTGATACGTAAACAACATTTTCTTCTATAGAATCAACAAAATTCGTCCCACAGAAATCTAGATATCAGCTGTTCAAAATCTAAAAGCCCTGTGGTACTCCTTGCAAAAGTTATTTACTAAAAAGCTAGTCTGTCCCCAGGTCACCAACTAGATCTATTACAAAGATTGATACGTTAACAACATTTTCTTCTATGGAACCAACAAAATTCGTCCCACAGAAATCTAGATATCAGCTGTTCAAAAAACTAAAAGCCCTGTGGTACTCCATGCAAAAGGTATTTACTAAAAAGCCAGTCTGTCCCCAGGTCACCAAGTAGGTTCATTACAAAGATTGATACGTAAGCAACATTTTCTTCTATGGAATCTACAAAATTCGCCCCACAGCAATCTAGATATCAGCTGTTTAAAAAATTAAAAGCCCTGTGGCACTCCAAGCACTTATCTACTTAAAAGTTAGTCTGTCCCCAGGTCACCAACTAGGTTCATTACAAAGATTGATATATAAGCAACATTTTCTTCTAAGGAATTAACAAAATTCGCCCCACAGAAATCTAGATATCAGCTGTTCAAAAAATAAAAGTCCTGTGGCAGTCCAAGCAGTTATTTACTAAAAAGTCAGTTTATCCCCAGGTCACCAACTAGGTTCATTACAATGATTGATACGTAAACAATATTTTCTTCTAAGGAATCAACAAAATTCGCCCCACAGAAATCTAGATATCAGCTGTTCAAAAAAAGCCCTGTGGCACCTCTTAACAGCCAGTTATTACAACTGGCTGTTAAAAGGTAGGGTACAATCTAGGCATGATACTATCCATGGATTGTGCTGGATGGTTAATGCTATACTGTATCGTGCACATGCCAAGAACCATACAATAGATATATAACATGAGCACAATATGTTCCCAACGTACGTCTGCCACTCTTCCAGGAGCAGTAATAATGACATATGGCTTCTAACCCAATATTGTCTGCATTGATGAGTATATATATATATGTGTGTGTAATTAGTTGGACTACGGGTATGCCTAGATATGGCCCGCCTGTAATGGCGGGGATCGCCGGAGGGGAACTGGACGCAAAGGCTCTGCCGGTTTCCCAGTGAGGGAGTGCCGCTGGGGACTTTTAGTGGGTACACTGGGGGGTTGCCTAACCCCCTGGGAGCCCCACATACCCCTTCCGTCCCCCCAACGGAAGGGGATGCGTAGGCATTTTACCCCAGCGAAACCAAAAAATAAAAAAAACGTACTGGGCACAGTCTGACTTTTTAGTAGATAACTGCTTGGAGTACCACAGGGCTTTTATTTTTTGATTTGATTTTTGATTTTTGAACAGCTGATATCTAGATTTCTGTGGGGCGAATTTTGTTGATTCCTTAGAAGAAAATGTCGCTTATGTATCAATCTTTGTAATGAACCTAGTTGGTGACCTGGGGACAGACTGACTTTTTAGTAGATAACTGCTTGGAGTACCACAGGGCTTTTAGTTTTTTGAACAGCTGATATCTAGATTTCTGTGGGACGAATTTTGTTGGTTCGATAGAAGAAAATGTTGTTTACATATCAATCTTTGTAATGAACCTAGTTGGTGACCTGGGGACAGACTTTGGCTTTTTAGCCCAAAAAAAACATTCTTCTTTAAATGTTGAATAAACGACTCCAACCTGCTTTTTCTGTCTTTCAAATTTTTTATTTATATTAGGTTTATACACTACACCTATTTGATTCTATACCTATTTTATTATTTACATGCCATTGATTGTTTGACTGTCTCGGGTTTTTTAAGTTATTTTTCGTTTATTCCACCATCAGAAACAAGTACCAATGGAAACGGAGAGCACAGAGAGCATGGAAGAGAAGATGGAGAGAGCCAAGGAGCTCATCGAAGCCAGGAGACGGGAGAAAGCAGATAAGGAAAAGGAGGTAATGATATTGACATACAGTACTCGGCTATGTATATTACCGTAAAGAGACCCAAAATATATATTTCATCATCATCATCATTCCCCTGATTTTATCCCAATTTTATTTGAGGTCGGCGCAGAATGTCTTCTTCTTCCATACTTTCCTTTCGGACGTCATCTCACAAGTAACACTCTTCGCAGCCATATCGTCTTTCACACGATCCATCCCTTGTTTCCTTGGTCGTCCTCTTCCCCTATATCCATCCACACACATGTTCAACACCTTCCTCACCACATGATTCTCATTCCTCCGCAAAAGGTCGGGTTTCCACTGACGCGGAGCGGGGCGGGGAGGTGCTTAGCGGTGCACGAATTGACCAATCACTATGCTCGAAATCTCCGCTCCGCTTCAATGGAAACAGCACGAGCGGGGTTGAGCAGAGCTGAGCGGATATTCATAATAAAAAATACAGCGAGGCAGTGCTCTCCGCGTCAGTGGAAACTGTATGCCACAGTCTGTATGTATAACTGAACTGTACAGCCGGTATGACAAAATATATATTTATTGAGCATTAATATATTTTTTCTTTTTATTAATGCTTTAAGATGGCAGACGAACAAGCTGCCGAACTAATGGTAAGTGGTAGCCACCGCTCATGGCCGTCAACGATGTCAGAGCACAGATAAACCGCTGCACAAAACCCTAGACAATATTAACATCATAACAGCCCATTAGTGTCCCACTGCAGGGACGGGCCTCCTCCCGTGACGGAGGGATACTTGGCCTACTAATACCACGCTGGCCAGACGGATTGGTATAGGGTTTAATTTCAAGTTTTCCTTCTTTTTATTACGTAAAGATAATATTCACGGATAGTCCCTTAGTCGGTTTTAAATTAATCCTATCCTGTATATAAACACAGTAACATTAGCACACTACTGCTTAGACCTTCAAGCAGTAGTGTGCTTATAAACATAATGCTGTAATGTAAAATTGGTACCACCACTTTACCCGCTGAATTAGGCGAGTCACCACACGGTAATGTCCGTGTGGTGACGTAGTAAGAATACAATATGTCACCACCCCATCTTATCACATGGGTGTGGTAAAAACCGACTAAGGGACTATCCGTCAATATTATCTTTACAAAATAAAAAGAAGGAAAACTTGAAATTAAACCCTACACCAATCCGTCTGGCCAGCGTGGTATTAGTAGGCCAAGTATCCCTCCGTCACGGGAGGAGGCCCGTCCCTGCAGTAGGACATTAATGGGCAGTTATGATGAAGTATCCTTTATTCTAATTATACGACAAGGATGGTGACATTATTTATTTTCGGGCTGTATGATAAAAGAGAAATATAGAAATAGTCGAAACTGCATTTTTTATTTTTCTACTTAGTTATTTATTTAGCTTGTTATCAAAGAAATTGTTAGACATTGTGATATTTTTGCCTAGGCTGAAAAGCAGAAAGAGATAGATCGCCGTGCTCAGGGTCAAGGAGTCGCTGAACTGAAGAGATGGCAGGCTGAGCAAGAACTGAAGCAAATTCAGGTATTTATTAATAATACAAGTTAAATTATTCTATTAAAACGCGAAAGTCGCTTAGCGTCATCTAGCGACTTGCTCAAGCGAACACCTACACTATCCCCACAATCAACAGATGTCGCCACTACGTCCTAAATCGCGATATCAAGATCCGCACAGCGATTCCGCATATATACAACGTCTAACAACCGTTGGGCAGTCGTCCCGCCAGACACGACCACCCTCGCCTGGTCGGAGGATCCTCCCTTTTTCGTTGTATGTCACCACCCCATTTCATCCTATGGGTGTCGTAAAATCCGACTACGGGATTATCCGTTACGATATAAAAAGAAGGAAAACTTGAAATTTAACCCTATACCAATCCGTCTGGCCAGGGTAGTATTAGTAGCCTAAGTATCCCTCTGTCACGGGAGGAGGCCCGTCCCTGCAGTGGGACATTAATGGGATGTTATGATAATTTTTTTCAGTAAATCAATGACGAATCTTCGTTTTAATTTATTTTATATTTATAAATAAATTTTCTTTTCTCTCTTTCCTTTTATTATTTTATGTAAAATATTGTCCCTGGTCCCTAGGAGGAACGCAAGCGTGAGAAAGCAGCCAACAACCTAGCCCGACAGCGTGTACTACAGCAGATAGCTCAGGACCGCGCCGAGCGACGAGCCCGCGACCAGCCCGCCGCGGTACCGGCCAACACCACCACTCAGCACGAGGTGGAACCTGCTCCACAAGCGCATAGTAAGTTGTACTACCTGATACTGTATACTGAGGTGGATTGTATCCCCCTTACTCATAAACGCCTCTTAAATTGAATCACTGTTTAGCAAGATTTTTATTACGAAAACCACCCTTATACCAAACAATGTAAGAGTTTAAGCTAATTAATCAATTGACTAAAATTTAAGAGGCGTTTATGAGTAAGGGGGTTAGTATACAGTGATGGATGAGGGCAGAAAAGTTCATAATTATAAGGTTCTGTGTCAATCCTATTAATTTTTGTCCCGGCTATAGCCACTGAAGATGTAGTTAATAAATAAATAAAAATAGATAAATATTCACGGAAATCTCTACACAGCGCCATCTGTTCCCAAAGTAAGCTAGGCTTAACCTGCTTGTGTTATGTGTAACGGAACAACGGATATTAGTACTTACATATTTTTTTTTTGTATATACATATTATACAACAACCAGATCAATGATCATGTTCATGCACACAAATATTTGCATCGAGCGGGAATCGAACCCGAGACCTCTGCGTAGCAGTCATGTTATATAACTACTACGCCATAGAGGTCGTTGTAAATTTTTATTAACTCTCTGCATCACTTAAAGGTTAGCTGGAAGAGAATGCCTTACCATTGTACACTCAAGGAATTTAATTGTTTAGCAATTTGCTTAATTTTGAAATCGGTCAGGTTACTATTTACCGACTACAGACGACAGATGACGAACCCCGACGTCTTGGGAGTCGTAAAATTAATTAGACAAGGTATATATACCTAGCCTTGTCTATCTATGACAGACAGGTATTTTGTGTTAAAATAAAATTCTTCAATTTTATATTGTTGACAGACCAAAGTTAAGTCAAACTAAACTAGACCTTATCTACCATCTCCATCAAACAGTATCCTTAGTCCGAGTTTGTGTCACTATTAACAATAAAGTATATCGAGTAGCATTCGCTGTTCTGATTGGTTCAATGCATTGTATTGATAATACTGTCAAAATTTTATTTTTTACTCTTTGGACAGAATGGTGGAAGTTTGTAAACAAAGAAGTTTGAAGTGCAATTCATACTTATTGGTTATATTTTATATTATGTCAATTTTGAGGTGTAATATCTTTCAAATTCGCTAGGATTATTTTGGTATATAATACGACTAAATTACGTAGGTTGTGTACCTGCTAAACAATTAAATTCCTTGACCGTACATCAATTTTATTGTGTGCATAAATTATAAATAAAATAAATCAATAAAAATAGATTATGTGATATTACAGCCCATTAATGTCCCTCTGCAGGGACGGATCTCCTCCCGTGACGGAGGGATACTTGGCCTACTAATACCACGCTGGCCAGACGGATTGGTATAGGGTTTAATTTCAAGTTTTCCTTCTTTTTATTTCGGGAAGATAATATTCATCGATAGTACCATGGTCGGTTTTTACGACACCCATGGGATGAGATGGGGTGGTGACATATTGTATTCTTACTCCGTTACCACACGGAGTCACAAAGCTGGGACCTTATTCTGTAACTAATGATCTGATGTAAAAAATGTATGCGTGTTGATAGTGTGCGACAGAGAGGACGCTCTACGAAGCGGAAATTGATCGATTGTCTCTTTCCACAAATCGATGTGCAATATTTACGGCCGTGTACTGTACTTAGTTTACTTCTATCTTCTTCTATTATATCTAATGTTTCTTTATTAATTCACAGCGGCAGGTGACAGTGGTGGTCGCGCACGTATCCAGTTCAAGTTGCCGGACGGTACCTCGCACACGGCACACTTCGACGCGGACGGGACGTTGGCTGACGTGCAGCAGTACATAGCGGATAATCTGCAGGTCTGTGCTTACACATATACCGTATTCATTCTTACTTGATTTATTTAGTAAACAAACACCACATATTGCAAATTCACTAGTTTTTACATCAATCGCACACTTGAAATAAAAATTTCTGGAAAGTAGCATTAGACGTTTATGCAATAGAAAACACGTAAATTACTCTGATTTAACCACTATTTTTGCTTAATTTTAAACAAATGTAATTTTTTCCAACGTCAAATTTTACAGATAGAAATTAATTTCTCCATTTCATGAAGTAGATTCTAGAATTTGTCCTTGATTCCCATACATTTCTTAAAGGTCAGAGACTAAAGTGTTTAGTCTGTGGTTGACACGACACCATAGTTGTTTACCTTTATAATCAAGTCATGATAAATTAACTGTAAATATTTTACTTAACTATGTAACAGAAGTACTCGTGTTGAGAGTGCGTTATACAAATACTTTATTGCCTTTTCTCAAGACATTATTTTATTTATTTATTTTATTTTATTTTATTAGGAAAACCAACGACTATAAATACACATTACAAGATTATCAGTAAAAAACAGAAAGACATTTATAGTCGATTTATCCTATTTGCGAATTATAATTTTTTTTTCAATTGGCGGCGCTAATGAGCCCTACAAACGCTCTTAATAAACTCTGAATTCTTTTTAATACTGGTATGATGTATACATATCGCGATAATTTAAAATGTATTATTTTGAATTCTATTGCCTCTAGTTTTAACTGTAATATTTTCGTCTTCCACAGTTATCTCAATCCTCATTCTCGCTATGGATGTCGTTTCCACGTCGCGAGCTGACGGAGAGTGGCTCAAGTTTACGAGAACTGCAACTGGCGCCCTCTGCCGCGCTTCTTGTGTTATCTCGTCGAGCTCAGCCCGCTGGGGCTGAAGTTAGGCCCGTAGCTTCTCTTATAGGTGAGACAATGTTTATATTTATTTTAAAAATGTTCGAATAACGCCATCTTGTATTAGTTAAGTAAAGCTTGTATGAATTCTATTAGACCACGGAACAAAAATCAAGTGGAAATACAATACAACTAATTCACTATGGGAAAGCAAATAAACTATTGACAAAAAAATAACATAATATGTAGCTGAATTTACATGTGGGAGTGAACCTTCATGAACTATAAATAGAAGTTATTTTGTTGTAGCGCAGATAGAATTATATGACGTTTTGTAATCTAAAAAGATTCAATTTTCGATGGCGGTTTAATTCAATAGATGGCGGTTTTCGCAGTTCTCGTTTTGTGTGTGAATATTAAACGAATTTACTATTTACTTTTTTGCACACTGAATGTTCAGATATTAATGGTCAATTGTAGCGCAAAGAACTTATTGATATTTTAAATTGTTCAGAAGTATTTGACCACTTTTCTGTGTGGTGACGGAGTATCGTAAAAACCGACTAAGGCACCGACTGTAAATATTATCTTCACGAAGTAAAAAGAAGGAAAACTTGAAATTAAACCCTATACCAATCCGTCTGGCCAGCGTGGTATTAGAAGGCCAAGTATCCCTCCGTCACGGGAGGCGGCCCGTCCCTGCAGTGGGACATTAATGGGCTGTTATGATGATTTGATCACGTTGTCAGTTACGAAATATCTGATGCCGACTGGTCCCAACTATTGCAACTAACTTGGTGGTCACCACTTAGAAACATCAGAAACAAGAGTTAACTTTAACAAATGTTTAAATCATATTTTTTCTTTCCACAGCATTCTTCTCTCAAATCATCACCACACTTATCCTGGACCCTACTCAGCAGATCTACGCATGGATACGCTCAAGATTCTTCCCCCCACCCGCCGTCACTTCCCGCGTATTCCCACCCAACCCGCCTGCCCCATCCCCACCCCAACCCGGCCTCGCAGGCCTCCGTCGCAGAGGAAACATCCATCGTCTGACCAGCGACCGGACACCAGACGATGACAACAACACGTGGAACGGCAACTCAACTCAGCAAATGTAGTTAGCAAACTCTGCAATACCACTTATACTCTGCAAAATGACTTATGTTTTATGAGTTGAGTGACAATATAAGTTGTTAATTGTTTTAATACATTATTTATGTAGTTTTGATCATGAAATTTAAATTGAAAAAAAAAATTGTAAATTAATAAAAATATGAAAAATTGTAAATTAATAAATTTGAGTGAAGACTTGCAATTTGTTGTACATTCCTTACTTAATTAGCCCTATTACACGAAACAGACTGTACAATGTATGTACTTCACTTTTCAAAAGTACTATGGGTCGCGCGGTAGTAAATTTTAGCTCATTCATAAGAACAGCAATAAAACAAATATAACTCTCTCACCCATAAACGGTGCACTATTAGTCACAAATGATTTGTTATAACTATGCAGCACTGCTATCACTCTGCAAATTGACTTATGAAATAACACAAGCATAGACACAGAAACAAAAATAAATGTCCCTCTCCTCTATCAGTGGTGAGAGGAAACGTGGCCTCCTAATACCTACCATGATAGCCAGACGGATTGATTAAGGGTTTAATAAAATGTTTGCCTTATGTTGATAAGGAATAGAATACTTACTGTAAATTAAGATCATTCTTGTTAATTTTCCCTTAAGCCCGATTTACACATCGACAAGTTAAGTTGGCGAGACGCGAGAGAGGGGGCTACTTCGTACTTAACTCGTCAAAAAATAGGATGGAGATCTATTTAAATCAACTTAATCAACAACTTGCTACTTAACTCGCTACTGTACTTGTCGATGTGTAAATCGGGCTTTAGTGCCCCATTACTTAAAGAAGAGCGCAACATGCGCTAATCTAGGTATGCGCTAAAAACTACGAAATACAAAAATTACAACTAAACAAAATTAAAGACTGATTGAGACTAAATCGATGTGTTAATCGGGCTTTAGTCGACTTTTCTAATACTTCTGTAATAAGATGTAAAATTAATATTACAATAAAAACAAATCCGAGTTATCTATATTCTTATAGTGCTGAACATATCTACATCTACACTTAACCAAATTACCGTCGTTTATTGCTGCTAAACTTAGCATAATATTGTGATGTTATCAAACTATACACCGTAAAATGTTTTAGTAAAACTGCACACCTACTTATAATACTTCAATGAGTGTACGTTATTGTCATCTATGGCTCATAGCACATATTATAACGTAACGTAAACGGATCGGCACCGCCTTGCCTTTTTCCTCGGTGTCAAACGTCAAAAATCCGATTACGTTACGATTCCGATTAGTGTGTGTTGCAGTAAGTAGTTTCATACAAATAATACTGAACGGCTCGAGTTGATACGGCGACGATCCGTTTACGTTACGTTATAAGTATTTGCTATGAGCCTATTTCTTACCTGCTTTAGGTATATCTATCTCTCAAAATAAGTTTAATTATTATGGTTCGTTCAAATGACTGTGGCAGACAAGATAATCTAAAAAAAATATTTTATTTAAGAATATTTTAGTTTCTCTGATACTACCTGCCGTTTAAACACTAGTCGTAGATCTGAACATCTGAACGAATTCCTACTCTGCAATATTTCATCATCATAACAGCCCTTTAATGTCCCACTGCAGGGACAGGCCTCCTTCCATGACGGAGGGATACTTGACCTACTAATACCACGCTGGCCAGACGGATTGGTATCGGGTTTAATTTCAAGTTTTCCGTCTGCAATAATTTATTGAAAGGAGAAAATGTCATATCATAAAACTCTGCAAACTCACATATATGTAAATTTTATTAAATGTGTTCTCTGTATAAATAAATAAAAATAATGTAATATTAATCAGTTTAGATAGTAATTTTTCTGACTCACTGTAATGGCACTATGAAAACTTCTTATGTATATATAGGTATTTATATAATAATAATAAAAATAGATAAATAATAATATCGTTATAGTCAGCAAATTATTAATTATTATTAAATGTCTTTGGAAAATATTGCTTTTTATTTTTGACTTTTTAGTGTCACCACTGCATTATAAACCACTCTTTTTAAACCAAATATCTGGTAATGGTGGTAACGGAGTAAGAATACAATGTCACTTTCACTTCCCCATCTCATCAGTTGTAAACAATTCGAGTTTTTAGTCTTCAATTTCTAAACTTCCTTGATTTTCAAAACTCGTAAATCTTTTGAGAACCCAATTCTTTAAGTCTTCTCAATCTTCTATTATGATGTCTGACAGAGCCACGAGCAATAACTAAATAGTTATAAAAATATTTTATAGAGGTAAAGTTTGTGACGTTGTAGGGGGTAATCTATGGATCTGGACGAACCGATTTTAAAATTTCTTTCTGTATTGAATACTTAGTCCATTTATCGGGGAGTGACATAGGCTATATAATATTATCACGCTATGACTAATAGGAGTGGAGCAGTAATGAAATATGTTTAAAAAGGGACGTGTTTTTTTCACCGTCCAACGAAGTGGGCACGGGTCGGTTAGTTATAAAAATATAATGTAGAGCTGTCCAATAAGACGGACAGTTAAAAGACATGGCGTTGAACTACTTTCTATAAAACAATGGGGCTTTTATAATTTGTATTCTTACTTTTATTTATGATACGTTCAATGGTTTTACTATAATCAGTATAATAATAGGTTCACCCAGTTGTAATCAGTGATTTGTAAACAATTTTGGGCGCGTCGGCGTGCGTCGTCGAGATCATTATAAATGGATATTCTATGGTTTCTGAATGTTTTATCCGTTGCTAAACTGAAGTTTAAATAAATAAGTATGTAAAAACACAAGGTATATAGTTATACCGTGCCTTCTTGCCATCTAAAAAAAATAAACAAAAAGAAGCAGACAACATTAAGTTATAGTACCTAGTTATAAATACCTAAGAACCATTCACTTTTTTAACGCTCTATCGCTTTTATTACAAGCGGAATTCCTTTTCCGTACTTTTTTTATATCCAGGAAGGCGATAATTGAATTCTTATTCAATAAAAAATACAAGCGATAGACTAAAAACAGTAAATGTCCCGCACACATTCTCGTGTACATTAATGATTTACCTTACCATTTAAAAAACATTTGTGACGTTGTACTGTTCGCTGATGATACATCTTTAATATTTAAAGTTGCTAGAAATAGGACGCATTTTGACGAAGTAAACAATGCACTCACAGAAGTAACTAAATGGTTTACTGCCAATAACTTTGTACTTAACCCAAAGAAAACGAAATGTATTAAGTTTGCATTACCAAATGTAAAAAACCTTGGCCCAAGTCTATATCTAAATGGTGAACTGCTGGAAGCTGTTCAATCCACAATGTTCCTAGGTATAAAAATATAGATGAGAAGTTACAATGCCTCGCTGATAAATAAGATATGTGCGCACCGCACATATCTCATTTATCAGCGAGGCTTAGCTCAGCTGCTTACGCTGTTAGAAAAGTTAGATATTTGACAGACGTAGATACAGCTAGATTAGTTTACTTTAGCTATTTTCACAGCGTTATGTCATATGGTATACTATTGTGGGGTACAGCTGCTGATATACAAAGTGTATTTATTTTACAGAAAAGAGCTATCCGTGCCATTTATCGGCTTGGAGCACGAGAATCGCTTAGAGAATTATTTAAGGAAATAGGCATCTTAACCGTCGCTTCACAATTTATTTATAACAGTATACTTCATGTAAGACAGAATATACATTTATATACCAAAAGAAGCGAAATTCATACGGTAAATACTAGAAATAAACATAAACTGTGTGTCCCTCATTACCGTTTACACAAAGTACATCAATCGTTTATGGCACTTAGTATACGTCTTTATAACAAAGTATCTGTAGAGATATTAGAATTAACTATTACTTCATTTAAAGAAAAAATTAAAAGTTGTTTAGCAGCCAAAGGATATTACACTCTTGAGAATTATGTTAGTGACCGGAATGTCTGGATTTAAAATACGTCTATGAATTAGGACTCGCAGAAAAATTACTTTGGTCGATGTGAAGTAAGGGCGTCCCACTGCCATTTGTATCTCCCCAAATTTTAGTTTCTTTTTTGTTGCTCTTATTGTCAGGACTCGTCATGCTCACTATAATGTCATTGCTTGTGGTGGCGTGGAGGCCGGGTCAATCCCTTCCCTACAATAGGGCGAGGGGGTTGATGGCTGACCTTTGCGTTATACCTACTCGTGAACGGGTGCTACTTGGGGTGACTGGTCAACCCTGACATTAATAAATTTACCTACATTTTAATACACTTCTGAGTTTTTATTTAAGGGGTCATTTGGCTGAGCGACGTCTTTATTACTGGATAGTTGTTTATGGATGTGATTTGGTGCTCCCACTTCTATGTACTACCTACATCACGACGCTACCTTTATAATTGAATAATCCTTGGTTATGGTAATGTATGGTATACGATGGTTGCAGCGCCTTATTACAGTTATCTCAAATGTAAAAAAAAATGACGTCAAGAAAATGCAGCAGTAGAGTTTGTTGCGCCGCTTCTTCTCTACTAGCGCTTTGGAGGCGGTGGTAAAGTTTTAAAACTTTGAAATGTTAATAAACTTAGATTAAGTAGTGTTAGATGACGTCAAAAAGATACAATATTATTGTACTACTTTGAATAAATAAATGAATACTGAATACTGTTGCCCGTCGTAAATTGCGAGATTTATATAGGATTTTTTATATAAAAATTCCTTTAAAAATCTTGTATCAGTTTGTCTCGCGCAGTTTGTGATGATTTTTTTATAGAAACACGTCAATATGACTAAGTATACCTATAGCTATAGAACTTGATGGAATGCGCGAATACAGTCTAGAAATGAAGTCAAAAGATGGCAGTCTAAAAACAACTTGCCTTCTCCGTATCACCGATCTGTAAATAAAAAGCCTCATAACAGCCCATTATTGTCCCACTGCAGGGACGGGCCTCCTCCCGGGACGAAGGGATACTTGGCCTTCTAATATCACGCTGGCCAGACGGATTGGTGTAGGGTTTAATTTCAAGTTTTCGTTCTTTTTATTTCGTAAAGATAATATTCACGGATAGTCCTTTAGTCGGTTTTTACGACACCCATGGGATGAGATGGGGTGGCGACATATTGTATTCTTACTCCGTCACCACACGGACAAAGTATAAGTTTAGTACCTTAGAAATTTATTTGTGTTTACTAAGAACGTTAGAATCTTGTATACGAAATTTTGTTTCTCAATTACAATTGAAGCAGTTTTTATTCATACAAAGTAAGAATTTTTGAAATTCCTTCTTTAATTTATTTATTTATTTATATAACTTTTTGCACATGGTAAATTTGTACAATGGCGGGCTTAATGCCTTTAGGCATTTTCTTCCAGCCAACCTTAGGGTGGTGCAGAGAAGATGCAATGGTAGGTGCAATGAAGTGAAATTACTAATGGGGTTAAATAAAGTAGGTACGTAGGTAAGAGTTAAACGCGAGCAAAGCCGCAGGAATATTTAGTAGTATTAGTGAAAGGGTAAGTAAGTGATAGATTAATATCGCTATCAACGATACGTGACGGAGTCATTACACTAAACAGAGATTAAGACAGAAGTCAAAACGACACTTATAAAATGGCGCTCGAGAAAAAACTACAGAACGTTGTATTTTGAGAGCATCTGGACAACTATGGATAAAATTTTCTGTATTTATGTTAAAATTTATGCCAACTACTGCCCTTCACCTTCTTCATCATGAAATTATAAGGGTTATCTTGAAGAAATCGCTTTTCTTTTGTTCATTCCTGGAGCGCACTTTGTCGACTGTTCATTTCTGAAGCGCACTTTGTTGACTGTTCATTTCTGGAGCGCACTTTGTCGACTGTTCATTTCTGGAGCGCACTTTGTCGACTGTTCATTTCTGGAGCGCACTTTGTCGACTGTTCATTTCTGGAGCGCACTTTGTCGACTGTTCATTTCTGGAGCGCACTTTGTCGACTGTTCATTTCTGGAGCGCACTTTGTCGACTGTTCATTTCTGAAGCGCACTTTGTCGACTGTTCATTTCTGGAGCGCACTTTGTCGACTGTTCATTTCTGGAGCGCACTTTGTCGACTGTTCATTTCTGAAGCGCACTTTGTCGACTGTTCATTTCTGGAGCGCACTTTGTCGACTGTTCATTCCTGGAGCGCACTTTGTCTTCGTACAAATATCTGAATTGTAACACATCACGGTTAATGAACCTTTCTACTTGTAAACTACATTGCGTGAATGTAATTGTTGTACACGCATCTCATACCAAGTTGTAGTTTCATTATACTTACAAGTTTTTACACAGTTACTATTGTTTTCTTTGTATAGTAGAAGATAGTAAATGAGAGGGAAATCATTGTGAGGTTTTTATCAGACTGCGTTAGAAGGAATGTTATGTTTTACTAGAGGAAATATGTATTGTATTAGCTGATGTCTGCGATTTCGTCTGCGCAGGATTTAGTATGTCGGGTAGCGTGCTGACCAGACGGATTGGTATAGGGTTTAATTTCAAGATTTCCTTCTTTTTATTACGTAAAGATAATATTCACGGATAGTTCCTTAATCGGTTTTTACGACACCCATGGGATGAGATGGGGTGGTGACATATTGTATTCTTACTCCGTCACCACACGGAAATTATTATAAGAACTTAAATACTATATCTATATGCATATTAAAATTTGTAAATGCCAAAAACGTGTTCCCGCGATTTGTAGGCCCTATACAAAAATAATTAAATTGATGAAAGCGTTCACCAATTATTATTTAGGATTAAAACAAGTTATGACGGTTTTGACAATTAAAATAATTACACTTTCATTAGGCCTATAACATGCTTTTATGCATATTTTGTAATTATACTTTAATTCATTTTAAAGACCGGAAAAGAAAACCCATGTGACTTAAAGATCAATAAAAAAATCTATGTATTGGAGCATGAAAATTCAAAGCCCAAGTATTTACCCTACAGTACAATATGCGCAATCTTAGTTGTCCGGGATCAAGTTGTCACAAATGTCTGGGTAGATGTTTTTATTGATTTGACGACCTCTGTGACGTAGTGCTTATAATATAACATGACTGCTACGCAGAGGTCTCGGGTTCGATTTCCGCTCAATGCAAATCCTTGTGTGCATGAACATAATTGTTATTAGCCTGGGTGTTTTCTATGTATAGTATGTATTTCCAAAAAAAAAAGTATTTATGTATGTTTATCCGTTGTCTAGTACCTACCCATGGTGCAAGCTTTGCTCAGTTTAGGACTTGATGGCGTTCTGTGAATGTGTGAGGAATATTATTTATTAAATATAACTTCAGGGTGGCCAGCTTGCTTCAGAATTTCCAAATGTGTGTAAAACTAAATAAAGATGAATGATAAATTTCCGCTTTCCCCAGAATAAACATATTCTTTCTTTATTTTTCTCTTTATCAAGGAAAATGATTAAGCAAGTTTCTTAGAGCACTTTTTGCTCTGCCTATCCGTTTCATAATGAGTACATACTTATTACATACTTAATGACCAAAGCGTGTTGTCACGATAGAAGATTATGCCAGTGTGAAAATATTAAACATAATTATATGTAAGTATAATATACATACTTATACATGCATTGGTTTAGATGTTATAGAAGTATAACATGTATGCATTTACACAAACGACGCGACGTCCGCCGAGACGTCATTCCAGACGCCACTAAATATATTTTTATTTTTAAATTGGCCTACCAGAATGACTCTATGGTGCCTGATGTTAAGCATCCAATAGAATCCAAGAATGGCGAGCACCATGCCAGCTATAATAAAACTGCTATCTTTTTAAGTAAAATCTCTTTACTCTACACGGTTTTATGTTCGCAATTAATTACTTGTATGATTACTAGCAAGCAACGCTATCTAATTATGTTTATTTTGTAGTTAAACTTGTATTTTTTTATAAGCATTATAATTATACACAGTGAATAATTTTGTAGGACACATACCTAATTTAAATACTAATAAGTCAAGTCCTAGGTCTCTTCAGCCAAATTTAAATATAAAACACAGGGTTTTTTTAGTTTTTAATTACAGTTGGACTTGATCGACTTTACATGAAGTCAGACTCTATGGCATTAAAAAAAATATATACTGCATCCTTAAGTGACCTTTATGACAGCCGATAACTAAGAGTTGAGATTTAGTGCCACCAGTTATTCCTACTCTACCATGTAACGAATATCCTATTACAAGTTTTAAGTCTATTTATTTATATAGTTAAGTAAGATTTTTTTTTAGTTGTGTTTAATGTTTAGTCTCAATCAGTCTTTAATTTTGTTTAGTTGTAATTTTTGTATTTCGTAGTTTTTAGCGCATACCTAGATTAGCGCATGTTGCGCTCTTCTTTAAGTAATGGGGCACTAAAGCCCGATTTACACATCGACAAGTACAGTAGCGAGTTAAGTAGTAAGTTGTTGATTAAGTTGATTTAAATAGATCTCCGTTCTATTTTTTGGCGAGTTAAGTACGAAGTAGCCCCTTCTCTCGCCAACTTAACTCGCAAAAAAAGGGGATGGAGATCTATTTAAATCAAATTAATCAACAACTTACTACTTAACTCGCTACTGTACTTGTCGATGTGTAAATCGGGCTTAAGACTCAAACTGCATTGTAATTAATTATTATGATTGAGTGTACTCATCGTTGTAGAGCCAAATAAAATAAAGTCTTACGAAGGCTGTTCAAAGAGTACGATAGCAAAAAGTAAGCTTTATACTATTCTCCCCTTTTTTTAATGTTTGCGCGCGCTGTCTTTCAAACAGTATTTGCTTTTTGTATCTTCCGGTCGATAGATTAAATAGAAAAAAAGTTAAAAGTTTATCAGATTGCAAATAGCGTAACAGGCCGTTACAGTTTTTGACTGCTATGTAGAGGGCTCAGTTTCGATTCCTGATCAACGTAATCTTAATGATTTTTTATTCTATGTTGGTAGCAAACAGGCGTACGGTCCACGGTTCTGGTAGTAAGTGGTTACCGTAGCCTACTACACCAGAGGAATGACGTGCATGTGCGTTGCCGAATCTCCAAAAACCTATAGACCCTTCTCATGTAGGACCTAGTTCGGACGGCGGGAAGCCGATGGATGACGGAGGCACAGGACCGCACAAGGTGACGATACTTGGAGGAGGCTTATTATGTCCAGCAGTGGAAGTTTTATTTCTTGTGACCCTATCTACAGGGTTCGACTTCCTCTCGTATTGCAGGGAGAATTGGGCTACATTGATCTACATTGTAGAGATCATGTAGGTAGATTGAGACAGAATTTATTTGTATTTCACTTTTCATGTGTAATGCCTGTTAAATCATTCTAATTCGACTTTTAACATACCTACTCGGAATTTCAGTAGGTACATCAAACAAACAAAATTAAATTAGTATTAAGTTTTTAAATGTCAACTTTTTAAATAATGTTGTGCCCGACAGGGTATAAAATGTCGCCTTACAACATTGTTGTGCCCGACAGGGTCCATACGGAACTTAATGTAGGTACTCTGTACCTATATTCAACACATGTACCTACCTATGGAATGCAATAAACAATTTGAGTTTGAGTTTTAAAAACAATGTGAAATCTCAGGTAATTACTCTCAATATTAAAAACCATTCACAAATGTATGCATAAGTAGGTAAGTACTCATTATTGGACTAAAATTTTAGCATATTTTGAATAGATAATTATGAGCATGATTGACAACCTTTTCGGAAATAATTCTATTAACATAAAACCAATAGTTTCTAAACGGGAACGAAAGTAAAAAAAAAAAACAACAAAAACAGCTTTCTATATTATTGTTTCTAATCTTTTCTCCTATTTTGTTAAAATCGCGCATTTGTACTTAAATCGGACAGGACTTGAATTTAAATGGCAAAGCGAAAGTCATGTTACTTTGGCGCCTCTAGCTCTCAAACTCTCAATGTGTAAAGACTTTAGTGAAAGAAGAAATGGGCGCGAACGATTCACCTTTTTCGAACGAATCAGTTTTGGCCGCACGCTCGCTGTGAAATGACGTTCGCGCCTTTTTATAATCTGTGACGTGTTTCTTTATCAAGGAAAGTTTACAAAAAATATTATCAATGAATAAAATGATGGATTTAAAAGATATTATCAAATGGTTTATACCGTGCTTTCATATCTTGCTATATAAAAAAGTGAAAATGTTAAAGTTGAGTCATATATTTTGTTTTTTTTTACTTTTTTTCGTCTGTCCCAGTTATGGTGCGAAATTAAACAGTTTTAGTGATTCGGATGCCAAAAATTTAGTTAATTATAATAATGATTTAAGTAAATTTAACCAAAGTGACTATTTTGATACTAAAGAACTTAATAATGAAGAGGAAAACTTTGAAAAAGTGGATTTTCAGCCTGACACTTCCGTTGGTAAGTCTTTCTTATCAATATTACTAGCTGACCCGTTCCCACTTCGTTGGGCGGCGAAAAAACGCGTCCCTTTTTTTAAACCTATTGCATAACTGATCCACTCCTATTAGTCATAGCGTGATACTAGCCTATGACACTTCCCGATAAATAGACTATTCAACACAGAAAGAATTTTTAAAATCGCTTCAGTAGATCCAGAGATTACCCCCTACAACGTCACAAACACACAAACGTTACCTCTTTATAATATTAGTATAGATAAAGTAGGTACTCAATTAATTTGGTCGCAATAAGAATGATTCAAAAAGCATCGATAAGCGGGCAATAGAGCAAGCAATGATCGGAGTAACCTTTTTGGACAAGATCCGGAAGAAGCAATCTACTCTTGGTCCATTTCGTCAAAATTAATTTTCAAAGCAATATTTTTCAATTAAAATGTACTTACCTTAAAAATAAATTAAAACTCTAGAAATGTAATAAAATAAGATCGTAATAAAAAAATATATAGTTTTTTGTATAAATTTTCATATTTTGTTTTAAAAGATAGTATTCGAAAACTATTTTTTTTTATAAGCTATGTTACACAGGAAATACTAAAGTTACCGATATCTCGATATTATGTAAGCCGGTATGGCAATGGGTCACTTACATTACGGGACTAATAGCCGGAAATAGATAAGAACCACAAAGATAAGTGTAAGAATACCACATACTTTTTTCGTAAAAGGTTGTGTTCCTGTGTATTCTTACTCAGTATCTTAATAACTCGTTATCTATTTCCGTTTCATTTTTAAATAATAACGCGAAAAAAAAACAAAATTCTCAAAATAAGCACGAACCCAAAATGCAACCTTGAGGAACTCCCAATTTTACAAGCTACAATGTCAATTCAGATCAAAGCGAAATACATAAAATAACAATATTAGGTATATCGCTCTTCATCATAACAGCCCATTAATGTCCCACTGCAGGGACGGGACTCCTCCTGTGGCGGAGGGATACTTGGCCTACTAATACCACGCAGGCCAAACGGATTGGTATAGGGTTTCATTTCAAGTTTTCCTTCTTTTAATTTCGTAAAGATAATATTCACGGATAGTCTCTTTGTCGGTTTTTACGACACCCATGGGATGAGATGGGGTGGTGACATATAGTATTCTTACTCCGTCACCACACGGAGAATATCGCTCTTAAAACTACTTAATAAGAGGACTTCCTATAAACTAGTGAAATTAAAGAGGTATATGGGACATTACAGCTTGGTTTTGACATTACGGCCCAGGGTAGGGGGCTGCTTCTTCTTCTTCTTTTTGTTGTTAATGGCTCCATCGTTTATCGATGATTCTGCCAACGACAGAGGCGGCTGCTTAGCTATGATATGGCGTTACTGATAGTAACGCCATATCATATGTGAGTATTGTGTCTACGCCTCAATATACCAGACATATTGAGGCGTAGAATTATGGAAACACATAAGGGTTATTCTAAGTTAAGAAGTACTTTCGACGGCAACGACAAAAAATATATATTTTTTTCAATAAACTTTATAAATAACTTATTTATTACTTAAAACTAAATGCTTCCTACGTGGTCACTAAAATTTATTGCAGAAATGTACGTAATTTAGTCACAATAAGCTCTAATATGTGAAAAATGTCTCTCCCCTGGTCTGTCCCATAACCGACTTTATTTGTAAATCAGTAATTATGAATGTATTAAAATTCAATAATTATTTTAAATTATTTAATTTTACAAGGACAGTAAACTTAGTAATAGTATCCTACAAGTAAAAGTGCTTTTATTCCAATTCTTTAAAAAAAATAGGAACACCGAAATTTGTCCACCGTGTTTCGTGTCTCGTCCCCTGGTCTTTTGTTTTCGTTCAAAAATCAGTTCTGCTTTCCTAGTCTGCAGAAGTTGTGACCATGAATGCATAGTGTGTAACGTAAAGTTACCAGCAAGCGGCGCATAAGCAACTGCGCCGCCTTATTGCTGGCCATTTCGATCACGCCACTAGCTGGGTGCAGAAATGTTTAGTGAATGCAGTCTTTCCCCTGGTAAGTTTTCCATTGCCATTTTTTGTTAAAATACCAACATTATACTTAAATATTTATTACAAATAGTGTATACATTGTTACGTTTGTGTGTGAATCACGTGCGTGAAATACTTTTACGGCTAATTTAGATTTCTATCGAAAATATATCTCCCCTGGCGTATTTCCCCTGCCTCTTTTGATGGCAGGGGAGATGCTTAATATCCAGGGGAGATACATTTTTACGCGTTTCCATTAATACTTCTAGTTTTCTCTACGCCTTTACTTGGCGTTATGCTTATCATAGCTTTTAAATACAATATTAAGTTTTTTTTACAGAAAATAATACCGACATAACGAAAAAATTGGGATCTACTAAAGATTTAGAGACTTTTTCAGGAATACTAAAGGTTCACCAAGTTACCGGTTGCGTATTGTCTAATATTGAAAAGTTTGAGGTGCTTCTGTGACTCTAGTCATTTTCAATTGGGTACTTTGGATTATCCACAAAAACATGCTAACATAAAAGGCATTATCTTGGATTAGGACAAAGTTGTCACCAACAAAACCAGCATAAATATGGAACGACGTGGTCCCCCAGGATTTCTTCAATGTACCGATCTGCAGTCAATCCCCTCACATGGCGGCCGGTTTCAATGAAAACCAAGTCGATTTTTTCTATCAAAAAAATACTAGCCCGCACCATGCAGGAGCCACCTCCATACGCAACAGCATTGTGCGTATCACTCTCCTGGCCTTCTATACACTCTTCTTCTTCTGTCACTACCATGCAGACATACTCTGTTTTCATCGGAGAAGAAAACAGAGCGCCACTGATCTTCCGTCCAATCGACGTGTTCTCTCGCAAAACGAATACGAGCTGCTCGATGCGCTGTAGTCTGTAGTCGATTTGGAACCTGTTGCTGGTCTTTTTGGGATCAGGGTTACCAGCTACCTTGAGTCTTTTACTCACAGTGCGAGAACTGACAGTTAGTCTACGAGTTTATCGGGGCTCCCGTTGGATTTGAACGCCGTCGAGCGAAAAATTTCGCAGTGAAGTACATACTAACGATGAAAAGATCGTCTCTATTTGAAGTGGATCCTTTTCTACCTGGACCTCTTCTTTGATCAAAGCCACCAGTCTCTTGGTACCTTTGGCTTGTTCTTACTCCATTGACTGGCTTATATTCAGAGTACGAGCCACTTGTCGTTTACTCATGCCTTGTTCTAACAGTGTAACTGCTTGAGCCGCTACTTCTGATCTTGTGTCCATTTCTGGGAAGTTTTATTGCTTGAATATTGTGGGGACGTGTACCTGTTGACATTTCACGGTCAACTAATAAAACTCATAGGTGTTGGTCGCCTTTTATATCCCCTGAAGTCGTAAGAGTATTTAAAAGAATATTTTTAGTTTTTGTTTCTTTTTATTTAATTATTGCCTATTAATAGTAAAGTTATATAATATAACTTTAAAACTTTCGTGTTTTATTATCACTTATTATTAATATCTACACGGGTATTAAAGTTATATACACCATACTTAGGTAGTTTTGTTTTGATAGACAAGAAAAATAATTATTTTTTAAGTTTATAATGTTACTCAAAAGAAAATTTTTAGTTTTAGTTTCTTTTTGTTATTGATTTTCATAGGTAACATTTAATTTTATAGACAAAAAAGATTGTAAACAAATGAAAAGCCTGATTATAAATAATTTATATTATATTAAATAAAGATGATACTTAAAAATAACCATGTTTATTATGTTTATCTCTTCCCTGTTCATAAAGTATCCTCCCCTGTACACCTTGTCTCTCCCCTGTATGGTGTATTTCCCCTGGTCACTTATAAAACGTAATAAAACCAAGAAATTGACTGGCCACTTTGTAAACGTTTTAAACGTAGCAGTTTACATTAAAATAATGTATACTTATGTAAAAATATATAAAAAAACCCATGCCGCCATTTCATACAACGAATTACCTCTTAACTTAGAATGACCCATAAATTCTAAAATCAGCACATTTATTTGTAGATCGCACATAAGGTACTTGCGGTAAATAAGGGCCACCTTAATCTAAACCTAAATAATTTCTATAAATAAAGAAATATAATAAAGTATTTAATATCATGGTAATGTTTATTTCAATATCTGCATCAGAAAGTACTATTACAAGTATTTTCATCTCAATTAGGCATAGTAATCATGATTTTAAAAAACCCTCTCTTTGGCCCTTAATAAACATTTGTAGTTTTATAAGGGCCAAATTTTAATTCAAATATTAAAAGAGTAATCAATTGAAAAAGTATTGTTTTCAGTTTCATTTGACTTTAATTATCATTTGCCATTAAATCACGCTTTTAACATTACTTAATCAAAGGAAAAACTAGCAATGGCTCTTAATAAACTAACATAGCAAAAACATGTCATAAAAGCCTTTATCTATAACATATCGTCAAAATAATCACAGACGTAAACAATGAGTTTGTAACTTTTTAAATATTATCTATGGAAATTACAAAACTAAAACATTTTTTTTTATAAATAAGTAGTACGGTATAAGACAGGCCACGTACGTGGCCCTTCTTATCCTTACTATAAAATCTATTGTTATCGAGATCAACAGCTTGGACACTTTTAAGTTAATTAAAGATATTAGGGATGATTTATGATACAAAAATAATAACAAATACATGCTTAATAATAATAACTATGTAGGTATTCAAATAACGAAGTCTATTGAAATTTGTTAAAATTTATTTACATTCTATATGTATAATAAGGGCCGGCCTATGTACCCGCCTCGAGCGTGGCCCATATTAGCTCCTGATAATAGCATAATTGAAAGCGGTAAAAAGTATTGTATTTATTAACAAAAATTTATAACTTATCTCAACTAGCCCCCACTATTTGTATAACATTCTCAATTAATTAACAAGATTTGAACAAACGGCTGTATTTTAGGTAAAAAAAAAATAGTTTTGGCAAGATAAAATTATAGTGGAGCTGCGTTGTCTATCACTCTCAACTGACTCGTGGATACTGGTAAGATTGATGACCGTGCGTCGACACGAGCTCGGATCTTAGCTTTCCTATTGGTCATTTTTAAGCATGTGTAAATGTAGGGTGCTGTGATCATTAAAAGTGTCATTTTCAAGCAACGGCTCTTAATACCCACCGGCTCTTGTTACCCGCAGGTACCTTATAACTGTCTTGCATGCACTCGCCTACACGCTGCGCTTTTAATTAAAACAGGTTGTAGAGATATCCGTAATCATGTTTCATGCTATGCATTTTAACGGTTTGCTTGCATACCAGGCCTAGAATGCCTTACTGTGAAGGCAGCCATTATACCTAACAACCTATTAATGTCCCACTGCTAGGACAAAGACAGGTCTCCTCTAGTGACGAGGCATTTGTTGTTGTATGTGAAGTTTTCCGTTTATATAAGCGGTGATAACATTTGCGATTTTTTCTTTACATGATTATTTTCTTTAACGTTCTTTCTTTCTTCTTCTTTTTTATATTTTATTAGGAGTGATTGTCTCTTTTTTGTTTTTGTTCCCTTATTACGTTTTAGTTTAGATTCTTTATATTTTGTTTTTTTCTTATTTAATAATTTTCTATGTATAAAAGCACGAAATGTAGCGAATGATGCGTATACCTGTAACTGGCATACATATATAGCCAGAACTATTACCTAATTTTAAGAAAATGTTTTATTTGTATGCTGTTGGTGTACCTTACTTAAATAAATAAATAAAAATAAAAAATAAAACGTTCACCTTTGACCAGACGAACTGTTGTGTCTGAGACCCAATCAATCAATCAAATAGCCTATCGCAGTCCACTGCTGAACATAGGCCTATCCCCAACACGCGCCATAGAACATGGTTCTGCGCCTTCCGCATCCAGAGACCTTTTTAAGGTCGTTCGTACGCCTAGCTGTGCCTGCGACCCGAATGATGGAAAATATAGATAACCGACTTAAACCCACGATGTCCCTTGTTCACCAATCACCAATTTATCTTCTTGATCAGTCCGAGAGTTGTCTTTGTATCCAATCACACTATTCTATAGCGCCGATTACACTAGACTACATGAAGTCTCCTACATAAGGACGTCCTAACTTTTTAGTGTTAGGACATTCTGTTTACAGTGTCCTACATGTGATTACACTAGACTACATGTAGTCTCCTACATGATGTAGTTGACTACATGTAGTCTAGTGTAATCGGCGCTTATATCTGTAACTACGATCAACAATGCCAGTCATTCATGAATGTAAAATAAATAAAAATACCTTTGTGTTTATCTACATTGCGGTCGTCTACAAACTAACGGTAAATCAACCTAATTGGAAATGTAATAAATTATACAATTACCACTGATCGATAAACATGCCAGAACTTGTGGTTAAGCAACTTTGTCGTAGTTAACATAGATGGGTTGCTGCTCAATAGTACTCTATCTGAACGTTAAACTAAAGGTTAAGCCACTTGGTTAAGGTCGAACTACAGATGGGTGACCGATCAGTAGTACCTTGTCTGAATATTGACATGCTTCAGAGTTTACTTTTTACTTTTTTTGAGTAAAAAGTTAAGGTTTTGGTCGTAGTTAAGCCTGATTAAGTAATGCGTAAATCCTCGATAACAGGCTGGCTGGCCACTAACCACATGATACCTATTCCGTTTAATTTAGGTTAATAAATGCTTTTTTGCAAGCAAATAAATGTAAACACGATACCTTGGGAAAAACCACATTTATTTAATTTATTTTGTCTGTCTCTGTTGTTCTCATGTACCGGGTAACGAAACGTAGGTATGATGCTGGATTCGAATTCGAACCCGCGACCTCGTGCACGGAAGTTGCATAATTAGACATCCTTTTTGCCACTTTAGTAAGGCAATTTAAGTGTTCTGTCATCTATACTAATATTATAAAGAGGTAAAGTTTGTGTGTTTGTGACGTTGTAGGGGGTAATCTCTGGATCTACTGAACCGATTTAAAAATTCTTACTGTGTTGAATAGTCTATTTATCGGGGAGCGTCATAGGCTATATAGTATCACGCTATGACTAAAAGGAGTAGAGCAGTAATGAAATATGTTTAAAAAACCGACGCCTTTTGTTTCGTAGCCCAACGAAGTGGACACGTGTCAGCTAGTTATAAATATATTCAGTGTCCCACTAATTTCCTATCGATCTAAAAATATCGTAATTATAATATTAAAATTGCTAATTTTATTACACATACCTACATATTGCGGACATTATATAATAAATAATAATATTATAAATTTAAATAAGTACTTATTAATATGTTACAACATTATTATTATAGTATACATTTGTGTCAATATATGAATAATATAAAAGAAAGTTTAAAAAAAAAATGTTTTATTATGTATTTCGTTTAGTAATACACCATAATACCTATTAGAATTTAATTGACCCCCTTTATTCAACGCTATAGCAAGATAGGTTCTTGTGGTACATATTAATCTTATTTCAGACCATTGTAAAGACTTACAGGGTAGGTCTAGGAAAACTTGGATTACTCGTAGGAGGCAAACGAGCCAGCAGGTCACTTGATGGTCTGTGATCACTGCCGCCCATGGACACCCGCAACACCAGAGGAATCACAGATGCGTTGCCGACCTTTGAAAAGGGAGTTTTTAGATAGGTTTTTCTTTTAATAAAAAGACAACTTTCGCACTTAGAATCGACCCCTGTGTTGCGAGGACTTTACACATGGCTGTACACACAACAAATTACACAAATAACATCGAGGCTCAAGCCACTTTGAAAAAATAATCCAAATGTCGCGAACCACGACCGCTTTGCAACAAAAAAGTTAACAATACTTCTTAGGTTTAAACATAAAATCACCACAAATTTTGACGACCTCTGTGGTGTAGTCGTTATACTATATGGCTGCTACGCAGAGGTCTCTGGTTCCATTCCCGCTAAATGCAATTCTTTGTGTGTCATGTTTGCATTGGTCTGTATTACAACAAAAAATATGTATGCATATGTATGTATTAACAACAAAAAAAGGTTTTTAAGTATGTTTATTCGTTGTCTAGTACCTTGTAAGGCATGTCTGTTAACTAAGGAACTAGACAGATTCGTATCGGATTCGGATTCGACATAGTGCGTAAACTCAGTGTCATTCAACTATAATGAAACCCACTCTCACTTACAACTATCAATTATAAACGCGTAAATTTAAAAAGCGGTAACATTAATTTACAATCTTTTCCGTATGTAATCGTCATAAAAATGTTTTGATTTGATAACTTCTTGTTCGCTTTCTAATAAAATTAGAGTGAAATAATTTTGTTAAATAATTTATGTAAAGCCGTTACGTTTTTGTTGTGAACAAAACGTTTTTAGTAGTACTTAGTAGTACCTATTATCTAAATTAAGGACGCATAATATTAGGGCAAGATAAACCTACTAAAACTACGCTATGAATTGCTAAAGGGTTTAATTTTTAAAGAATATTCAGTCTCATCATAACAGCCCATTAATGTCCCACAGCAGGGACTGGCCTCCTCCCGTGACGGAGCGATACTTTGCCTACTAATATCACGCTGGCCAGACGGATTGGTATAGAGTTTAATTTCAAGTTTTCCTTCTTTTTATTTCGTAAAGATAATATTCACGGATAGGCCCTTAGTCGGTTTTTACGACACCCATGGGATGAGATGGGGTGGTGACATATTGTGTTCTTACTCCGTCACCACACGGAGATACGGTTATTTAGGCTCAAGACAAGACAATCATTTGTGGATCACACACCATCATTTCCATTAGACGAATTTTACGACACTCTGGGATAAAATGGACGAATGGGTATTGCCATCTAAATTGAGTTTTAAAAGCACGTTAAACTTTTGTTAAAAATAAAATAAAATTCTAGAAATAAAATAAAATGAGTACGTAACTTAAGTACATAAGTAAAAATAAAACGTAGGTACAGTTTTGACGAATTGAAAGATAGTACTTATTCAAAATTATTTTTCGATTTAACAAATTCGGGCTAAGTGCTCACAATTGGTAGGTACGCGATATTGTGCGCATGAACTGGGCCTGTGTATTTTTTTTAATCACTCGTTGTATGTAAATAAACCTCTTCGGCCGTTTACGTAACCATTCTCATACCCTACCATTATCACAGTGTAAACCAAACATTACCAAACCTAATAAACGATACATTTAAACACAACAATAGATTGCCCAGCCCTTTCACCATGTATTTATACTTTCACGAAAACATTTGTGAAACGTGTGTTTTTATATTTTATTAGCAAGTAGGTATGTGAAAGTTATGTAGGTACTTGTTAAAATTAGACGAACGTAATAAGCATATCATGTACAGTGTTATTATGGTACCTAATCTGTTGAGTTACGTCATAACTTTATAATTATAAAACGTTTGTGTCAAAACGAAACTGATCATCAGCTGATCCATTGTGCAATACGCATGGGAACTACTTATATGTTTTGTAAAAACAACATAGATACATAGAAAACGACTCCCTGAATAACGTTACGTGCGTCGCATTGTCATCGTTCTAACCTAATAATCTTTCAACAATGTGAGAAACAAAGTGTTGAGGATGTACAACATTTGCTGATGGAATGTGTAAGGAATAAAAAAGAAAGGGAAGAATTAATTAGAGAGTTTGGACTGAATGTTGTAGATGTAGGGTTTGTTTTTTCAATTTTGGCTAGTCCTAGGAGCAATATTGCAAAAAATTTTTGTCATTTAGTAGAAATACAGTGTTAGTTTTAAGTTAAATGTACTAAAATAAGATATGTATTTAGTTACCTATTAGTGTTAAGTTAAATGTAAACTATACTGAAAGAAGGTACGATGGGGTAACGTATCCTGTAGGATAAAAACCCCAAAACAAATAAAAGAATAAAAAAAAAAAAAAAAATGTGAGAAACGATGTCAAAATGAAAATTCGTGATTGCATATTTTCGTGGTAACGTTACTCGTAATTGAATGTGATTGTGGTAACGTTATACCAGGTTCAGTAATTCGGAAATCAGTAATTCACAATTAACACAGATATGCAAACATTAAGTAACGTTTACATATAATACACCAAAAAATTGCCTTGATCGGAAATCAGATCTGAAGCCACTGCGTAACAGCCATAAACTATAATTCACACTAGGTCATACAAACCCAAAACTTTTAATAAATATCCTCATCCTCATATCAGCCAATCGACGTCCACTGCGGGACATAGACCTCTTATTGCCATAAACATCACACAATATAGTCATCTCTAAAACAAGAATAGAGTTCTTTCTCAGTTTACTTAAACGCCAGTGGCTCAGTGGTTAGTGACCTTCTAAAAAATCCTCCAGATTGAGTGTTAAAAGACGCATATTGACATAGTTAAACCAAATATATATGTCATATGTATTAGTATTTTCTAATACCACTTAGTTGTCACGTTAGAAATCGTCCTAGATAGATAATCTAAGTAGCAATTTGAATGACGGGAACGAATTGGGCGACTGATGACTCTTAGATGCACTAACATACATTTTAAATCAATTTACTGCGTGTCAATTCTCGTACCTTAAAATCGTTAAAAAATCGGTTAGGTTAACTTTGTTAAATTGTCACACAATAGGTAGAATAGAATATATTTATATTTATTTTGCGAGAAACATGGTTACAAGGTTGTTACAATTTGTTATTGGTACAGCATGTTCCACCGTAGCCGGTGTGCAAAAGTTTCATGCATGACATTTACAATTAAATTTGGTTTTAAAACATTAAATTAGGATTTAAGATAATTAATTTTACAATATTACAATACAATATACATTCATTAAAACACATTTTATAGGAATTAAATAAAATAAAATTATAAATATACTGAAATTGAATAAAATTAGAAATATTAGGTAATTATAATAAAAATTTACAGTTTATTTTCCAATTCATGTATTCCTGCATTGTGTAGAAACACCTGTCAATAAGCCATTTTTTTAAATTAATTGAAAATTGATTAACTGGCATCTCTCTTATATCTCTAGGAATTTGGTTAAATACTTGGATACACATATTGTAACTATTCTTCTCTAGTAGGACAATTTGACAACTAAAAGTTAACTTAACCGAATATAACAAAAAAAAACCGCGTGAAAATAATTTGAAACACCCCCCGTATCATCGATCCAAAGATTCATATCTTGAACATCCCAAAAATTATTATTAAAAATTGCACAGGAAATCGTAGTTTAATTGTTTATTGTTTACATTTATTATTACTCTATATATATTTTATTAATGTAATAAAGTTTTATAAGGTAGCTTATGATTACTATTATGTATTATTGTTAATAGGACCACCGAGATGGCCTCGCCTTTGTATTACGAATATTTTGTATACGATTTTCCGGGATACGCAACTTGAAAATTAAATATAAATAATAAATAAATAAATATTCACGGACATCTCTACACACAACGCCATCTATTCCCAAAGTAAGCTAGGCTTAACCTGCTTGTGTTATGGGTAACAGAACAACGGATAAACATACTTACTAATATACTAATATTTTTGTAAATACATACATATTGTACATAGAAACACCCAGACCAGTGCAAACAATCATGTTCATGCACACAAAGATTTGCATTGAGCGGGAATCGAACCCGAGACCTCAGCGTAGCACTCAGCCATGTAATATACCGACTGCGCCACAGAGGTCGTCAATTTGAATATTCCTCACACTTTCACACAACATCATATAGTCCCAAACTAAGCAGAGCTTGTACTATGGGTACTAGACAACGGATAAACATACAATAAATACTTTTTATTTGTAAATACATACATATTGGCGCCACCGTTTTTTTTCATTTATGACAATGGCGGTAATTACTGATGCATTTGTAGAACAATTTGTGAACTATTTTGGCAAGATTGTCTGTGAGCTTCTTCTCAAAGGTCTGGCGGTCGTTGCAGACAAAACTAGCGATTCACATAAGTGGTACTGTGTATACCAAATGGTTTGATTTAAAAGCAATCGTTTGTAGAACGCACAAGCACTCAGATGGAATCGAACCCACGACTTCGTTCTTTGAGATATTACCATTGACACCGAAATGTCCAAATGAAATAAAATACCTTTTACTTATGTACAGAACTAGCTGACCCGTGCCCACTTCGTTTCGCAGCGAAAAATCGCGACTCTGTTTTAAACCGGGCAATCTTAAACGCTACGTCGCCGTCGGTCACTTTGGTTCTTCTGCGGATCTCTTCGTTTCTGTTACGATCACACAAGGATACTCGCAACCTACTAATACAACTTTTAATAAACAATTGGACATGGATACCTAGGCAGGTAACTCTAAAGGCCTACGCAGACCGGGACGGCATGGCAAGGGATTTTAATTTTTACTAATGGAAATTCAACCGTACTGTTACAGAAATACGACATAAATTGCTATGCTTTAAAATGATGCCGTGGCATTGAAAGGGATTTTATCGCACGGCATTTTTCAATTTAAAGCATAGCAATTTATGTCGTATTTCTATAACATTACGGTTGAATGTCCATTAGTAAAAATTTAAATCCCTTGCCAAGCCGTCCCGGTCTGCGTAGGCCTTAAGCGTGAGGTTTTAGAACAAAAATTGCATCCCTCTTTCCACGCCCCCTGGGGGTCGTAAGAAGCGACTGAGAGCGACCAAATGCTGCTTTGGTAGCAATCAACATACAATCCGAAAATCCCCAAAATAAGGGACACAAAGAGCATCCCCACTTAGGCCACTGCCTTATCTATTATCCCTGCACAAACAAAGTCCCCAGCTAGGTGGACCGACGACCTCATAAAGGTCTCTGGGTCGGACTGGATGCGGAAGGCGCAGGACCCTGTTCTGTGGCGTGTATTGGGAGAGTGTCTATGTCCAGCAGTGGACTGCGATAGGCTAGTTGATTGATTGATTGATTGAAACAAAGTCCCCTGTCCCAGCACTGGGACACTCAAAACCAGCAGTAATTCGCAAACAACAGGCTTATCAACTACAATAACTAACTACAAGCACGTGTGCGTATATAACCGGTTGGGAACAGGTTATACACCGCGCTCTACTTTCATTGCATACCTCGATGTTATTACTGTACTATCGGTTTTTAAACTTTGATTCTTCTTTGAAAGTATTAAAAATAAGTGTTTTTAGAGGAAATAAAGTTGTTATTTATTAGACATAAATTACACCCGTGTGGTGACGGAGTAAGAATACAATATGTCACCACCCCATCTCATCCCATGGGTGTCGTAAAAACCGACTAAGGGACTATCAGTCATAGAAAGAAGGAAAACTTGAAATTAAACCCTATACCAATCCGTCTGGCCAGCGTGGTATTAGTAGGCCAAGTATCCCTCTGGCACGGGAGGAGGCCCGTCCCTACAGTAGGACATTAATGGGCTGTTATATACTATACTTTTTCTGACCGGCATTAGGTTCGATTCATGTCGCGACAACTTTTACAAATATGAAACTAACAAACACTTAACCAAATAAAAGACCCGGAAAAGCAAACCATTTCGGGTATGATTCTTGCTAACTTCATATCTTTGTGACCATGTTTATATGTATACCTAATATGTAGGTGAGTAAGTGCAGTTGCAACCGCAGATCAATGAACGATAGCAACATCTATGAGGTCATCTATACTAATATTATAAAGAGGTAAAGTTTGTGTGTTTGTGACGTTGTAATCTCTGGATCTACTGAACCAATTTAAAAAAAATATTTCTGTGTTGAATACTTAGTTTATTTATCGGGGAGTGTCATAGGCTATGTAGTATCACGCTATGACTAATAGGAGTGGAGCAGTATGTTTAAGTGGCGGTGGGCAGGGCACATAGCGTTGAGAACTGATAGCCTTTGGGGCAGAAAAGTTCTGGAATGGCGACCGCGCACTAGATGGCGCAGGGAGGGGAGACCCCTCACACAGTAGACCAGCGACCTGGTTAGGACGACGGGAAACCGATGGATGAGGGAGGCACAAGACCACGCAGGGTGGAGGCGTTTGGAGGAGGCCTATGTCCAGTAGTGGACGTCCATAAGTCTCCATTTTCACTTCTCCAATGGCGCAAATCTTGCTTTCCTCATACAGTATAAAGAGTACTTGAAATGATAAAATTAAAAAAACAAGATTAGTTTATGACTAAAAATGAAAGTAGGTAGAGAATGATACTTTCTCAGATTGTGTAATTAAATGTTATTGCATGACTTAAGATAACGGTTCATGCAACTTTGTTAAAATATTTGTCTCGGTGGCGTGGACTTCGTGGTAGTGCCTGCCATGCATGTGGTCGCGGGTTCGATTACCACGCAGGGCAGTTTGTGCAATCAATTGCATTTTTCCGCCCGGGCGGTTAAGAGATCTCCCAGAATTCTTCTGACTAAAATTCCCTCGGTGTTTGATATCTGAAGGAGTTAAGGGCCTGCGAGAAACCAGTTTCTTCCGCAATAATAGTTTCCTTCTTTTCATTTATTAGAGATAATATTCACGGATAGTCCCTTAGTCGGTTTTTACGACACCCATGGGATGAGACGGGGTGGTGACATATTGTATTCTTACTCCGTCACCACACGAAGATTATTACCACACTAAACCTATATTTCTCCGTGTCTGTGAATATTATCTTTACGTAATAAAAAGAAGGAAAACTTGAAATTAAACCCTAAACCATTTCGTTTGGCCAGCGTGGTATTAGTAGGCCAAGTATCCCTCCATCACTGGAGGAGGCCCGTCCCTGCATTAGGACATTAACGAGCTGTTATGATGAAACCTATATTTAACATTAAAACATTTTTTTCCTTTTTCCAGGTAGGACATTCGGCCGACCGTTCAAGAAGATGATCCAGGCCCTCATTCCGCTGGTCTTCCAGATTGGAGCAGCATCTACCTGGATGGTGGTGGCTGCTCTGGTTGGAGTCAAGACTTTGATGGTTGCTCTGGTTATACTGAAGCTGCTGTTGGTTGCTGGTGCTGCTAAGGTAAGATGGGAGACACTGAATTTTACATAATAAATAAATGCACTAAATAATTAACGCGTGGTAACGGAGTAAGTACCTATACAATATGTCACTACCCCATCTCATCCCATGGGTGTCGTAAAAACCGACTAAAGGCCTACGCAGACCGGGACGGCATGGCAAGGGATTTGAATTTTTACTAATGGAAATTCAACCGTAATGGTACAGAAATACGACATAAATTGCTATGCTTTAAAATGATGCCGTGGCATTGAAAGGGATTTTATCGCACGGCATCAAAAGACGCGCCACAGGCTCCCGTGGCGGGATGCCGCGGCATACCGCGGTAGGCAACGGCATCCTGTTGCCTACCGCGACCGAGTGCCACGGACTCCGGCGCTAAAAGACGCGCCACAGGCTGCCGTGGCGGGACGCCGCGGCATACCGCGGTAGGCAACGGGATCCCGTTGCCTACCGCGACCGAGTGCTACGGACTCCGGCGCTAAGAGACGCGCCACAAGCTGCCGTGGCGGGACGCCGCGGTGCGCCGTAGCATGCCGCGGCATCTAAGCGGCCAGTGTGCGCTGACTCACGGCAAAATCCCTTGCCATGCCGTCCCGGTGTGCCCAGGCCTTAAGGGACTAACCGTTAATATTATCTTTACGAAGTAAAAAAAAGAAAAACTTGAAATTAAACCCTGTACCAATCGGTCTGGCTAGCGTGGTATTAGTAGGCCAAGTATCCGTCTGTCGTGGGAGGAGGCCCGTCCCTGCAGTGGGACATTAATGGACTGTTATGATCATGATGATCCTCAAATGATTTTCTTAAGCCTACCTGTAGGTACTTTTAGTAGGTTTGGTAAGTTTTTGACAGAGGTAATACCTGCATACGAAAATCCAAGACAGTTTAGTCGTCTCTACAGTAGGCCATAACAAACTGACGTAAACGCATCTAACCTCCTTTTTACGAACGTGCGAATAAAATAACTATTCTTTACTACAATTATTCTAGTTATTTAGAGTGATGAACCAAAATGTCATACATACATACATACAATGCAATTTCAAAATTACTATCAACATATTCTTATTGTTATATACTATACTATAGTACTATAATATAGTATTTTTAGTTTATCTAAATTTTATCAATAATTATATTTTTACAAATAATAAACATACTGTCCATATATTTTTTTTAAGTTACATTAACTTAAAATATCGCATAAACTCTTTTGGCAGATATCCACATAATTGTATTTTGGTTCTGGGCCACTCTGGTTCTGGTGGCCTCATATAATCCTACTCGTAAATAACAAAGATTTTAAAAATTTTAAAAGATTTTAATATTTTCTCTTTCGACGACCTCTGTGGTGCAGTGGTTAAAGTATATTATTGGAGAGGTCTCTGGTTCGATTCCCGCACAATACAAATCTTTGTGTGTCATGAACATAAAGGTGTGCTAGGTCTGGAGTTATCTCAAAAATATACTAAATTTAATGTATTTATCCGTGTATTATTCATAGTAGGTACAACATATTATACAAGATATCCTCTCGTCTGGCAAGACAAAATAAGGGAAAATTGCACATCTGACAATCGCATTTTTGGACCCTTGCCAGCCAGGGATAAAAAGCTGACTAAGGTTTGCAAAAAGCAAATTTTCTTAAATTCAGGTGTAATGTTGTATAAGTCCAATAAGATTAATAAAAGTCGTATTTTCTTCCATTCTAATTGGAATGTTGTATAAGTCTAAAAAGATTCTTGATAATAATAAAAGATAAACCTTACCTAGCAAAAATCATACCATGCAAAATACTTTTTCTATGTTTTCGTTAATTTAGACATAGAAAATTAAACAGTCTCCTATTCATGAACACGAATATTTGACTTGCACAGGGATCGAAGCCCCTAGGAAACAAATACCTTACGTTAACCACAACACTTTTGAAATAAGCTGCAGTAGTCGAAATACATCGCATAAAAGAAATAATATTCGTCATTATCATCATATCAGTCAATTGACGTCCACGGCTGGACATAGGCCCCCTCCAAATACTGCCACCTTGTGCAGTCCTGTGCCTCCCTCATCCTTGGGTTTCCTGCTGTCCTAACTAGGTCGTCGGTTAAATAATAGAAATCCATACTAATATTTTAAATGGGAAAATGTGTCTGTCTGTTTGTCTTTCTTTCACGGCAAAACGGAGCGATGAATTGACGTGATTTTTTAAATGGAGATAGTTGAAAGGATGGGGGGAACAGTGCTACCCCGAATTTAACGCGAGCCAAGCCGCGGGTAGAAGCTAATGGTATATAATTTGCCTCTATAACCAAAATATTTGAACTATTTTACTAACGATTTTATATATAAATAGACTTAGTAAATGATAGCGGTTAACCACAATTTGAAGAATGTTACAACTTACTTAACCTAGAATTCTACTATTTTTTATAAAAGAAATAATTGTGTAAAAGTCTTCGCACACGAGCTAAAATTGGCCAGTACTATAACATTTTTTATATGTTTTTATAATAAAGACGCAGTAAACTATACTAATATTATAAAGAGGTAAAGTTTGTATGTTTGTGACGTTGTAGGGTAGGTGAATCTCTGGATCTAATGAACCGATTTAAAATAAAAAAATCTGTGTTGAATAGTCCATTTATCGGGGAGTGTCATGGGCTATATAGTAACACGCTATGACTAATAGGAGTGGAGCAGTAATGAAATATGTTTAAAAAGGGACGCGTTTTTTTAGTCGCCCAACGATGTGGGCACGCGTCTACAGTTCAGAAATGACTGCAACCTTAATCCGTCGTCATCACCTTTGCCGGTCTGTACAAATGCTTCTTTACACTACGGAGATTTCTCATCTTACAGTTGGTTAAAATGCAATATTACGTTGACCACACACAAGAACTCAAGGTCACAAAAAATAAACACAATTATAATGTATTCCGTTTCGAGAAAGTGTTACACTTAGAACCGGAACTTCGTGTCACGAGGTAGTTATTTATCTTTGCTTTGAGCGAGACAGAGGTACATACAAATATAGGTATCTACATTACGTTCGACCCACTGCAGGGACGGGCCTCCTCCGTGTACGGGAAAGGAGAAATAAATATTGTTGGTTTAATTGGTCACCACTAAGTGCTGACGTAATATGTATAAAAAATATAGGGTCATGACAATAATTTGTATATTTTTCCGGGAATTCAAAGTTGCGACTTCGTGCACGATAGCCTCACCCACCGTTTGTTATCGGGGCCGTTAAATATTATAAATTTAATTGCTTTAGCTCCGGCAGTATGGAGCCTAGATGATTTTGTCTGATAATTTCATATTATCAAACATTCCCATGACACAGGTAGATCCCTAGTGCAGGAGTATTCTTTAAAAATAATCATTTAGTTGTACTATGGGTACTAGACAATGAATAAACATACTTTATTTTTGCAAAAAATATTTACATAGTAAACACTCAGACCAATGCAAACATTAATATAATACACAAAGATTTGCATTGATATAGTGTCACATATTTGTTGGCCTATCAGATGACCCCTAATTGAGTGACCTCCTTACCAAGGTAAAACTAATATTAAATACACGACTAAGGTGACATGTTTAAACTACGGGTTAAGCGAAGAGGATATGTTATCTATACTTCTATACTAATAGAGGTAAAGTTTGTGTGTTTGTGACGTTGTAGGGAGTAAGCTCTGCGGAACTATTAAACCGATTTTAAAAAATCTTTCTGTGTTGAATAGTCCATTTATCGGAGTGAAGCAGCAATGAAATATGTTTAAAAAAGGACGCTAGTGTTATGATAAAAGTAAAGTTAAATAAATAAATAAATAAATATTCCTCACACATTCACACAACGCCATCTAGTCCCAAACTAAGCAGAGCTTGTACTATGAGTTGCTTATTTTGTTAAGTACAAGGATGGAAGTTGGCGCATAGAGTATTTTTTTAATTGCATTAAAATGGCAGATATGCAAGCATGCATGCATCTCCGTGTGGTGATGCAGTAAAAATACAATATGTCACCAACCCCATCTTATCCCATAGGTGTCGTAAAAACCGGCTATCGACATCGACCGGCATCGACTATCCGTGAAGATTATCTTAACGAAATAAAAAGAAGGAAAACTTAAAATTAAACTCTATACCAATCCTTCTGGCCAGTGCTATTAGTAGGCCAAGTACCCCTCCGTTGTGGGAGGAGGCCCGTCCCTGCAGTGGGACATTAATGGGCTGTTATGATGATGACATGCAAGCGATGACTTGATGGTGAGTGGTAAATGCCGCTAATGATCATCAGTAATGCTAAACACGAGCTGTTATTTCCTATTCGGATGATGCAATCGCGTTTCGCGAAATCTCTCTCACCTGCTCGTCTAACCCCAAGGCGACAGGTATACGCAAAGTATTTCCTCCAAGAAAAAAAGGTTGTTATGTCCCATAGTTATGTAAATCTTTGTGTACACGAACATGATTGTTTGCATTGGTCTGGGTGTTTTCTATGTATAATATGTATGTATTTACAAAAAAATGGGCTGTTAGTAAATCAATGGCTGTTATGGTATAAAATCTACAAACTTTTCGGTAGTCGACTCTTACAACACCACAACATAATATGGGTGGCATCGTGTGTATTGTATCACCACACGGAAAAAAGAAAAAAAAATAAAACACAGAATTTATTCTAGCAATACCTAATTGTGCCCTTGTCTTAATTCCAGGTTGGCGCCCTCTTCGGTCAGAAGACACATAATCACGGCTGGGAACACCCACATCAGAAGGAGATTCATCTACACATACACGGTCAACATGGCCCTCATGAGGAGCATATATGTAAGGGATAATGCCTGTTTTTTTATGTCTTATTCATGAATTTTTGTCATAGGATTAAGTCCAATATTTTTGGAAATGGAGACTTATGGTAGGTCACTGCTGAAAACCCAAAGGTCACCAGAATGTTGCTAATCACAATACTGTATTTGGGCTAAGCATGTCAATTCTCGTTCTTTAAAATCGTTAAAAATTCGGTTAAGTTAACTTTAGTTGCCAAATTGTCATACAATAGGTGTAAGACAATTTGACAACTAAAGTTAACTTAACCGAATGTTCAAAGATTTTAAGGAACGAGAATTGACATGAAGTAGTATTCTTATTCCGAGTTTGACAATTCAAGTGTCGGCATACTATCTCTACTCTACTTTAACCGCCATGGCCGCGGCCATCTGCAGCGTTTATTTTGTTTAGCAAAATTCAAACAAAATTACTTAGTTATTAAAGTAATTAATTTCAGTTTTTCAGTAAGTTTTAAAAATAATATTTTAGAAATATTAAAACACTAACTGCCAGCTTTGCACTACGACGTTTTATAGTATTGCACATATTGTAAAGTATAATTACTTCATAGATCAACAATCAACAAAGGACCAGGTATATGTACCGCAACCATACGCCCAAGAAACAGGCGTAAGATCTGTCGTTATGGAACCACATCATTAGACAATGTAGTAAGTGTTGCCTGGTCTGTCTTATAAAGACATCTTGGCATGTTTCGCCCGATCTGTAGACACCAAAATTGTCTTAGCATGTTTTGCCCAGCCTGTCTTGTCTAGACACTTTGTTAATAGCACCAAAATTGTCTTAGCATGTTTTGCCCGGTCTGTCTTTTTTAGACACTTTGTTCATGGCACCAAAATTATCGTAGCATCTTTTGCCCAGTTTGTCTTTTAGATCCTCTTCTCGACATAAAATGATATTTAGCACGTTTTGCCTAGTAATTTAACGACTCGACGTGCATGAACCGAGTAGCACCGGTTTACCTGCCCGGTTTCTCTTTTTTTTAGACACTTTGTTATCGCCACTCTCATTTTCGCATGTTTTTGCCAGGAATGTTTTTAGAGTCAAGTTCAGTAGGGTTCAATATTTTCTCAGCATGATTTAAACTAAATATCTTTAATCGCACTAAAGGGATTTTAGCACATTTTACCAATATTACTTTTTTTATAATACCTTGTTATTAAGACCGAAATTATCTTAGCATGTTTTGCCTATTATACCTTTTGTCACATTGGTTTCTTGGTAAGTAATGACACAGGAATAGAACGTCTACGGAGCTAGATTAAGTGCGAATACGGAAATGAAACATTGGCGGTACTACTACTACTTACTTACTACTAATATTGGTGTAAGTACTAGGTTCTGGACCTGTGTTACAAATCTCCAGGTCTCCCCTGTATAAAGATATCTTAATACGATGCGAAATGGGAAAATCCGCTGTTTAAAATTAGACCCATGTTCACGGGCTTATTACAAATAATAATTATTTTTATTTACTACTAGCTGCTGTGCCCGCGACTTCGTTCGCGTGGCGGATGTTACTTACTTCGCAATTCGATTTAATACTAAAAATTGTTTTTTAAACCTTATAACAAACAGATATACCTACACACGAATTGTAAAATTAACGAACGAACCAAAACCTTTTCAAAAACAGATCTTTACAAAGACAGATCTATGAAGACTGTGTCTAAACTTATACTGAAAGACATGAGGGAACGTCATTCTTTCAAGTAAAATCTTAATACCGCGATACTGAAAATGACGTCACAGGCACAATGCCATCTGTTGTCAAATTTGTAAGTTAAAATAAATGACATCGCTTTTTCATCATAACAGCCCATTAATGTCCCACTGCAAGGACGCGCCTCCTCCCGTGACGGAGGGATACTTGGCCTACTAATACCACGTTGGCCAGTCGGATTGGTATAGGGTTTAATTTCAAGTTTTCCTTCATTTTTATTTCGTAAAGATAATATTCACCGATAGTCCCTTAGTCGGTTTTACGCCACCCATGGGATGAGATTGGGAGGTGACATATTGTATTCTTGCTCCGTCACCACACGGATAATCGCTAATTAATTATGAATAATACATTTGCACGCCACGTTATGGTGCGGCAGAATTACCTGCCTCGGTGGCGCGGCGGTCGCATTACATGGCTGGCGTGCATGAGGTCGCGGGTTCGATTCCCATGGAGGACAATTGTGATACACAAACTATTGTCCTTAGTCTGGATGTTCTTTGTGTCCGTTAAATTGATATTTTTAAAGGCTAGTGTGAAGACTTATAATTGATATTACACATACGATTCATGGTTAATTTTATTAACATTTAAAAGGAATAACTTATTAATAGCACTTAATAATAAAATAGTTATATATTATTTAAAAACTCATTTATTTTATGATTACTACTGGTAACGCCATCTCGTGAACAAAAGAAACTAAATTTAAATTCATTCAACATTGAACCAAATCCATTTTTCATGACCCCTGATTTGTATCGGACTGTTCTAATAAAGAGATCTAGCGATATCTCGAGTATTACTTATCCGATTCCGATTGTTTTATTATAGTATAGATAGATACCTACTTTAAACTTAATACCTAAAAACTACGTATCTATGTATTTTAATATCTAAAGCGCGCTTATTCCGAGAAGAGTCAATAAGAACCACGTCCGTTCGCATTAAGAGTCAATGTGAATGAAATTATATAGATGCACCGGTTGGCCGTTTCGGACGTTAAACAAAAATCAACCGTACAGCCGTACTCATACTGGCGCGGCGACATTCGGAAATTTTCTTTCATCTAAATCTTGTGTGTTTATAAACCGATTTCTATAATTCTTTTTTATGAATAAGGTATTAAAGTGTACTTTTGAAATATGGGAGTTTGAAAAAGATATGTCTTTGCAAATTACAATATATTTATGTATTTAATACACTTTGAAGAAAACCCTAACGATTGAACAGGTTATTGTGGCTAATATATAAAAGATAGATATATACTATTCAGGACTTCTTTGTACATCTTTTGAAGACCATTATTTTTGTAATACATATTTTTGGCGTATGATCAACATATGCGATGATAAGAGCTCGAACGCGCGTTTTTTCAACCGACTTGCTTCAAATTTTTCGTCACTGCTCAGCTCCTATGTGTCTTAGCGTTATGTTATACAGCCTATAACCTGCCCAGGAGTATGGACTACAATCGTATTAAGTTTGGTTAAAATGCCTTCAGTAGTTTTTGACCCATGCGTGCACATACAGACAGACGGACAGACAGACAGACAGACAGACAGACAAAAAATTTCTTGATTGCATTTTTGGCATTAGTATCGATCACCATTCATCCTCCAATATTAATTTTTAACATATATTCAATGTACAGAATTGATCTCTCTACAGTTTTATTATAAGTATAGATCTTATGTTAGATGTTGGTAATATCCTATATTTTCTAAATAACAAAAATTGTTTAAACAATATATGTTTTATAAGAATATAGAGTCTAAAGACTGTGCAGAAATAAAACGGCAATTTCATAGCTAAAGACCTATTAGTAGCCAGCCTACATAAATACTAGTTTAATTAACTACCTAGTTAGTAACTGACCCTAAGATACCGCTAGCCGAAGGTTATTGCGAGCTTAGGTACTGTTAGGTAACCTAGCAAGAGGTATTTATATACTATAAGTTAGACCCCGTTTTTGAAAACTAAATAATTTATTTCATTCATTTTTATTATAACTACGGAAAAGCTGGGATGAAATTCCACTGAGCGGTAATCTATCTATGAAATGACTTCGCTTAGGTTGCTTAACACACCTTAACTGGCTATGAGGGCCCAATTATATGCTTATAACATTACACATTTTGACGGCCTCTGTGGCGTAGTGGTTATACAACATGACTGCTACGAAGTCTCGGGTTCGATTCCCGCTCAATGCAAATATTTGTGTGCATGAACATGATTATTTGCATTGCTCTGAGTGTTTCTATGTATAATATATATGTATTTACTAAAATAAGTATATAAGTATTAATATCTGTTATTCTGTTACCCATAACACAATCAGGTTAAGCCTAGCTTACTTTGGGAACAGATGGCGCTGTGTAGAGATTTCCGTGAATGTTTATTTATTATAACATTACACAAGACCAATGCAAACATTATTGTTCTTGCACAAAATCGAATCTTATACTCTCTACATAGCAGGCCACGATCTTATAACTACTACGCCACAGAGATAGTTACAATTTCACTTTCACCTGTTAAAACATTTTGTTTACATGGTAACGTAGCATTATGAGTCATTACTTACACTTTCCTATACAGCTACTTATTATTTGCCTAAAACGGAACTAGAACTTACTATATGACGCAATAGTAACAGGAACTTGTCAGTAAAAAGTTTCCTTTCGCCTTTTATAACGCCTTGCGTGGTAAAAAAGTGTATTTTTACTTCTTTTTACATATGAAACGTAGAAAATTCATGCCGTCAAATGTTTGCATTGAGCGGGAATCGATTCGAAGACCTGTACGTAGCAGCTATTGATTATAACCACTACGCTACAGAGATCGTAAAATTGTTTAAAAATAAATGTGGCGAGCCTCTTCCAGTAATCTATACTAATATTATAAACAGGTAAAGTTTGTGTGTTTGTGACGTTGTAGGGAGTAATCTCTGAATGCCATGGTTAAATTTGGTAGTCGAGACGGGTACCTACTCGAGTAGCCTAGAGGTCATGGCGCTGGACGCGTATAGTCCAGAGACGCGGGTTCGATTCCCGCCTCGAGTATCATTTTTTCCAATTTTTTCTATTGTCTTTCTTCTTTTCGGATTTTTCTAGTCATATCTAAGCTTTATAAGTAAAAAATTATATGTAATTTAAAATTTCTCTCTTCCACTCTTTGTGTGGGACATGTGACAATAAATACACTTTTCATACACATTATAGATAAATCTCTCTCTTTTTTACGTGTCTGTCAATTTGTAAGTTTCTCTTTTATTTATTTTCCAACGCTAATCTTTATATCCTTTCTTTACAGCCCCATGGAGCAGAGATGGGATCACCGGAATAGCGGATACAAAAAACGTCAACCTGGTATTGAACCCCTACCCAGCCGGACCACAGACTATAAGCACTCCATACGGAAACTATATGAGAATAGACACACCACAGAATTACAATAATGTACTATCACATTTAAATATTAAACGGTGAAAATAATTACAAAAAAAAAACAGGCAAACAACGTTGTCTAGTACCCATAGTACAAGCTCTGCTTAGTTTGGTACTAGATGGCGTTGTGTGAATGTCTGAGGAATATTATTTAATAAAAAAGTATAAGGTACTTGCGGTAAATAAGGGCCACCTTAATCTAAACCTAAATAATTTCTATAAATAAAGAAATATAGTAAAATATTTAATTTCATGGTAATGTTTATTTCAATATCTGCATCAGAAAGTACTATTACAAGTATTTTCATCTCAATTAGGCATAGTAATCATGATTTTAAAAAACCCTCTCTTTGGCCCTTAATAAACGTCTGTAGTTTTATAACGGCCAAATTTTAATTCAAATATTAAAAGAGTAATCAATTGAAAAAGTATTGTTTTCGGTTTCATTTGACTTTAATTATCATTTGGCATTAAATCACGCTTTTAACATTACTTAATCAAAGGAAAAACTAGCAATGGCTCTTAATAAACTAACATAACAAAAAAATGTCATAAAAACCTTTATCTATAACATATCGTCAAAATAATCCCAGACGTAAACAATGAGTTTGTAACTTTTTAAATATTATCTATGGAAATTACAAAACTATAGTGTGACCACAGGAGCTGTGCACCTCCTGAGGTATGCGCGCGGCGAGAGGGGGGTGGACATATAGAGTACATGATAAATATATACTTAAGTTATTTGGCTGGTACGGGTCGCTGCACGAGCGGCTGTAGCAGTTTTCTATTAAAAGACAGTTTTTTTAAAAACTCCAAGAAAGTATTTACATTGTTGTATAGTTTTAAGCGTAAATAGGAACATTATTTGTGTTTTTATAATGTAACTTTGAGAAAAATGACATCTAGCGGAATGTATCAAATACTCTAAGAACATGAAATTCATAAAGACAAATATAATGTTCGAATTGTTATGACACTGCCGTCAAAACTCGTGACAGCAGGTAGGTGTCCGTTATGGTAGCATACACAAGAGCTATATCGAGTTGGTTACTATGCCAAAAAACTCTGCATAAATAAAAATAAAAAAAATCCAATTGTTAAGATTAATGATGAGGAATTAGAAATCGTTAACACTACAGTATTCCTAGGAATTACTTTATACAGATTACCCCCTTACTCATAAACGCCTCTTAAATTTAAGTTAATTACCTTAAATTCTTACGGTTTTGTTTAGTATAAGTTTGATTTTACAAATAATAATCTCGCTAAACAATGATTAAATTTAAGAGGCGTTTATGAGTAAGGGGTGAGTTCTTATTTATCAGCTGCATATTATTAAAATAATATGAGTATATTTGGGTTACATTGTGATCAAATAAGTAAGTGTAATATATTACAGACATGTCTATAAAGTCGTCAAATTTGTGATTTTTATTAGTTCATTAATCTACAATAAACTAATACTGACTTACGAAGAACAATGAGTAGAGTAAATCAAAGTGGCACGCGGGAAGTGATTTTTAAAGTTATAAGGCGATGTTTAGCGGAGCACGATTCTGGTCAACTTTTATGCGATTTGGATGATGTTTATGGGCGAACTGCAACTTTGATGGGTATGTAATCGTGTTACTGTTTTTCGTAATCTGTCTCAAGTAATAAATTCACTCCATTTGAGATCTAAAGACCAAAAACAGGCACATGTACACAATGTACATAGCACATTTTTAGGTTAGATATTCATTGTAAGTAAGAAAAATCGTAGTACGACCATTTCTGTTGATACATTATCAGTTGCATTAGTATAATTCAGTCAAGATTTATCCCAATTTGAATTAATTGCTTTATGTCTATATTACGGTTGATATTGATAACTAAACTATGCCACTTTCGCATCGACTGGTCTGTCTACAAAAAATAATTAATTGCAATATTTTATTAAATTTTATATCATTTAGCTCTTAGTGAATCCATGTTAAATGATATCTTGTTGGTTAATATTTAACACTGAATAAATTTTAGTTAGGTATTGTAGTTATTCTTTCCATTCCATTAGAATTATTAAATTTAAAAATAACAGATTTAAAAATAATGAAAAGCTTGAAACTCCTGGTAAACACAGGCAAGGCCGGTCAAAGAAAGAAATGTATGTTTCTATATTTCTGCTCTCCCCCACAAAATACAATTATGTTCTACAGTAAAAAAGAGGTATATAACATTTTTCTTCTTCTACCTGTATTTTGTTTCTAGTTATGCCTAAATTTATTGTAGATCAAATGTTCAATTTACATAACTTTTGTAAAATTTCGAGTTCCAACCCTCAGAAAATTGCAGATGATAGCTAGAACTGAGATGGATTTTAATTGTAGTCTTGAAGTTCTACGCAAAACTTTAAATGCAATAGGCTTACCTACAAGAAATTCCCTAGTATTATAAGTGCTCTAATAGTGTAGTGTTATTTGAACATAATTGTTTTGAAAACTATTTTGTCAGACTAAATAGGGTTGCTACGTGTAGCACAGTGGTGCCCTAATTTTTTGTTAGGACTTTATAGACAGACTGTACCTACATTTAAAAAAAATAGTTGTTGTAGTTTTAATATTATAGCGTAATGAAATAACTCCAGCCCGGCCCCTAAGAACCGTTAATATCTCCGATAATATTGAATTTTGTATTGAAATAAAGTGTTACACAGGTGTTATTTCAGGGTTACATTTCTACTGTATTAACAGAATTACTGTACCTATGTTTTGTAGTTCTCGAGATATTCAAATCACTTGTGAGCATATTATCTGTACCAGTACTATGAACATAAATTCATGGATTTTTGACATATTCCACTGTGAATTCGCATAAAGCATTTACCTACACTAATTCAGTCAGAATTTCACGCATTATTTTTACATAAAGAATTTTTCAAAGGAAAAGTTCCCTTTCTATCAGAACTATCACGTGTACTTTACCATAACGGACACCTATTTTTTCTTCGTCCCCCACCTCGCCGCGCATACCTCAGGGGGTGCACAGCTCCTGTGGTCACACTATAAAACATTTTGTTTTATAAATAAGTAGTACGGTATAAGACAGGCCACGTACGTGGCCCTTCTCATCCTTACTGTAAAATCTATTGTTATCGAGATCAACAGCTTGGACACTTTTAAGTTAATTAATGATATTAGGGATGATTTATGATACAAAAATAAAAACAAATACATGCTTAATAATAATAACAATTATAGGTATTAAAATAACGAAGACTATTTAAATTTGTTAAAATTAATTTACATTCTATATGTATATTAAGGGCCGGCCTATGTACCCGCCTCGAGCGTGGCCCGTATTAGCCCCTGATAATAGCATAATTGAAAGCGGTAAAAAGTATTGTATTTATTAACAAAAATTTATAACTTATCTCAACTAGCCCACACTATTTGTATAACATTCACAATTAATTAACAAGATTTGAACAAACGGCTGTATTTTAGGTAAAAAAAAAATAGTTTTGGCAAGATAAAATTATAGCGGAGCTGCGTTGTCTATCACACTCAACTGACTCGTGGTTACTGGTAAGATTGATGACCGTGCGACGACGCGAGCTCGGTTCTTAGGTTTCCTATTGGTCATTTTTAAGCATGTGTAAATGTAGGGTGCTGTGATCATTAAAAGTGTCATTTTCAAGCAACGGCTCTTGATACCCACCGGCTCTTGTTACCCGCAGGTACCTTATTATATTTCTTTTGTCAATCTTTTAAGCTTGATTTTAGACATAATTAACTAAGTATTATGCCTGTTTTTGTAAATTGACTCCAAAAATAACTATTGATAGCGGTTATAAGCAAATTCGTTTAGTTTGATGATTTTTTGGTTAAGGGCAATCCGCCCCACCACAGCCCGCGTAAAGTAGTAACTGTCGTCAGAGACAAATAACTCGTCCTCAACAAAAAAAAAACAAAAAGAAATTGATGATTTTTACACATTAATTTGTATTTTTCTTATTTTATTGCCTTTTCCATTGTTTTTTGTAACACAAGATAGGTAATTTACATAATTATAAAAATAAATTATTTAACAATGACATTTTTATGGGACCTACTTGAAAGTAGGCCCAAAAGAAAATTAAATGAATTTAATCTATTCTAAGTTTTGAAGAAACTTAAACAAAAAACAACTAAATCGATAATCTTCTTTTTGTAGTCAGTTAAAAAGCATAAATTAATAAGAAAAATAGTATTAAGTAACATACAATTTAAGTTTCTGTTAGTTACCAATAGATTTAATTCCTAAATAATATAAGAAAAGTTTTTTTTAATAATTTGAGTAGTAAAACTACTATTTTGCTTGTTTACAATGACTAATTAATCTTGCAAGTATATTATACTATTTATCAGATCTTATGGGTACGGTGACGTTTAGTATTTGTCATTACTAGAGATGTAGTAACACTAATATCGTTTTTAAAAATACCGATTCTATATCTAACCGATATAATTTACAAATAAGAATAAATCGATTATGGGTACAAAATAAGAAAGTAATCTTTTTTTAAATATTTATTAATTATGCCGAATCAATGCGTGATTCATCTGATGAACAGCTTGATGAATTACTTAATTCGTCACTTACTTGACATAATAAGTGAAAATCTACTGAATTGTCTAATTTGATGTCTCTTCCTCTCACAGTCATGAAGTATTAGATTTTTGTTTTTTCCAATCATCGGCAGTTACGTGGTCACATCACAGGTCACAGGCCTCTTTTAATAATGACATCATCAATATTTTACCGCTATGACGTACGAATCCCGCCAAAAAAAAAACTTGCGGCCTATCCTCGTAAAAACTAATATTGAGTTATAAGACAACTGAAATTATTATATTAATTTCTATGATTATAAAAAAAAAATAATCGATTTAATAAATTTTTTAAAAAACCATTCGATTTTAACAATTTTATTGTGTCAATCTCTATTGACATTCGTTCCGAGTCGCGCATACGATTTTAAAATTTATATGTTTATATTTTACATATTAGGGTTGAAGATGGAATATAAAACAAATATTTCATATAATTTAATTATATATAAACGTCTAAATAATATTTTTAATTTTTTATCAGTTCGGATTCATAAATTGATAGCTTTTATTTTTAAATTCTACAAAAGCAAATTATGTAACATGAAAAAGATCAAATGTCACCGTACCTTTCCTGTCTGATAAAGACTATAAATACCATTCTTTTAGTATATCCGAACTGACGACCTCGGTGGCGCGACGGTAGCGCAAGCGGCTGCCGTGCAAGAGGTTGTGCGTTCGATCCCCACGCAGGACAATAATTTGTGAGATCTACAAAATTATTGTCCTGGTCTGGGTGTTCTTTGTATTCGTTAATCGATGTTTGTAAAAGATCCCCGCGACACAGGGCATGATCCCTAATGCGGGAGTTGTCTTTATTAAGAAACGAAACGAACAAAAAACAAACAAAAAAGTTTCTAGCTGTTACTAAGTACAGAGGTAACAAACACTACAAAAAAATACTATAATTAATATAATTATAGTATATAATTATAGTTAATATTGTCTTGAATTTTTTAAACAGCAAATTAAAGGATAATATTTTGTGCATCACACTAATTAACTAACATGGGATTCTTACCCACAACCTGCTAGAAAAGTATTTTGCAAAAGTACTTTAGGATAGTTTACGTTTAGGGCCTTTACGTGGCTCACTAAAGCCCGATTTACACATCGACAAGTACAGTAGCGAGTTAAGTAGTAAGTTGTTGATTAAGTTAATTTAAATAGATTTCCATCCTATTTTTTGGCGAGTTAAGTTAGCGAGACGCCAGAGAGGAGGCTATTTAAATCAACTCAATCTTAAAATACTACTTAACTCGCTACTGTACTTGTCGATGTGTAAATCGGGCATAATAGAAAAAGAATCATAATTCGCAAATAGGATCAATAATGTAAAATGTTGGTAACGAAGTCTTAAGAAAAGGCAAAAAATATTGCATTATAAACAAAAACGGCCGGTTTTTTTTCGACTGTGTGTATCTAATTGAAAACCATTTAAAGTGTTGAGAGTTTGTTATACAAATACTTTATTGCCTTTTCTCTAGACTTTATCAACATTTTACATTATTTATCCTATTTGCGAATTATGATTTATTTTTCTATTGGCGACGCTAGTGAGCCCTGTAAACGTTCTCAACTAACCGTTGTGCTCGAATGTACTTATGTGCTATTTGCTCCACAAGACTCGAACTAGATAAATAAATAGATAAATTTTGTCATTAGAAGAAAATAAAAAAATACTTTAATTTTCATGTGTAATAGTTAATATTATTTAAGATTACTTACTTATTAATAAAATGTAATATCAAATGTGCACTAATTTATTTGTACTTACTTTATAAATTATGATTAATAATTTAGCTTATTGTTTTATTTATTTTTCTAACGCTACACTTAGGAAAAGTAAGGGTTTTAATTTCGCTAAATGTGTAGGCAAAGAGTTCCTCAAAACCCAATATTGTAAGTAAATATTGTAAGTATGTTAAAAACTTTAAACAGGAAGTATTTGGTCAAATCATTAAATTTTAATACAGTTTTTGGCACATTATTTCTTTATTCCTATCACATCGAGTCCTTCAAAGGTTGTGAAGACGTTTTTAAAAAAGGAGTGAAGACATTTCATGTCTGCATACATTGCTTTTATTCATTAACTGTTTTTACATACTTCATTGACTTCAATAAAAAAGAATAAAACGCCTTACATAGTTCTTATAGCAACGAAATAGTCATCGTACAGTAATACACTTAAAATTCAGGCGCAAGAATAAATTTATTAAAGTGTTATCGAGGTCAGTGATGTAAGGATTCATAATGGGAACCTCTACGTACAATGGTCCAAAAGAGAGTTCAAGTGTGGACACAAGAGTCCACCCATTCAATAGAAACCTCCATTTAATTTTCCTTTAGTCGCGTTTGGTCCAATACGCGTTTGGTACAATTGTCAAAAACAGGAAGACAAAGACATTTATTGCAAAAAAACTGTGTACATAAACGTATAACATAGTAGGTAATGTGTGGTAACATAGTAGGAAGAAATCGCGGTTAGTCCAATTCGCAATTAGATCAATACGCTATTGGTCCAATTAGCGATTAGTCTAATACGCTATTGGTCCAATTTGCGGTCTCATTAAATAAAACAAAGTTGTACCTACCATACAATAATAATCAGTTTAACAATCCGTTTTTCAAAAAAAAACCAAATATGTACTTAAGTAGATAAGTGGTTAATTTTTGTAATTAAATTATCGTAGCTTCCATAATTAATAAAAAATGTTTCTACTTTTATTATTTTGCAAGTCAAATGGTTCCATCTAGTTTTAACTAGTTGCAGCCGTGTTTCGGGTATTAGCCGTAACATATACAATATATTATAAGTTGTACCACCATAAAAAGATAAGTACATTAGGACCAATCGTGTATTGGACCAATCACGTATTGGACTAACCGCGAATTAGGTAGATTGAACTAAATGAGTTTTGTACCAAACGCGACTAAAGGCTCCATCTAATCCACAAGGTATTGTGAAAGCTAACCGAGGAAGTACAAAGCTAAACAAAAATTTATGACATAAGAATTTTTTTTACTGAAGTACTATTCATCATCGTCATAACAGCTCATCAATGTCCCACTGCAGGGACGGGCCTCCTCCTGTGATGGAGGGATATTTAGCCTACTAATACCACGCTGGCCAAACGGATTGGTACAGGGTTTAATTTCAAGATTTCCTTCTTTTTATTTCATTAAGATAATATTCACGAATAGTCTCTAAGTCGGTTTTTACGACACCCATGGGATGAGATGGGGTGGTGACAAATGTAGGTGACGACATAAAATACACGTTGTCGAAAAAGGCTACTACTTTAACTTAATTAAACATTTCTGACAATTAACAAAATCAAAATGTAGAGCAGTTTAAACATCAAACAGAAACACGCTTTTAAGTACTATACAACATTATAGAAACTACATCTAGTAGCAGTAACTATTCGTCGAAAGCAAGTTTCGCTGAATCATACAATGTTTCTATTTCAACGAAACATGCAAAGGAGTTTTTGGAGGAATTCAAAGAAAAGGACCTTCTAAATAAGGAAAAGAATTCTAAAATTTATATTTCTAAATACATTTTTCTAAGTTTTAATATTACTTAATTCTTGTATAATTTATATTAGTTACAATGTTTATTTCGTTCGTAGTAACCAGTCGGCAAGGTTATATGTCAAGGGGATCAAGTTACGAGATAGTTTGTGCTAACGTTCACAGAATTAATACTACTAAGTACTAATATTAGATATAAACGCGAAAATTTTTAAGTGTGAATGTATTTTTGTTATTCTTTCACCTAAAAACTACTGAATGGATTTTTATGAAACTTTACAATAATAGGTCTTTACCTATGAAATTGCCGTTTTGTATTTTATCAGAAGTTTTTCATACTAACGTTTTCTTAGATTTTTCAATAATTATTAAACATAATAGAATGTAATTTGGTATAAGTAACGTTTTTTATAAGTAACATTTAAGCTAACGATTATGTTTAAAACAAAGAAAAAAAAGTATCAGGTAAGAAGTTACAATTACACAAATGGGAAAATCCGCTGTTTTAAATTGGACCCATGTTCACAGGTTGAAAGATAATAAATAAATAAGAAAAATATATGTATTATTACATATTATGTTGGTAATATCCAAAATTTTCTAAATACCAGAAATTATTTAAACTAGCTACTACTTAATACTACCTACTTAATATAGACTCTATTTATTTATAATTGTGCTACTTGTAATAATAATTCTGTACGGTAAAAGTCGCGGGCAACAGTTAGTAAGTACTCTATTAAGTTTGTTCAGACATTTTTGAATTGTAGTCACGCTGGTTTTTAAACCGACTCTAAAACTTAAAGGTCCGTTGTCTGTCTGTTTGTTTTTAAATGACGATAAGACGACCTCTGTTGGTCTGAGTGTTATTTACAAAAAAAAAGTATATAAGTATTAATATCCGTTGTTTGTTACCCATAACACAAGCAGGTTAAGTCTAGCTTACTTTGGGAACAGATGGCGCTGTGTACAGATGTCTGTAAAATTATGCTTTTAGCCCAATACTTAGTTATTTCTTGACTAATTTAAATGTAGCCTTTTTATTGTTGCTTCTAAAGGAAGTTTTTACAAAAAAAAGGTATGAAATTTATGTGAATCATTCAAGGAAAGTGTTGAAATCAAAACCCAACAGTCTTGTACGAGTACGTTTTGTTATTAGAAAGTTATTTGTTAAAGAAAACCTCACTCCGTGCTAATTCTAGCACTCGTCAGGCATACGTCAAATGTACAGAACTAACTGTTAACTTGTTACGTACTGATAAGGACAATAAAAGTAATAAAGTTGATAAAGATTAACAGACACGAGAAGGGCTTTTTCTAGGGAAATGAACACAAGCTGTTAGGTTCTCATAGCGTAGTAGTATTATGTGTTCGTGTTAGGCGATTTCAATGCACACCCGGGCGAACAGTTTTATAATGAACTTACGGGGTTTTGTTGTGAACAAAAATGGAAATGTATTGATACTGATTTTTTGGGCTTAGGGTCGGACACGTATACATTTGTAAGTGAAGCTCATGGCTCCAAAAGGTGGTTAGACCACTGTCTTGTAACCGAGGCATCTGCGAATTGTGTTGGAAATGTTTATGTGCTGTATGACATATTTTGGTCTGACCATTTTCCTATGGTGGTTGAATGTAACCTTGAGAAAATTATGCCTAAAAATTGTGTTCCTTATGTAAGTCCTAACTACGTTGTGTGGGGGGAAAGGGGACAATGTCAAACTGAGTCTTACCAAAAACAATGTCATGAGCGTCTCAGACTAATTGAATTTCCACAAGAACTTAGCAAATGTTGTGATACTATGTGTAATAATCGTAGTCATACTGTGGTAATTGATAAAATGTATACAGACATCGTACAGGCACTGAGTAGAGCGGCTGTGATGGATCGAGAAGGCAGCAATCGTCGCTTTAAAAGGGTAGTTATAGGGTGGAACAAACACGTGACCGGGTCTCACAGGGTGGCTAGGCAAAAATTTATTGAATGGGTGAGGGATGGTAAGCCGGGGTCCGGTCTAGTCTATGAGGAGATGAGTGAGGCTAGAAGAATCTTTAAGTCGCGGCTGAAGTGGTGTCAGAACCACGAGGATCAGATTAAAATGGATGTTCTGGCCTCGCACCACTCTAAAAATGATTTTCGTGGCTTTTGGAAACATACTAATAGATTACAAAGTAAACCCGGCGTCCCTGTGAGCGTCGGCGGCAGAACAAAACCTGAAGAGATTGCTGAACTCTTCGTGCAGCACTTTTTTGTAAAGTCCCCCTTGGGACTTTCTCAGTCGGTGTTGGATGCTGGGTCCGGTAGGGCTACGGGGGTTAAATTCAACTCGAAAGAGATCCATAAAACCATACAAACTATGTCGCGCGGTAAATCCCCGGGCCATGACGGATTAAGCATCGAGCATCTGCAACATGCAGGTCCACATCTGGCCCGAGTTCTCACTATGTTATATGGCTTGTGCGTGAGTCATAGTTACATGCCGGCTGATATGATGCGGACTATAGTAGTGCCCATTGCAAAAAACAAGACTGGGGACCTCGCGGATATTAATAATTATAGGCCCATATCACTAGCTACTGTGATAGCTAAGGTGTTTGATAGCATGCTTAACGCGCACCTAAGTAAGACAGTAAAAATTCATGATAACCAGTTCGGCTTCCGACCTGGTTTATCTACTGAAAGTGCAGTATTGTGCCTCAAGCATGCTGTCTCATACTATACACAGCGGGAGACTCCCATTTATGCCTGCTTTCTCGATCTGTCCAGGGCGTTTGATTTGGTGAATTATGACTTGTTGTGGCAGAAGCTAGAAAATGAAAACTTGCCAAGAGAATTAATTAACATTTTTAAATTTTGGTACAGTAACCAGACTAACTCTGTTCGATGGGCTGGAGGTCATTCGCGTTCGTATAGGTTGGAATGCGGGGTGAGGCAGGGTGGATTAAGCTCTCCGACGCTTTTCAATCTATACGTTAACGAGCTTATTGGCGAGCTCAGTAGCGCCAGAGTCGGTTGCCACATAGACAGAATCTGTGTCAACAATATTAATTATGCCGACGACCAGGCGCTCCTGAGTGCGTCAATTTGTGGCCTAAGAAAGCTATTAAGCATTTGTGAAGAGTACGCGCAAAGACACGGGTTGTTATACAATTGTAAAAAATCTGAGATAATGGTCTTTGAGACCGGGCGTAAGACGACGGTAAACATACCTCCGGTAAAACTGAACGGGATACCGTTACAACGTGTTACAAAATTTAAATACCTTGGTCATATTCTGACTCCCGGTCTCAATGATGACGCTGATATTGAGCGCGAGCGGAGAGCGTTGTCGATAAGGGCGAATATGCTGGCGCGCAGGTTTGCACGTTGCTCACTTAAAGTAAAAATCACTCTCTTTCGAGCTTATTGCACCACTTTTTACACGTGTGGCTTGTGGGCCAGGTATGCGCAGAAGTCGTACAGCGCTCTCCGTGTTCAATATAACAACGCGTTCCGGGTGCTGGTGGGGCTGCCTCGTTTCTGTAGCGCATCAGGGATGTTCGCAGACGCTCAAGTGAATTGTTTTTATACTATTATGCGAAAGAAGTGTGCGTCTCTGGTGTGCAGGGTGCGGAGTAGCCCCAATAGCATTCTAAACATGATTGCTGGTCGGTTGGACTGTATATACGTGAATCGTTGTGGTGCTATTTCTCACGGAATGGTACAGCGGTGAGTCGCGTCTGTGTGGACCAGTCGACTAGCTAAATTAACAAAAATTGGTACATTATTAATTGACTAAATTAGTAGTTATTACGAGTATTGTCACACTAACATAGTTTGTAAGTTATACTAACATTTTATTATTATTATTATTTTTATTTAATTTAATTATTATTGTTAAATGATTGTATTATGAGTCCTAGTTACTTGATTAAATGAATTAAATTTATTTATTTATAGCCCTATAATGTCTACTAGCTAACGAATAATAATTATCATAACAGCCCATCAATGTCCCACTGCAGGGACGGGCCTCCTCCCGTGACTAAGGGATACTTGGCCTACTAATACCACGCTGGCCAGACGGATTGGTATAGGGTTAAACTTCAAGTTTTCCTTCTCTTTACTTCGTAAAGATATACCTATACGGTAATATTTACGGTTAGTCCCTTAATCAGTTTTTACGTCACCCATGGGATGAGATGGTGTGGTGACATATTGTATTCTTACTCCGTCACCACAAGGAGAGCCAGCAATAAAAATAAAAATAAAAAAATCTACATGATTCCTCTGATATTGAAATTAAGACAAAACGTATCTTTTTTGTTGATTACTAGATATTTATATGACATTGACCAGAGACAATCAAATATGGCGGTTCTATATATAGTAAAACAGTTTTATTAATTATTTGAGTGGGTGTTGATCCAAGGCTGAATAAAATATAAGCATACAACTTAGTATTTTTATTATGTTTTCTTGAAACCGATATCTATACTTACTAATATTATAAAGAGGTAAAGTTTGTGTGTTTGTTTATTTTTGTGCTTGTGAGTTTGTGGCGTTGTAAGGGGTAATCTCTGGATCTAAGTACAAAAACGATTTCAAAAATTTTAAAAATTGTGTGGTCCTGTGCCTCTCTCATCCATCAGTTTCCCGTTGTCCTAACTAGGCAGTCGGTCTACGGCGTGAGGAGTCTACCTACCCTGCGTTTTCCGATACGTGGTCGCCATTTACCTACTTTTACAACTTCGAAGAAGGTCACTCGTCGAATCCAACTCGGATGGGCAGCGTTCGGGAAGCTAAAACGTATCTTCTCGTCCACATTACCGCAGTGTCTGAAGACAAAGGTCTTCGATCAATGTGTGTTGCCAGTGATGACATATGGAGCTGAAACGTGGTCGCTGACTATGGGCCTTCTCAGAAGGCTTATTGTCACTCAGAGGGCAATGGTAAGAGCTATGTTGGAAGTTTCCCTGCGTGATCGTATTAGAAATGAGGAGATCCGCAGGAGAACTAAAGTAACCGACATAGCGCTCAGGATTGTCCGGTTAAAGTGGCGTTGGGCAGGGCAAATAGCGCGGAGAACTGATAGCCGTTGGGGCAGAAAAGTTCTGAAATGGCGACCGCGCACCGGAAGGCGCAGGGTGGACCGATGACCTGGTTAGGACGATGGGAAGCCGATGGATGAGGGAGGCACAAGAACGCGCAGGGTGGAAACTTTTACAGGAGGCCTATGTCCAGCAGTGGACGTCCATAGGCTGTTGATATGGAATGTCCTACTGCAGGGACAGGCTTCCTCCTGTGACGGAGAGATACTTGGTCTACTAATACCACGATGGCCAGACGGATTGGTATAGGGTTTAATTTCAAGTTTTCATTCTTTTTATTTCGTAAAAATAACATTCACAGATAGTCCCTTAGTCGGTTTTTACGACACCAATGACCATCTCATCCCATGGGTGTCGTAAAAATCGACGGGTGGTGACATACTGTATTCTTACTCCGTCACCAGACGTATACAAAAAAAACTTAAAGAAGATAGGTACTTCCTCCTTCCTATTCTAGGTGTTTAAAAATAATATATATGATAACTATGAATATTTGAACAACGATATTAACTTCCCAGAACATCTGACATCACTTCATGACGACATAGTCATAGGTAAACCTACGTATTATTTAAACAATATATTAACGCTTTGCCAAATGGGTGAAGCGCTGAATAATTTACTGTTGGTAGAAATAATTAACTTTAGTGGCGAGAATGTAGTGGTAATGTTGGACTTAGGTTGTACAGGGATAAGTATACTTATAATATCATAACAGTCCATTAATGTCCCACTGGAGAGACGGGCCTCCTCCCATGACGAAGGGATAATTGGCCTATTAATACCACGCTGGCCAGACGGATTGGTATAGGATTTAATTTCAAATTTTCCTTCTTTTTATTTCGTAAATATGATAGTCCCTTAGTCGGTTTTTACGACACCCATGGGATGAGATAGGGTGGTGACATATTGTAGTCTTATTCCGTCACCACAGTTTATGCATCGCACAAAAGTCTTGCCTGTGATTTGAACCCGCGACTTCATGCATGGCAGTTACCACGCCACGAAATCAACCAAATATTTTAAGTCAGTCACCACTCGGAAGTATAGTGGCAATCCAACCGATGTCAGTTAGTAGTCAGGTTTTTTTGCCTTGGAAACATTTAAATAATTGTCAAATTAATACTGAATACAAATCGTATAATTAAATTTAATTAAAATCTTCATGACCATCGTAATTATTTAAGTAAATTAATTAATTAAACAAATGACCTCGGGTCTTAGATTTGTTATTTAAAACTTCCATAACATCTATAATATTAATAAATTCTAAATCTAAATCATTTCAAAATAACTTAATATCATTCGTACAAAATATACATATAATTTCCCACTGCAGGGACGGGCCTCCTCCCGGGACGAAGAGATACTTGACCAACTAATACCAACCTGGCCAGACGGATTGGTATAAGGTTTAATTCCAAGTTTTCCCTCTTTTTTTTTTCGTTAAAATAATATTCACGGATAGTCCCTTAGTCGGTTTTTACGACACGCATGGCATGACATATTGTATTCTTACTCTGTCACCACACGGAGAATATAACTACCTATTGGCAATTAAAAAGCTAATGCATTGACTAGGAAAGCATAGCCTAAGACTCTTGTGAGACCAGAACCGTGTAATCCTACTAATATTATAAATGCGAAAGTTTGTGAGGATGTATGGATGAATGGATGGATGTTTGTTACTCTTTCACGCAAAAACTACTAAACGGATTTTGATGAAATTTTGAATAGAGGTAGTTTAGGGTGTAGAATAATATTTAAGCTACCTTCTACAACGCGGGTGAAGCCGCTGGCATCGTATAATAATAAATTCAGGCTTAAGAAGAAAAAATAAAGAATATACACACATCAAAAAAGTCTAAGCAACATGCATGATATTACAAATTTACCATTTATATTAATTTATTTCTAAGTATTTACTCACTCAAAGTGTATAGGTAAGTAAACTTTTTTGTTATTGATGACATACTGGCTGGTTGTAAAAAAAAAATTTCGATTAAGTAAGTATGTTTTGTTTTTTTTTCATAAAATTCAAATGACTGCGAATTTGTTTGAATTTGAGTGCATGTTAATTGCTACGTTTTAGTCTTGATTTTATAATTTTACCAACCATTTAAATACAGTTGGCGACAAAATTGAATTGTTAGATATTCTTTACGTCATGGAGCGACGTCATTTGACGGCAGATGAAATGCAAAGAGCTGTAGGGATGTTGCAAGCGGGAAGTAATCAATCTCAGGTATCTCGACATTTTGGTATTCATAGAAGTGTTATTTGTCGTCTTTGGCAGCGCTACAATAATACAGGGGAACCCGCTGAACAGCATCCAGGCCGTAAAAGGAGTACAACCACTCGGCAAGACCGGTACATACAACTGACTGCAAGACGCCAGCCGATGTTAACCGCTCGAGAGATAAGTTTGAGGCTACAAAATTCAAGTGGTGTTGATGTAAGTCCCCAAACTGTGCGAAATCGACTGCATGAGTACGGCCTACGAGCTCGACGCCCTATCAGGTGCCCACCGATACGTCACGGGAATCGCGCTCGTCGAAATGAATGGTGTAGAGAACGCATAACATGGACCCAGGAACAATGGGATAAAATTATGTTTTCCGATGAGTCGCGATTCGGGTTTAGGCCTGATACAAGAAGGGTGCGAGTGTACCGTCGACCCGGAAATACTGAAAGACTCAGGTGCGTTCAGGAAGTTCATCCATACAGCGGCTCAACAGTTATGGTATGGGCGGGTATTATGAAGAACAGGCGAACTGAGCTCGTTTTTGTAAATGGAAACATGAACGCTGAAAATTACGTTGAGGATATTCTCAGACCTTATGTCCATCCATTTGCACAAACCTTTGGCTCCGATTTTACGTTAATGCATGACAATGCGCGTTCACATACAGCTCGGCGAACCAGTGAATAATATAATAATAATAATAAAAGCCTTTATTCACTGACCAATTTTAACTTAGACTAAGTAAACTAAATATTTAAAAAAAAAAAACATTTTTCTTTTGTAATCTTATTTCCTAAAATTCTTACTAACAAAATAAACAATTATTTAAAAGAAAACTTATCACTAGCAACCACTTTGGTCAGGTTGTCTATCGACATAGGCCTCCCCCAATTGCTTCCAATTTCTTCTATCTTTAGTTAGTCTTCTCCATCCTTTAGGTAAATCGTCCTCCCATCTTTTGATTTGACCTCCTCGTTGTCTTTTCCCATTCCTTGGATACCATTCAATTATATCCTTCGCCCATTTATTTTTGTTGCTTCTCATTGTATGTCCAATCCAATTCCATTTTAGCTTTTTTATTTTTTGTAGGACATCATTTACCTTTGTTCTTTTCCTTATTTTTGTAATTGTCCATCGATCCCGTAGCTTTATGTTTAGCATGCTTCGCTCCATGCTGCGTTGACAAACTGCAAGTTTTTGGTTATTTTTACTTGTAGCAGGCCAAGTTTGACATCCGTAAGTGAGACATGGTAGAATGCACGTGTTATATAATTTGCTTTTTATTGCCATAGGGATTACTTCACTTTTAACTATTTCTTTAAAAGACCAATACCGCTTCCAACTATTACTTATTCTTCTGTCTATTTCTTTAGAATACTGATTCTTTATAGAAATTATTTGTCCTAAATATATTTAATCATCTACGTATTCTATGATTTCTTGCCCTATTGTTATATTTTCCTTTTCACCATTTGTCATGACTTTCGTTTTCGTTAAATTCATAGATAAACCTGCTTTTCTGCTTTCAAAATCTAATTGTTGGAGCATTACTTCAAGTGTTTTTGGTTTCATTGCAAAAACTACAATGTCGTCTGCAAATCTTAAATGATTAAGGTTTGATCCATTAATAGTTATACCATATTGTTGCCAATCTAAATTCCTGAAAACATCTTCTAGTACTGCTGTAAAAAGTTTTGGGGAAAGAGGATCGCCTTGCCTAACACCTTTTTGAATTCTGAATTCTTCTCCTTGTTGTTCAAGTTGGATTGTTGCTGTGGTGTTATCGTATATTTTTTTTATGATACTTATATATTTACTTTCAACTCCTTGGTTTTCTAGTGTTTTCCATATGTAAGTATGTTTTAGCGAATCGAAAGCCTTATTGTAATCGACGAAAGCCATATAATATAGTTGTCCGTATTCTTTAAATTTTTCAATTACTTGCTTCACAACATGGATATGGTCGATAGTTGAATAATCAGCTCGAAATCCCGCTTGTTCCCGCGGTTGATTTTCCTCTAACTGTTTTGATATTCGGCCAAGTATTATTTTAGAAAACACTTTGTACAAATTAGACATAAGGCTTATAGGTCTATAATTATTTATTTCATTTTTGTCCCCTTTTTTATATAAAAGGAAGATGGTTGATTTTGTCCATTGAATAGGTATTTGTTCAGTTTCGATTATTTCATTAAAAAGATTGGTCACATATTTAGATATAGCAGGTAGGGCTTGTTTAAGTGTTTCATTAGATATTTTATCATCTCCAGGAGCTTTGCCAGTTGTTTGTGATTTTATAGCCTTCTTGACTTCACATTCTAAAATACAAGGTATATCTTCATAACAAGTTTCTTTCTGTTCTTCTGATGGCGTTGTTTCGTCTGACTCTGTGTATAATTTCTTGTAAAAGTCTGTCGCTATTCTCGCTATTGATTGTCTATTTGTTGTCAATTTGTCGTTTTTCTTCATATTTTTAGTTTTCATGTTAGGTATCCATTGTGTATATTCTTTTAGTTGTTTCAGACCTTTCTTGATTCCTCCTGTTTTTTCAATTTGTTCTCTTAATACATTTAGCCTCTCTGCTTTTTTGTGTTTTCTTATTGTTTCCTGAATCTTTTTACTAACATTTGCTATGTGTTGTTTGTTTACTTTTCTTTGGTCAAACATTTTATTTCTCTCTTCCATTAGTTTTATCGTTTCTTCTCCTAACTTACTTTTGTTTTTATTTTTAGTACTCGATTTATTTATATTTAACATTTCTTTTTCCAAGTAATTATATTTTTGTTGTAATGTTCTGAATTCTCCGCCTTTTTCTAATGTTCTCTCTAAATCATTTAGTATATTTTGTGGTATTGCCAATGTTGCTGTATTGTTATTTGTTGAGTGTAAAATATGTTTCCTGGACTTATTATATGTGCTTTGTATAACTCCTCGTACCATTCTATGATCCGTATTAAAATTTAATCTGTTTAGTACTTCAATATTGTTAAATATCTGTTTTTCGTTCGTAAGTATAAAGTCTATTTCATTTTTATCCCTGCCATTTGGTGCCAGCCATGTCCACTTTCTTGATTTTCGTTTTTTGAAGAAGCTGTTCATTATTTTAAGATTGTGAGCGAATGAAAAATCTATAAGTCTTTGTCCATTGTCGTTTCTGTCACCACTGCTGTAGTCTCCTAGAACAAATTCATCTATGTTTGATTTGTTGCCAACTTTGGCATTAAAGTCTCCCATGACGATAGTATTCCTGTTTTTCTTTTGCATTAACTCTGTCAAATCTTTGTAGAATATTTCCTTTGCTAATTTTGTATCTTTTTCTCCGGGTGCATGAACTTGAATAATACTCCATGATTGTTTTGATTCTGTTAATTGTATTTCAAGTACTGCTATTCTATCTGATATTCCATGGAAACTTACTATTTTTTCTTTTAAGTGAATACTTGGCAACGGAGAACATCCAGGTATTGCCCTGGCCTGCACAATCGCCAGACCTCAACCCCATCGAGCACGCATGGGACATGCTCCAGAGACGTGTTTTGAAGGACTTGGACGGAGTGACAACAACCCAACAGCTGAAGGATTTGCTACAATTCCATTGGGAGCGAATACCGCAAGATGACATAAACAGTCTCATTAATTCAATGAATAATCGTTGCCGACAAGTTCTGAATAGCAGAGGAGGCCATACTTTGTATTAAATTGTCCTATTCTTTCACAATAAATTCATTTTCTTAAGAAATTTCAATTTGTAAAAAAAAAGTTTAGTTTCTTATGTACCTGTATATTCTAATATTGTTAATTTCTGTTATTAAAAGAACTTATAAAGAAAACAGCTGTTATTTTTACATCATAGAACCCTAAAAATATTATTTTAAAAATAAAATACAACGTTATAATTAAAATAAATGGTAAAATAAATTAATATAAATGGTAAATTTGTAATATCATGCATGTTGCTTAGACTTTTTTGATGTGTGTATAATTCCCAACAACAAAGGCTCTGCACTATGCTCAAAGCACGATAATTTATAAATTTTTCTATACTAATATTATAAAGAGCTAAAGTTCGTTTCGGTAATAAACCAATTTTTAAAATTCTTTATGTGTTGAATAGTCCATTTATCGGGGAGTGTCATAGGCTATATAATATTACGCTATGACTAATAGGAGTGGAGGAGTAATGAAATATGTTTAAAACGGGACGCGTTATTTTCGCCGCCCAATGAAGTGGGCACGGGGCAGCTCGGCTTTTATAAACCAAAATAGAAATATTATAGCAGGCTAGGTTAACAGAAATATTTTATTAAAATCAAGCCTTTTGTCCGTGTGGTGACGTAGTTAGAATACAATATGTCACCAACCTATCGCAACCCAAGAGTGTCGTAAAAATCGACTAAGGGAATATCCGTCAATACTTTTTTTTTTCTTTATTTAAGGAGCTTTGTCAATATTATCTTTACGAAATGAAAAGAAGGAAAACTTGAAATTAAACCCTATACCAATGCGTCTGGCCAGCGTAGTTCTAGTAGGCCAAGTATCCCTCCGTCACGGGAGGAGGCCTGTCCCTGCAGTGGGACATTAATGGGCTGTTATGATGAAGCCTTTTAAGCTCTCATTAGATATTCCATAATATTATCATTAAAAGGGCAGCCATTTTGTGGCTAAACAATGATAATATTAGCGTGTAAACTTATATTTTCGCACGTCTTGTAGGTAGGGAAGGCAAATCCGTTCTGTTTTAAAATCCGGATTTTTAAGAACGGAGTTTTAGTCCGATCCGGATTATCCGGATTTTACGGATTTTTTATAAAATTAAACAAATACACTTAAATCAGTTTCTAAATGAGATGTTTCTTATATTTGTGTAAATGGATTATAATGAAAACACTGGAAAATCAAAACATAATATTAATAAAATCGATTTTTTATTTAGAATTAAGTATTTTGATTTTGTTATTTGTAATTATTCAATTTCAAATCAAAATAATAAGTACAAATTAAAATAAAACTTTGGAAAACTTCTCCTCAAATTAATAAAGATTACACACGGAAATAATCCGCATTATTAAAATAATCTGTGTATAACTCGTGAACTGCCAGCTGAGGAACGTTACTAAAACAATTAAAAGTTAAAATAAATAGAAATTCAGGTAGGTAAACATAAATAACTGACTTCTTGAACAATTAATAATTTTTATTTAACTTAATTTTAAAAAGACTGTTATTTTATAAGACATAAAATTGATGGCGGCCAAGTTAATGCGGACAACTACATTTCTGAAAATATCTTTGTTTTACGAAAATGAGCCTTATATAACCTTCTGTCCTAAAGTTCTGCATTAAATTTATTTTAGTTAAAGGTATATTTTATTTATTAAAAAAAAGAAATTACTTTGGAGCATCCACAGATGATTGTAACCTAAATAAAGACAACACTCACTTGTCTTGCTTTTGCGCGTACCGTTTTGTTGTCTTTTAAATGTATTTATTTTGTTTAAAGTTCTTACTTACCTAAGTACCTACCTTACATAAATATAAATGTTATATGCAATATAAATGAAGACATCTACAATATTTTTGTTGACAAATTTATTATTGTTTTGTTTTAGAACATCAATGGAATGTTTATGTCGCTTTTATAACATTAAATATCCATAAAAAAAGTCTTAGAACTTAATAATATTTTATATCGAAATGACCTCTTTTGTGGCGACTAATGACGTATGTACGATTATTAGGTAGATGTCTTCTTCCACGTAATAAAAAGACATGTATATCCTATTCTATAAAATGCACTGACAGCCTCGCCGTCTAACCAATAAAATCTTTTAAAATTCAATTAATTTGTATTTTAAAAGATTTGATTGGTTAGACGGCGGGGTTAGGTCGGTGGATAATGACAACTCACTGCATTCTAAACGCAAATAGAATAATAAAATAAATAAAAATAAAAATAAAAAAGCCTTTTATTCCATGCATTTTACAAAATATATAAATAATTGTTGCTTGATTTTATATTATTCACTAATTATAATAATTATTATTAGTTATCACAAGTATAACACATTTATTTTCTTACATTAAAATTAAATTTATTTTTAGTATTGTAGCAAGAAAATGAAAATAACAATTATTCTTTTATTAAATTTTATCATAATTGTATTACTTATATTATAATTTAAATTGATATTTTACTTATTGATTTATTTTTATTTAATTAATTAATATGTATACTATTTAATTCTTAATTATTAAATTTATTCATGGACCCCTTTCAGGTGAAGGCCTCCTCCAAAGATTTCCATTTGTCTCGGTCGTTAGCAACAGTGATCCAGTCTAGTCCAGCTACATTTCTAATGTCGTCCTCCCAGCGAGTGCATGGTCTACCAACACGCCGTTTCCCCTGGGGACCTTTCCATGTAGTTACTTCTAATGTCCATCTTTTATCTTTAAGTCGCGCTATGTGGCCAGCCCATCTGAATTTTTGCCTCTGAGCAAAGTTGAGAGCATCTACAGTTTTTGTAAAGTTTCTTATTTTAGTATGGCGAATTTTGTGTGTTCTTCTTATTTTTAACATACTGCGCTCCATTCCTCTCTGGCATGTTATTAACTTATTTTTTGTCTTGTTAGTGAACGTCCAGGTCTGGCAAGCATATGTAAGACTTGGTAGAATGCACGAGTCCATAATTTTCTTTTTCACTTCAATTGGCATGTTACTTTTCATAATTTCCTTGTAACTCCAGAACTTATTCCAAGCAATTCTTGATCTGCGCTCTACCTCTAGTTCATTGCTATTGTTCTCAAATGATATTTGTTTTCCTAAATAGATATAGCGCTCCATATATTCTATTGGTTTCTGCTCTATTGACATAGGTTGTTTGTAACTATTGGTCATGATGTTTGTTTTAGAGAAATTTATTTCTAATCCTACTTGTCTGCTAGCTTCGTGTAACATACGTATCATTATATCTAAGTTTTCACCTTTCTCAGACAGTAGTACCAGGTCGTCTGCGAATCTTAGATGACTCAAATAATTTCCTTTAATATATAAGCCGTACTTGTTCCAGTCCAATTTGCCTATAATTAATTCCAATACTGCTATAAATAGAGTAGGAGACAATGGGTCGCCTTGTCTCACTCCTCTATTGATATTAAAATTCGGTCCAGTTGATTCCAGTTTAATTCTACTAACGTTGTTGTTATATATATTTTTTATTACATTTATGTATTCATTTTCTGTTCCTTGTGTACTTAAGGCTTCCCATATACTTGTGTGTGAGATTGTATCAAAAGCTTTTTGGTAGTCTATATACGCTATGTAGAGCGGTCTTCGGTGTTCTTGATATTTTTCAATAACAAGTTCTAGGGTATGTATGTGATCTATTGTAGAGAACCCTTTACGAAAACCAGCTTGTTCTATGGGTTGTTTAGTATCTAAAGTTTTTGCTATTCTTTGATTTAAAATTGTAGAGAAAAGCTTGTAGATCGTTGGAAGGAGGCTTATTGGTCTGTAATTGCCGATGTCATTTGGATTTCCTTTTTTATAAAGCAGGACAATATTTGATTCTGACCATTGTGACGGTGTGTTCGCAGTTTTCAGTATTAAATTAAATAATGTTGCTAGAGGTGTTGCTAGTATTTCACAACCATTTTTTATTGCTTCGTGAAACGCAAATAGAATATAGGTACATTATTTCAGTAAAATGACAACATAGGGATAAAACTCTTTATACAATAGGTATATAAAAAAGGTTATTTTAATTCATTCTGCCAATTTTAATTGGTTCATAATTCTCAAAATGGTAACTTTTTTTGCTAAAAGTGCTCTCCTGTAAAGTTGCTATGTTGTAGATGTCTGTATTAACTTTGCTGCCATCAAAATATGACCTCAAAAATAATAAATCATCTAAAGTTGTGTAACCTGCTGCGAATTCGGTTACACATAATTCCTGCTGTAGAAAAAGCACGCTCTGTTTCAGCGCTTGTAGGGGGAATGCATTGAAGATGCTTGTAAGCGGCCTCCTAATAACGTCCTGGTGAACCACTATCCTCGAATAACGCCATAGCCACTCTAACATTACGATTTCTTATTATTCAGAAAATCCGCGGATTTAATTTTCGAATCCGGATTTACAATCCGAGTAATAATGGGCGGATATCCAGATTTTTCAGATTACGGATAGTCCGGATTGCATTCGCTACTTGTAGGACTATTTTATATCAGAGTGGTAAATGTCATATTAATGGGAAGGCTTAGCCATTAATAAAGGAAAACAAGTAAAACCACCAATTTATATGAATTAACCTTTTAATATAAAACTTAATAATAACGTTATAACATATAGATCAAAAGGTTAATTTACTTCTAACTTCTCCTAAAAATATAAACTAACATAACTCTTAACCCTATCTAACTGCTAACTTTACATAACATAACTGCTAACCTAACATAACATAAATGCTAACCTAACATAACTGCTAACATAACAAAACTAGTAACCTAACACAACTGCTTACATAACATAACTGCTAACATAACTGCTAACCTAATATAACTGCTAACATTACTGCTAACCTAACATAACTGCTTACATAACATAACTGCTTACATAACATAACTGCTAACCTAACATAACTGCTAACATAACATAACTGCTTACATAACATAACTGCTAACATAACATAACTGCTAACATAACATAACTGCTAACCTAACATAACTGCTAACCTAACATAACTGCTAACATAACATAACTGCTAACCTAACATAACTGCTAACATAACATAACTGCTAACATAACATAACTGCTTACATAACATAACTGCTAACTTAACATAACTGCTAACCTAACATAACTGCTAATCTAACATAACTGCTAACCTAACATAACTGCTAACATTACTGCTAACCTGACATAACTGCTTACATAACATAACTGCTAACATAACATAACTGCTAACTTAACATAACTGCTAACCTAACATAACTGCTAACATAACTGTTAACATAACATAACTGCTTACATAACATAACTGCTAACCTAACATAACTGCTTACATAACATAACTGCTTACATAACATAACTGCTAACCTAACATAACTGCTAACCTAACATAACTGCTAACTTAACATAACTGCTTACCTAACATAACTGCTTACATAACATAACTGCTAACCTAACATAACTGCTAACATAACATAACTTCTTACATAACATAACTGCTAACCTAACATAACTGCTAACATAACATAACTGCTAAAATAACATAACTGCTAACCTAACATAACTGCTAACCTAACATAACTGCTAACCTAACATAACTGCTAACCTAACATTACTGCTAAACTAACATAACATAACTGCTTACATAACATAGCTGCTAACCTAACATAACTGCTAACCTAACATAACTGCAAACATAACATAACTGCTTACATAACATAACTGCTTACATAACATAACTGCTAACATAACATAACTGCTAACTTAACATAACCGCTAACCTAACATAACTGCTTACATAACATAACTGCTTACATAACATAACTGCTAACCTAACATAACTGCTTACATAACATAACTGCTTACATAACATAACTGCTAACCTAACATAACTGCTAACTTAACATAACTGCTAACCTAACATTACTGCTAATCTAACATAACATAACTGCTTACATAACATAGCTGCTAACCTAACATAACTGCTAACCTAACATAACTGCTAACATAACATAACTGCTTACATAACATAACTGCGAACATAACATAACTGCTAACATAATATATCTGCTAACATAGCTGCTAACCTGACATAACTGCTAACATAACACAACTGCTTACATAACATAGCTGCTAACCTAACATAGCTGCTAACCTAACATAGCTGCTAACCTAACATAACTGCTAACATAACATAACTGTTGACATAGCTGCTAACCTAACATTACTGCTAACATAACATAACTGCATACATAACATAGCTGCTATCCTAACATAACTGCTAACATAACATAGCTGCTAACCTAACATAACTGCTAACATAACATAACTGCTTACATAACATAGCTGCTAACCTAACATAACTGCTAACATAACATTGCTGCTAACCTAACATAGCTGCTAACATAACATAACTGCTTACATAACATTGCTGCTAACCTAACATAACATAACTGCTTACATAACATAGCTGCTAACCTAACATAACTGCTAACATACCATAACTGCTTTCATAAGATAGCTGCTAACCTAACATAACTGCTAACATAACATAACTGCTTACATAACATAGCTGCTAACCTAACATAACTGCTAACATAACATAACTGCTTACATAACATAGCTGCTAACCTAACATAACTGCTAACATAACATAACTGCTTACATAACATAGCGGCTGACCTAACATAACTGCTAACATAACTTAACTGCTTACATAACATAGCTGCTAACCTAACATAACTGCTAACCTAACATAACTGCTAACATAACATAACTGCTTACATAACATAACTGCTTACATAACATAGCTGCTAACATAACATAACTGCTTACATAACATTGCTGCTAACCTAACATAACGGCTAACATAACATAACAACTTACATAACATAACTGCTAACATAACATAACTGCTTACATAACACAACTGCTAACATAACATAACTGCTTACATAACATAGCTGCTAACCTAACATAACTGCTAACATAACATAACTGCTTACATAACATAGCTGCTAACATAACATAACTGCTTACATAACATTGCTGCTAACCTAACATAACTGCTAACATAACATAACAACTTACATAACATAACTGCTAACATAACATAACTGCTTACATAACATAGCTGCTAACATAACATAACTGCTTACATAACATTGATGCTAACCTAACATAACTGCTAACATAACATAACTGCTTACATAACATAACTGCTTACATAACATAACTGCTTACATAACATAGCTGCTAACATAACATAACTGCTTACATAACATAGTTGCTAACATAACATTACTGCTTACATAACATAGCTGCTAACATAACATAACTGCTTACATAACATAGCTGCTAACCTAACATAACTGCTAACATTACTGGTAACATAACTGTTTACATAACATGAAATGAAATGAAATGAAATCTTTATTCGTTTAGAAATGTTGTGTATACAATGATGATTTGATTGTTAGTTGCGCGTCACATTTCGCCTTTAGTAGGCATACGAATCTTATATTACATAGTACTTAATTTATATAATATTTGATAATCAGCAATATTTTTATGCGTTTTCTATATTTTATATAATATTATTCTATATTCTTTAATTTAAACATCTTATTTATACTACTTAATAAAATTAAACTATATGTCAATAAATAATGTCAATACTATATAATTAAATTATAATATCTATTTAAATTCCAAATATTCTCTTATCGTATAAAAACAATTATCGATCAGCCCTTTTTTTAAAATACTCTTAAATTGTATGACAGGTAGCTCTCTTATGTATTTAGGGATATGGTTATACACTGTGATGATCATCATAGAGCTATTTTTCTTATGAAAACTACTTTTACATGGTTCCATTTTTAGCTTTGTTGGGTCCCTTGGTTTGTATCTACAATTTTCGCTAAACTTAACAAATAAATGGCTTTGGTTACGTACAAACATTCCTATTTCCAATATGTATAAGGACACCAAAGTCAGCACACCCAGTCTCCTGAAAAGTGGCCTACATGTCTCAAGAGGCCCAACACCACCGATAGTATACATTTTTTTTTAAATATAAATACTCTGTTTATATCTGTAGAGTTGCCCCACAATAAAAGGCCGTACTTTAGAATTGATCCAAGCAACGTGGCCATGATAGGCAGTGAGTGCAACTGATTCATTTGCAAACCTTTTTAATTGTCTCAAAGCGTATACAAGCGTAAACATAACTGCTTACATAACATAACTGCTTACATAATATAACTGCTAACATAGCTGCTAACCTAACATAACGGCTATCATAACTGCTAACATAGCTGCTAACCTAATATAACATTACTGCTAATCTAACATAGCAGCTAACCTTACTTAACTGCTAACCCAACGGCTAACATAACTGCTGCTGAGGAGCCCCGTCCCTGCAGTGGGACATTAATGGGCTGTGATAATGATGATATGCATCACAAGACGAATAAATTAAATAAAATGAACGGGAAAATAAATAACTTAAAGATTAGATTCTCAATTCGACCTTTCTGTTGGCGGACATGATGGCATTTCGTTCTAGGTCGTACTCGAGGTTATATACTTGTAAAACTAGATTTTGTAAGATAACTTTTATTAACATTGTCTTAGAAAAGTCAACTCTCGGAGTAGATGTCAAGAGCTGGGTCTCGGGGATATATGCAGTCGTTCATCATCAGCCCATTAATGTCCCACTACAGGGACGGGCTTCCTCCCATGACGGAGGGATACTTGGTCTACTAATACTACGCTGGCCAGACGGATCGGTATAGGGATTAATTTCAAGTTTTCCTTCTTTTTATTTTGTAAAGATAACATTTACGGTTAGTTCCTTAGTCGGTTTTTACAACACCCATGGGATGAGATGGGGTGGTGACATATTGTATTCTTACTCCGTCACCACACGGAGACAAGGATTTATACAGATGTTAAATATGTGGAATAGGTATGCAACCTCAAGATTATTGTGGATTGTGCAAATAGTTTTCTTGCTTAGGACTTATACCCGCGAGGGGGTGGTCAGTTATAGCGATCGAGGTATTGTTAGTTTTGATATCATCGTAACGGTCGGTAGACCGCTCTATGGAAATACCGACATACTTTTCTCACTCGACCTAAATATTTATCATCCGAGGGATTTAAAACCACAGCAACTAACCTGGTGTCCTGCGTGGGCGACAAACGCAACACGACAAACGCGACGTACGCGATCAAATCAACAGCGTACCCTACTTGTGCCTTCCTATGTGACCGTCTGCGACGAGACGCGAGTACGCGACGTAATCATGTAGGACACTTGTCCCGTGTAGCATCACGTTGCTTTCGTCGCCCACGAAGGACACCGCGTAAAGCGTTAGCCGTGCTTATGTGGCAGTTTATTCTTAATACTTACCGTATTTACCTCTTCGTGCTGACCACCTTATGGCTAAAACGGTATTTCTTTGAGTAGGTTCAGGTTTAGGAAACTTCGGATTGCCGTGTGCCAGAAATATTTATTGACAGGTGGAAATAGTTACGATCACTTCATCACGGGTAGGGTGGAGGGGTGGCAGATTTTTAGTGACTAAAGTCCCCCGGTGTGCCGTCTCTCCCGTAGTTCGGTAGACAGCGCCATTTAGAATGCATAGGTTTTTTTTTGTTCTCATTCGTTCTTAGGTCTGCTTATGTAGTACTGACCACGTTAACAATCCACCGTGCTCGAAACCTGTTAAAAAAATTAAGGAATAAGTAGGTAGTTACTTGACATAGGTACAGACCCTATACTTACCTAAATATTTGTCTCTTAAGTGTGATAACAAACAGCCATATTTATGGACACAATATTATGAATGAAAGCGTTAAAACACTTAAAAAGAAAATTACAGCATTTCTTTTTGGGGATCTTTATTGGGTTACTGTAAAAAGAAAAGTATAGTACTTATAGTCTGCTGTCCTACAAAATTAATATTAAAGATCCCCATAAGAATAAACACGTTTTATTTCAAGTTACTTAAATTAAGCACAGATTACTTACTACATATATATAGCTATCATGGCATACATGCTGGCCTATGTCCAGCAGTCGACTGCAATAGGCTAGTTGATTGATTGATTGATATAGCTATCATGGGGATACAAATAGTCTACAAACTAAAAATAAAAATATACCTACTTAGGTTAGTACAAAATTAAAGGACTAATGTATGGAAAACGTTTTTTTGGATTATTGACTTTTCCAGTACTCCAACCTTAGTTGCTCTCATAGAACTTTTTGATCAGCATGCGAAACAGGATCGAAAAATTTTTTGGTGAAAAATGGTAATTTTCTTGCTAATCGTACATTTTTTTAAATCTGTAAATAGGAATGTTTTTTTTTTTTTAAATTATGGATACTCTCCTAAGACCAATTTCTTGTAGCTGCAACTATTAGGTAAGTAAGTACCTCTGTTTACTGCCCCATTGAAACTTTCCACCCCGTGTACACACAGCAATATATCAAGTTGAAACATTTTCATTTGAAATTGTGTCTTATTTCAAGGTATTAAGGTACACCAGTGTCTAGCTTGATTAGTTGCTGTGTGTACATCAGTAGATAGTCTTTTAAATCTTAGATTAATAACATATAAAAAAATAATCACAAACCATAAACCTCACTAAACTGAATAGGTATACATGCTTACATGGAACGACATTTTATCTTTTGAATAAGTAGTGCCTGGTATTGTTATTATTATAAAATAGTACTGATACGATACAATTATGTAATAAAATGAAAAAATTAAACACAGTTAACTATAATATATTAACTTGTAGATAGATAATTGTAACTTGTCTGTTCTTAAGCTAAAGACCTACTGTGTTATTTAAGGAAAACCTGTACTGAAAGCTATACCTGCTATATAGCTATACCTGAAAAGCTATACCACTTTGTATTATAGTTATAAGCTGTAAGTATTCTCTTGTATTACTGTTGGTTTTCTAATAAAAAATAAATAGCGAAAATAACTTCTTTTGCTTGTTCGCAAATTGTATACTAAGCAATTTACTTAACAAATTACCCTTTATTTAAATACTATATTTTATGATTACAATACTTTGTGTCCGAAATAACCTATGATATTGTTCATAATTTGTACACATAAAATTTAATAAAATAAAAAATAGAATAATGTAAACTTGTTCAATCTTCTTTATCTCTTCTTATTCTTCTTCTTGTACGTAGAAATAAGGGATAAAACGTAACCTCTATCAGGCTATGTCTGAAAGATCACAAAGATACAGACAAAGCCAAGGAGAGGCTAGGTCAAGATCCCCACTCTTCTTTATATCTTCTGCATTCTTCTGTACTGTGGGAAGTCTTCTTTCTTCTTGAATGTAATTCGGTGTACACAAAGCAACACATCAAGTTAAACATTTTCATTTGAAATTGTGTATTATTTCAAGGTATTAAGGTACATGAGTGTCTAGCTTGATTAGTTGCTGTGTGTACCTAATTTCTTATAGCCTAAATTAATGAATAAACACATTACACTTATTTGACATTACATGGTATAAAAAAAGTTTAATAAAATAAAATACTTAGACATTTATAGACAATTAATCATAAAAGAAGAATAATTTAATAATAAATTGGAAAATGTGTAGTTTGTAAAATATTACTCGTAGAATCCTACTTATAAGTATTATAAATGCGTAAGTTTGTGAGGATAAATGGATGGACGTTTGTTACTCTTTCGCGCAAAAACTACAGACGGTAGAGTGTGGTAGAGTCGTCTTTGAAAACTTTATACCTAACTGTAATATAAGTAGGTCAAATATCCCTAGTTAAAGAATTGCCGTCACAGCTTTAACAAAATCAAATAAATATAAACTCAGTGTCACTATCAATTAAAAAAAAACAACCAACCACAAACAATGGATAACTCAAACTACTTATCATAGTAATTAAATACTCTATAAGTTATAATTATTGTATTTTATCATCTTCGTGACAGAGTAAAAAAATACAAGCAATCTTATTGTTCCAAGAAAATGTTGTCTGTGGAAGGTTAAATTAAAAAAAAATGTCCTTATTTTATACTTGTTTGAATGATAAGATTAATGGGTTCCTATTGAAGTGGAGTGGTTGATAAAGCGGGTGCTTGCACGAGGTTGTGGGTTCAAATTTGGTATTTCAGGACTATTCTTTGTATGATTGTTTAGAGTTTTAACGCTTTCCAGCGTGGTATTAGTAGGCCAAGTATCCCTCCGTCACGGGAGGAGGCCCGTCCCTGCAGTGGGACATTAAAGGGCTGTTATGATGATCCGTTGTCTAGTACCCACAGCTTTGCTTAGTTTGGGACTAGATGGCGTTGTGTGAATGTGTGAGGAATATTTATTTATTTATCATTGTTAAAAGCCTACTCATAATAATTACAAATTATATTTTAAATTAAGTTCGTATAAAAGATATCAACGCGTAAACAGAGTAGCGCTACGATTTTTTACATAGGTATAGGACATGGCAATATGGCTGTAAATAAAATGATGCAGAGCGTGTATATAGTCCAGGAATAAAGGCCACGGATGCTAGTTATGAAATAATAAATAAATAAATATTCACGGACATCTGGCTGCTACGCAGAGGTCTCGCGTTCGATTCCCGCTCAATGCAAATCTTTGTGTGCATGAACATGTTAGTATGCATTGGTCTGGGTGTTTTCTATGTATAATATGTATGTATTTACAAACAAAAGTATTTAAGTATGTTTATCCGTTGTCTAGTACCCATAGCACAAGCTCTGCTTAGTTTGGGACTAGATGGCGTTGTGTGAATGTGTAAGGAATATTTATTTATTTATTTAACTACGAGTATGTAGGTATTTATATATACTTAACCTTTTTAAGGACGTACATATATCAAGGTGGTTGGTCAATGACCGTTAACAAAACAAATCGCAAAAAATACTATAAAAAATGTAAAGCTTGAAATAGGATTACACCATGTGTCTTTCCTAAGTTATCCTTGGATATATCTAAATTTGGATATATCCTAGGATAACCTAGGAAAAACACATATTATGGTCTCTCGTTGCTCTGTAAGGCCCGATTTACACATCGACAAGTACGAAGTAGCCCCCTCTTTCGCGTCTCGCCAACTTAACTCGCCAAAAAATAGGATGGAGATCTATTCAAATCAACTTAATAAACAACTTACTACTCTCGCTACTGTACGTGTCGATGTGTAAATCGGGCTTCAGATCGTACAGGAACTAAGATTCATTAGTGCAGTTGGTAGGCAGCGGTATGTTGATTGAATAAAAAAATTTTTTCAAATGTCAAAAATCCTATTACGTTACGATTCCTATTAGTGTGCGTTGCTGTAAGGAGTTTCATACAAATATGTAATACTGAACGGCTCGAGTTGATACAGTGCCGATCCGTTTACGTTACGATATTGTGCTACGATCCTGCAACAGTTTGAAAGATTTCCTACTCGTAGATTTAATAAGCACTACATTAAAAAAAAAATTATAACTTTTATACACACTATTATTTTAAAACTTTTGCAAATACACAATATCTTTCTCACAAGAAACAAGCATGGCGACAAGACCAAACTATTCTAAACTTAAACATTTTTATGAATAAATAAAAGTAAAACAAGTTACAAACGGAAAAATACCAATCCTTGGATATTTTCATACAAGTATAGACCAGTTTATCAAGACATACCTTACCCCCCTCTCTTCATACAAAACTGGAGCCCCGCGGGGTATGACAGATAAAACTTAAATGTCATCACAAAATGGTTCATATTAATATATGATAATTAGAGTGTTTATATACAGGGAAATATCAAAATTGATTTAATTATATATTATTTATTTAAGAAATATTTTATTTTTGACATACTGTTTTTTTTTATTAGTTACTAAGCAAGTTAAAGGTTTATCTAATGTTAGAACTCGGCTTAAAATAGCGAGTCCATTTTATAAGACAATTTCCGTACTTGTTCTCTTCTCTCGTGTCAATGGTCGAAAACATAATTCCTTTTTAATTTTATTTTTTGTGACATTTTTTTATTTATTTAGTAGTATTAACATAGTATTTTTTTTAATATCCTGACATTATTTACCCTGATATAATAATTGTATAACATGACACTTATTGTATATTATGGGCATTGTACATTTGCACGCCGAAAATATGGCAGAACGTGCGCACAAAATTTTGTAAAATATTTTTGTTTTTATACCATGTTTGAGCAAATCTAAAAAAAAAAGAAATTCAATTTTAGAATAGTGAGAGGAGCACTTTAATGCCATTTGGAGTGGCCGCGTAAAGATCGGCCAAAACTTAAACCCATTTCCGTACTATAGATACCTATGTCCTGTGGACTTTAACGTATAAAAAACTAGGTTTTGCTCGTGGTTTCGCTCGCGTTAAATTCGGGGTAGCACTGTACCCCATTCTTGGACACAGAAGAAAAGAAAAAAAGTAGCCTATGTTACTCTCCATCCCTTCATCTATCTACACTTAAAAAATAATTGTGTGTTGTAATAGTAGTGAATTCGTCGCTCCGTTTTGCCGTGAAAGAAAGACAAACAGACACACTTTCCCATTTATAATATTAGTATGAATTTACGGCCACATAGTACATCGAAGCTTAGTTTAAGACCCATGAGTTATTTTAAAGGTAAATATTTATCTACTTAGCTAGCGACGTGTGGTGACGGAGTAAGAATACAATATGTTACCACCCCATCTCATACCATGGGTGTCGTAAAAACCGACTAAGGGGCTATCCGTGAATATTATCTTTACGAAATAAAAAGAAGGAAAACTTGAAATTAAACCCTATATCAATCCGTCTGGCCAGCGTGGTATTAGTAGGCCAAGTATCCCTCCGTGATGGGTCTGCCCGTCCCTGCAGTGGGGCATTAATGGGCTGTTATAATATCCTAAGCTTATACATGTATGTATATGTTAAAAAATCTCACGTCTCGTTTTAAATCCGGATTGGCAATGACATCATATGAAGCAATGTCATTGCGCCGACCTGATCAAACTTTATAACATAACCTTTATGTTAGAGGACGTAGCTACGTATTACGAATTTATTAGAATGGATTTAAAGTCCAAGTGATTTTAATAATTTTTGAATGTTTTTGTATGTTTTTGATGTATTTTTGAGGTATTTTTTTAATGTTTTATGATGGTAGAAGAGTAAGTGGTAAGTTATGGTAAGTGAAACCGAATGAGTGACAGATTATAATAAATCCTTAGTAACTAATCTATACATAGTATAAAATGAAGTCGCTTTTTCTGTCCCTATGTCCCTTTGTATGCTTAAATGTTTAAAACTAAGAATTTTGATGCAATTTTTTTTAATAGATAGAGTGATTCAAGAGGAAGGTTTATATGTATAACATGCATATTATAGTATAGAAATCTATATAAATTTAGAGATTGCTAATGAAGCTGTATTGAAACGTTGTTTAAGGACATTCTGTAGGTAGGTGCCCGTGCGGAACCAGGGCTGGTCGCTAGTAATATCATAAACGCGAAAGTTTTTATGCATGGATGTTTGTTGGTCAATCTTGATAAGATAACCCGACCGATTTAGATGAATTTTCGTATAGAATTAGCTGGCATTCTGGATAGATACGACGGATAATACCGACCAAGACGGTCTCTAGCTCAAGATCCCTAGGTTGTAGGTACTAAGTAAAGCGAGAACTCATGAAATTGAGAATTAGTGATATGAAAGACAAAGTAATTCATCTAAAATTGTAAAAATGAACACAATTTTGCGGTTTTTTGCGCTAAAAATATTATGATTTCATTACTTACCGATGTAAAATCTCTAAATGGTTTTGAAATCGACATACTTAGGTAAACATTTACTTTACATACCGAATTATCGAGAGTTGTTTAAATCGCTTTTATGGTATCTATTTCACGTGGTTTATCGGCTGCAGTCACATTTGTAGAGACTTAATAGTGGTAATGAGTGGTTTCAATAACTAACTCATCCTATGAATCCACCCATCCTATTAATATCGAAAAATATGAGGAAAAACTCGCAAAAATTATATCTTCGAAAAAAAGAAGGATAACTGGACTTAAAACCGTAAACCAATGCGTCTGGTATCAATATAATTAAATGGCACCTCGAAAGAGAATTTATAGCATAGACTAAATTCACGAGGCTTTTTCCCTAATGTGTATTACGCACAAAAAAAACACTAAGTTTTCACAAATCTAAAAGAATTTTATGGTTTACGTAATTTGATGATATATCATGATGATGATGTACCGGACAAAGAATCGTTGACATTTTATATTCTTAGTCATATCGACATGACAGCTAATAAACAAGTCATAAGTGAATAATGACCACAAAAACTTATTTATCATAATGACCATGTTTATAAATCAACTAAATACACAACACCTACATACGTAGCCTATCCGCCATTTTTGCGTCTATTCCCAGTTTCCCCCTATCGGGGGAAAGTATTCTGGGGAAACTGGGAATAGACGGATTGTTCCAAAAACTACAGACACTAAAAATATAGTTTTTTAATTTTTTTACTAGCGACTCGCCCCGGCTTCGCACGAGTGCAATGCTTATTACTCTACAATATTTTGCGTCATGATAACAGCCCATTAATGTCCCACTGCAGGGACGGGCCTCCTCCCGTGACGGAGGGATACTTGGCCTACTAATACCACGCTGGCCAGACGGATTGGAGCTATTATAGAGTTTAATTTCAAGTTTTCCTTCTTTTTATTTTGTAAAGATTAAAGATTGGTTAGTCGCTTAGTTGGTTCCTACGACATCCATGGGATGAGATGGGATGGTGACATATTGTATTCTTACTCCGTCACCACACAGGAAGTGCATGATTATACAAATATTATGCATGTATTATACAAATATAAACCTTCCTATTGAATTACTCTATCTATTAAAACAAACTGCTTGCGTAGTTTTAAAGATTTATACATAATAGAGACGGAAAGACAGCGACTATGTTTTATATGTAATATGTAGTGAAGAACTCAAATAAATATATTAAATATTTCTATGACATTCACACAACGCCATCTAGTCCCAAATTAAGCAGAGCTTGTACTATTGGGTACTAGAAAATGTATAAACATATACTTAAAGTAAATTTTTTGAACATAGAAAATACTCAAAATATAGCACACAATCATGTTTATGCACACAAATATTCGAATTGAGCGGGAATCGAACCCGTGACCTCGACCAGCCATGTAACATCTTTTTAAAATTAATTTATCGTATCCAATCACAGGCTTAAGTCAAGGTAACCAAAAAAAAAAACACGATGTAGAGACTACAGACCATAAACCGCGTGGAATTTGAACGTCGAATTCACTAACGGTTATAAAACGAAGTTGTCAAGGTCAACGAAACAACTTATTATTCCTTCGAAACGGACAAAATGTTACGTTAGGTACATATAACTCGTGATTTTATTATAAGATTTAAAATTGCTATGGGATTTTTGTAGGAAAAATATTATTTGTGTTAGGTATAAAAAAAAACAATTTTGTAGTACACTACAAAATTGTTTTTTTAGACTTACAAGTCTTGCCAGAAAAATCCTGGGATCATCGAGTGTTTGAAAGGACGCTACCTAGGCGGCCATTATAGCAGTAGGTCAACTTAACCTTAAAAAAAGTAATAAAACGATATAGATTTCGAATTGTCATATTTTATAAACGACACGTCCGTGTGGTGACGGAGTAAAAATACAATATGTCACCACCCCATCTCATCCCATGGGTTTCGTAGAAACCGACTAAGGGACTATCTGTGAATATTACCTTTACATAGAAAGAAGGAAAACTTAAAATTAAACCCTGTACCAATCCGTCTGGCCAGCGTGATATTAGTAGGCCAAGTAACCCTCCGTTACGGGAGGAGGCCCGTCCCTGCAGTGGGACATTAATGGGCTGTTATGATAGTGCAGCAGTAAAGTATTAAAATAAAAGCTTTAAAAATTAAAAAGGTTGATGAGAATGAGGTTGGTTCCCAATTGTTTAAAGATTAGGTTGAATTACAGTTTCAATTTACAACTTGCTGCAAGAACGAGACTCTTTTAGTGATTGTTTTTTTTCAGTAAGGAACTAGACGGAATACTCGATATAGCGAATCATCATAACAGTCCATTAATGTCCCACTGCAGGGACGGGCCTCCTCCAGTGACGGAGGGATACCTGGCCTACTAATACCACGCTGGCTAAACGAATTGGTATAGGGTTTAATTTCAAGTTTTCCTTCTATTTTTATTACGTAAAGATAATATTCACGGGTAGTCCCTTAGTCGGTTTTTACGACACCCATGAGATGAGATGGGTTGGTGATATACTGTATTCTTACTCCGTCACCACACGGAGAGCGAATAGTCCAGAAATGAACGGAACGCTTTGTAGTCAGGGAAATGCATGGCCAGTATCACACGTGGGCAACGGCTGATCTCCGAACACGATATGCAAATCTAAACCGTTTGAGGGGCTTTTCCATTGAGTGTTTGAAGGTCGCTACCTAGGCGGCCATTATAGCAGTAGGTCAACTTAAGCTCAAAAGAAGAAATAAAACGTTTTAGATTTCGAACTTAAACACGGACACGGAAAAAAAAAAAAAAATAAAGTAGCCTA